>JAWMRA010000078.1:107206390-107280897 GCA_035584735.1 Pseudotriccus pelzelni
TTCAATGTAGTTATTTGATTAATTCATCTAAGATTTGAGTAATTTCTCAGAGCGCTAAAAGAAATACAGGAAGTGCAGAGACAAATCTTGTTCATGTTCTTCCACGCCCATTGTGAGACTGTTCTTGGCTGGGGATAACTGTGTCTGTGTCTGACAGACAGGACAAAAATTCCTTTGGTTGGATACAACAGCATGAAACAGAAAATGTTAGAAGTTAAGAAGAAAGCTACTGTAGAGGAGCAACAAATAGAATACAGCAAGAAATGCAGAGAATGGAGTCTTGCCCCTGGGTGACATCCTGTTCAGAATCTGCAAATAAATTTCTTGTTTTCAGATCTGAGCAGCCCTCTATCATTTACAAACTGGTAACCAACATGTGCTGGCAAAAAGCATGCATCTCCATCTCCCTCTGCTGTTGAGTCCTCAGAAAACAACTAACTTCTATAGTCTCAGCAAAAGGCATTCAGGAACAGTCTACAGTAGAGTTTCCAACCCTATTCATGACTTCGGAGAATAAATACAGATCTGTAAGACAAAACTATACACACTAAAAATGTTAACATCGGAAGCAAAGTTTGAGTTTGGGATTTTCTACCACCCCTACATCTCCAGCTTTTCAATGCCTGTGCTACTTCAGTGCAAGAGCAAGATAATTCAAAGACAATATGCAATTCTTAGGAGATTAAGTATATTATTTTTTCTACCTACCCTCATCTAATCCTATTTTGAGAATTTTTTTAATTCTGAAATGTGGCTTGAATGAAGCAAACTCCTGCAAAGCCTTAAATCAGTTCCTTTGTTACATCTCACCTCCTACCTCAGAGTGGTTTATCTACCTTCCTCACAATATAAAGTGTCAATTAGGAAAAAAAGCAGTACATGAGCATATGAAATGTCTCAATTCTTAGCAGTCCTCAGATTACAGGCTCTTAAAATTCAGGCTAAATCTTGGCTTTGGTTACCGTGAGGCCACAGAGCTTGCATGTTTATTAAAAACAACTACCACTACTCTTATACCAGTTTTCAACTCCATCACAAAGCAGACGCTTTTTTGCTTCCAGCCAAGGTACAGAATGCTTCCAAGGCAGTATGCTACTTATGCTAAAGAAAGTGAATTCAATAATCAAAGTAGAATCTATTTGAATGTAGTTGTAATAAAAACTGATGAGAAACAGATTATAGACAGAGAACGCTAATATAGTAACATGTATTCCTCAAAAAAAAAATTGAGAGGACATATGGATCCTCGTTGGTGGTGGTAGCAGGATTAATTTCTTTTAGTTTGAAACTGAATCTGATGCAGAAAAATAAGTGCAGTCAACCAGAAATGCAAATGTTTACCCACAGCATGTTCAGTCATCTGTTTATTTTAGGATGCAGATGTGATTTGTTTCTGTTTTCTCTTCCCATCCATTTGTGAGAACCAGACCTCAATGAGATGAGAAACAGAAGTTCACAGTATTTTCTCTCCTAACTTTAGGTGTCTACAGTGTCATCTACTGTTCCACATGCACCTTAAAACAGGAAAGTAATACCAGAGGGGGCAGTTGCCATTAGACTTGTATTGGTCAGCACAGCATGTGCACAAATTTCCATTTATTTCACAGAAAAAGAATTAAACAGAAAAAATTATCTTAATGTACAAATACTTAAAGGCTTATGAACCAAAGCCAGGTGTACAGCTTCAGAATAATTCACTACTTGCACTACAGCATGATATTTATAGACATATTTGTCCTGTATTATTTTCTTGACAAAATTAACATATAGCACTGTTTGCTGCAACTTGAAGTAAGTTCACTAAAAACTATATATTATGTTTGCAATATTGGTAAAAACATAAGGGCAGCAAACCAAGAAGGAACAGCAAGGTACTGCTCAGCAGAGACTGAACAAGTATTATTGTTTAAGACCTTTTCTTTTATATTTTGCGCATTAGTCTTCACCCACATGAACTGAGTTTAGAATAGATGTCTTTACACAAACTTATTATTACCAACTCATGTACCAGAAGACATCCAACAATTTCTTAAAGACACGGTTTTCTTTCATCAATTAAAAGGGCTATGAAACTTCACCATTTTACTATTAACTTTGTTATGAAATAATCATTACCTTTAATATTAACAAGCTTCTAGTTCTACCCAGAAATACCACAGAACAATTTACTTCAACAACTGCACAGCAGTATACTTACCTGTATATTGCTTTTCTCATCTTTAAACTAAGCCTAGCTATTTCAATACAGATGACTAATCAAACCCAAAGTCAGTCGGTCTGAATTATTTAGTAATAATATATATGTGATCTTAGATTCTACAAAGGCTTCAACTTATATACAAGAGAATTCAGTAAGTCAATTTTGAGAAAGAAGCAACTGTAAAGAACAACCTCACCTGCTTCTGAGGAAATGAAAAAGCCTCCTTCCCAACTGTGTTAAGGGCAACGTGATGCTGGCCCTCCAAAATAAGCTGCTTGTTGTCTTCCACAACATATGCCTACAGAACATAATACAAAGACAAATGCAAAAAAAAAATTTTGCAGATCAGAAACTATCATAAGCTTCACAGTACAGAATTACTGACTTACCCCAACTGAGGCAGAACAAGCTGTACTGTTCAAAACCTAGAGGCTAGTGTGATGTATTTACACCAATTTCCACTACTTAACATTTGCATTCTAGTAAATGAGATCCTTTCCTTCAATGCAGACTGGGCCACTCTTACAGTAAGAGCAAGCATTAACAAACCTCTTGGCTTAAGATTTCGTAATTTTCTCTTTTAAAAGAGAATTTATAATAACTGGGTGCATCCAGAGCAATGTAAAACCACTTACGGTACTTATCACAGTAATAGATATCAAGACTGTCTTTGCTTCTTGCACCATTTTAGTTCATTTGCCTATTTTCAGAAAAAACCTCACCCACAAGTTTCATATGCATATGCTTGAAAGTTCAGGATGCCATATTAAATTACTTTCTAACAGTAATGTTTCATGGCCAAATTACCACAAAGGCCAGAACCATACATACCTTCCACAGTACTACAATGTTCAAATCAACTTCGCTGCATTTTTGTATCAATCTGACTGTCTCATCAAACGATTGTTTCACTGCCCTTTGAGATGCGTGAGGATGAGATTGCACGTGTGTTCTTTTAAATTCAGAGGATAAACTTTGGAAAAAAAAGTCTGCACAAGGACTGGCAGAACTTATAATCTACAAGAGAAAAAAAAAAGGCAAGAAAGCGTTCAGAACAGGATGCAAGCTTACATAAGTTGCTCTAACAGAGCTCATTCAGTTCCACTATCTCATCTCACTTTGCTTCCCTTTGCAAACCTACTGGATACCAGACATCTTGGTTTCCATGCTTGATCTCTTAGAGATCAGCCCTATCTAAAGGGCTGTGTAAGGCAACACAGGCAAACAGCAAAAACTCACTGGTTGAAAACCACAAATACCAAACTTGGAAATAAGGGTTTGATGATTACCGCAGAGCAGCCTACTCCAATATATATGAAGGGTAGCAGACAGAGCTGAAGCATCCAACTAACTCATGCGCAAGTCATTTTTGCTTATTAGTATTTTCCTCAGGTTAGACAGAATTATTTACCTAAGTTAGAAACATATATTTTGCTAGCAATAGGACAGATAATAAATTTGCATACCATATATAATATATATATATATACCATGTATAAGTGGTACAAACAGAAGCACTGTGCTGTTTGTCACCATTTGTGCCAAGCTCTTCCAACACCAAAAGTTTGATAAGGAAACTTTTTTAAGAGTGACAGCAATGATACTGTCTCCTGATGGAAACAACAAGATAAGCAAAAAAACTTTAGCTTCCCAACCCCTCCATTTCAAAAAGATTACCTCTTTCAGAATATGCTGTTGCAGAGCTGCTAATTATTGCATTAGCAGAATACCAATACCCAGGGAGAAATTTTGGAGTAACTGCTCAGGAGGGAGGGTCCTCTCCCCATCCCCGTGCTGTAATAAAATATTCTCCAGGAAAGCTAAGAGTTCATGCAGCTCAGATTCCAACTTTTAAAATGTAAGGAGGGATCATCTACCTCAGATTTTTAGTTTCAACCTCAATTTATATGCCTATGAAAGGAAATGGCAGCAAACTGGTTTTCTTTGGCTTTTACAAGCTGAATACATACAGGAAAAATACCCGCTCCGCATAAAATAAGCAATCTGACACCCAGCTAAATAAATCCACTATACAGATTTCTGACTTGATGCAAGCGGCCTATGTTCCTCAGCTTTTGGAAAACCATTTGCTGTACCAAGATCATTTGCTGAAAAGATTCTTCAAGACAGTATCTGTATACTTAAAGGTCAGAAAAGCATGGTAGCCTAGAATCCTAAACTTCAAGAAAAATCAAATAAACAGATTCCTGCCTGACTGCAACTTGTATTAGTAGTTTGGAAATTCTGGTACTGACACCTATTAGAGGTTTCCAGTTTGTCAAATAAGCTGTAATTACAATTTTTACCTTGTGTTAGTAAAAATACAATTAGGAACAAGAACCTTAACATCCACAGACCTCTACTAAAAAACTAGAGGGATGGGATATATTGAAAAGAATTGCTCCAAAGAGCTGAAAAGGAAGAAAAAGCATTAGCAAAAAAGCTAGCACTGCAATATGATCCCTAAGGATTGCTGTGGAGCTGGGACCTTAAAATTCCTGAGTACACACTAGCCTGTTACCTTACCTTCTCTTTGAAAAAAGAAAACTGACCTAGGAGACAAAAAGCTTTTGATATGCAAAACTTAACAACTATGAAAGCACTGCTCCCATTTTTAAATTTTAAAAAAGGCTTTCACTGGGATACTTTCGTATGAGAAGGATACCTTGCACAGGATAAAATATGCCGTTGTACCCGTTCACCTACCTGTTCATTTCCAAAGACAATGTCTGCAAATGTGTAATTTTCTAAGGGATAAAAAGAGAAGGCATTGTTTTAGCATCATGAGAAGTCATAACTTCAGAATACAGCATCCAAAGAGTATTTTCTTCAAAAGGTTACTACATTCAGGAAAGAACCTACCTTCTGAGTTTTTGCATCTGACCGCTTTAAAACATAACTTCGCTCTTTCTCTGCTAGCAAGTTTAGTATCTGAAAGAAAAAAGGTTGCAAGGTTTTTTCACCCTCTGCATAATCAGAGTCCCTCAGACAAAAGTCAGCCTTGAACATTCACAAATAGAAAACACACTGATGATACCCAACAAGCATAACTAACCAGGCACAGCAATGGCACGGTAGTAAAGATGCATCTTCTGCTGACCCCTCCCATCCTCTTCCAGAGGAGGAAGTGAGCCATAATACATAAAGGAGATACAGAGAAAGAACAAACGAACAGAAGACAAAAGATTCAGCTTATCATCTGACTGGTTCATCCTCAACATTCATACAAGAAGAATATATGTCTATACTAATTTTTAGGGACATAAAATGTCAGCATACAAGTAAAGATAACGTTTTTTAGATACGGTAACAGAACCTTTGTGGGTTTTTTTTTTGGGACAGTCAGCCTTGTCAACAACTAGCAGCTTGTATTAGCTAAGGCAGGGCACAGCACTAGCAATTTTGGTACATTACTAATAACTGAATAGAGCACTTGCCAAATATGTCAATCGGTTAAATTCAACACTGACATAATTAACTAAAAGTAAAGGGACACTGAAACATATTTCTTACAAGCCAAGTTATCATCCACCCCAGGATGGTAACTCCACCTCCTCCGCAAGGAGCACAACATCACAGAAATAACTTACCTGTAATGAAGCTCATTTTTAAAATTAATGAAGTCTGAAAACGTTATCTGTCAATACACTTTTCTTAAAGCACTAGCAAGAGAAAGGCTTCATTTTTTGGAAACTAATTCTGAAAGTCAAATTCAGCTCCTCATAAGATTCTTTTAACTCTTCTTATCAGGCAGAAGCTAGACTCGCCACCATTTTGGTGATACACACCTTTGTCTCCAGAGATGTTAACAGATTTTTGAAGCTTCCAGTGCTTGCTATTACTTGAAACTTGCACTATATGAAATTCCTTAACGCCAGTCTCACTCTACAGAAGAAACAAAAGCTATGTCAAATACGAGTAATCACAGTTGTGAGGTGCAAGGTGGCACTCTTAGAATATTTACTCATTATTTACACCATCCATAACACAGTACTAAGAGACGAGGAGAGATTTAAGACCCACTGTAATGTAAAATAACAGTCCCAGCTTGCAGCAACTTCTAGTTCCAGTAAATAAAGCCACACAAAGAAGGAATAAAGATCCCCTAGAAAAAATACCCACAAGCTAGTGCTTTAGTTCAAGACAAATTTAAGAAAAACTAGGCCTGTTCAACTCCAATGCAGAACATTGTCTGCAAGGCCACTTAGTTCCTAATATTATTTTAGGTAATCTTTACATCATAAGTTCTACAAATTCAAGAGATATTTTGTTTTTACATATATATACACAATGGAAAGTAGCTTTCGGAGTTGGCTTCCTTTCTTGTAAAGGGTGAGGTGGTAGTGGAAAAGTAAGCCTCACACTGCTAATGTGGTAAGTACTTTCTAAAAACATTCCTTCCTCCTTAAATGAGGAGTGGATGATATTCACTTCAGTAATTGAAAAAACCCCAGAGTGTACACACCTTTGAAAGAAAATGACAAATCAGCTCAGTTGAACCCACTATCAACTAGGTGTCTAGGAACTCTGTGAACAGAGGATTCAATCACCTTGCTTTGTGATTAAAAAAATGGGAGCAGTAAATTTAAATTAGCGTGGTGTGAAAAATGAAATATTTTCATCTGCTTTACTAGGTCAACAAATCACAACAGACAGATCTGTATTTGAATTATTTTAGCAAAAATGTCATTACAGTTTGGTTATAAATGTAAACACAAACATCCTTCCAGTTGGAGCTTAAATTTTGACTTTGACATTACCACTAAATTTACCAGTGTTTTCACTGAAAGGTGGAAGGGGGCATTGTCTCATTCAAAACTATTTTGGAAGATGCAATCATCAAGAATATTCATCACTTTGGAATAAATCTTCCTTAAAAAGACTTCAAACTGTAGTCCTGAAATTTGATTAGGATAGCAAATTTCCAGAGAGCTGAGAAGAAACAATATTAATACTCTTTCCAACAGCAACTGAAATGATCAAATATGCAAGTTTATTTAGTGCTTGCAAAGATACTGTAAAAAACCCACAACTTTTTACTTGAGTCTTGGTTCCAGTGTGACACATCTGCTGAGCTTTAGATCAGTTGTTGTTATTATTATTATTATTAAAAATAACTTACAGTATTGATATTTTCTACATCAACAAACACCAGCATGTTGTCCCCTCTGCCTTCTTCATCTCCAAGTGCATTACTTCTGCAGATAGTAGCTCGAATGTGAAGAGACCGGCTGGTACAAATAACTGCAGTGTGCCTTAATACTCTATGACTAGGAAAAGAGGGGGAAGGGGAGGGGAAGAAAGAGGGGAAAAAAGAAAAAAAGATAACATTCTAAGTAACCAGGACTGCTGCCTAGAACAACACATCAATAAATTTAGCTTTTATGTTTCTCAATAATAAATTGCCTATTGGCCTTAATAATTTCAACCAAAGACACACTTTTCTTTTAGGCTCCATATCAAAACTATATTATTTTCTAAAACTGTGCTGCATGGGTAGGTGCTGTTCAAACAGTCTCTTGGGCAGTATGAAACACTGGAAAAAAAGGCTTACCTGTTACCGTGAAAATATATCAGAAATATTCCACTGACACAGTGAAAACAAACAGACATATACTGGCACCAGGATATCATTAAGTTATTTAATGCTACCATATGCTTTGGAACACAGTTTTTGAGTAAATAAGCCATAGAAGGCTCACTAGGTAGTCACATCTCTCACATCAGCATTTCCTAAAAGCATTTAGAATACCACTGCATTCAACAAGCTCTCATGAACAGAGAATCTTCTAGAACTAAACCATCGCCACTCTGCCTTTTCCCAAGCATGTTCAAGTTTCAGGACAGCATGCCCTTTATAAAAGTTATCCTCCATTTTTTCTAGAGATGAGTAAAGTTCCATCCTTGGACACCATCAAAACACATGAGCTTTTCCCATGTAGAAGCTTCTAGGTTACTGTAACTTCCACGTGGAAATGTTTTAGAGGCATGGAAAAATCTGATATGCATTACCTACTAATATGTTGAATCATGATGTGACTTTGGGGGGCAAGGGGGGAGGAAATCAGTGGCTTCCTAAACTCTACTTCACATGTCACAATCTACAAAATAAACTTAACACTTTTGCAGTTAATATTCAGATGTCTACATAGCTTTCGGGTGGCGTAAATTAAGTAATTTTTTAACATTTAAAAGCTCTGCTCAGTCTACAAAGAGCACTCTTAAACCAGAGCACTTTGCTTAAGATCCTCTCAAAACTTCAGTGCAGTAGGAAACATGTACATTCCCCAAACAACCATCTTCCATCTCTCAAATGCCTCCATTTCTGAATACTATGAGGAGAAACCAGTTCTACATTGCAGGGGGGTGAATTCTCTATTCCTACAGGCTACCTAAAAGCCAAATGATCAGTTAACTTTGGTATTTCAGAAGCTATAGAAAAGTCTCAATAAAGGGTGCATTTGTATTACTTCAATTTCAAGAATATGCTACCAATCCACTCTCCTAACCATCTCAAATTACTCCGCTTTGATTTACATTACAGACCAGTCTCACAGCCCATGAACACTGTATCTCTCAGAACTAGCCTGGAAAACATGCTTCAGCCACAAGACATTCAGTTCACATTACTAGAGCTCATCTGAAATAGCTCTGCTCCCTACCATGGTCCTGAACACGGACAGTACAGGTACCAGGTGTGCTGGTTTGGGCTGGGACAGAATTAATTTTCTTCACAATAGCAGGCTATGTTTTGGATTGGGCTGGAAACAGTGTTGATAACACAAGAATGTTGTTATTGCTGAGTAGGCTTACACGGAGTCAGGGCCTTTGCTGATCCTCACCCCACCAGTGAGGAGGCCATGGATGCACAAAAATATCAGAGGGGCCAAAGCTGGGAGAGCTGACCTCAACTAACCAAAGGGATATTTCATACCATACGGCACCAACAATAAAACGTGGGGGAAGGAGGAAGCAGGGACACGTTTGGTCTAATGACATATGTCCTCCCAAGCATTATGCATGATGAAGCTCTGCTTTCCTGGAAACCTGCCTGCCCGTGGGAAGTAGTGAATTAATTGTTTTACTTTGCCTGCATGCACAGCTTTTCGTTTACTTATTGAACTGTCTTTATCTCAACTCACAAGTTTTCTCACTTCTCCTTCAATTCTCTCCCCCATCCCACTAAGGGGTGAAGTGGAAGAGCAACTGGGTGAGACTTCGTTGTGCCTAGAGTTAAACCACACCAACAGGTTCACTCCTCACAGCCTGCACTACTTCTTCCAAGGCCTTTGAAGAACATGTTTCTCAAAAAAGTTACCTCCTTAGCCTCAGACACAGATGGGACATAAAAACTCAACTTGCTACCTTTTTCAAGTATAGTTCAAAAAAAGCACTATTTGTTAGCTTGTGGTGTCAAACTCCAAAGAGAATAAGCTTCATCACAGTACAACTACTAAATACATTTTAACTCAGAACATACTCTTTTATTCAAAGCAGACTAGATTTTGATTCATAACATGCAGAAACAAATTAACTTTTCACCCTATGCCTCAGAAAGATGTGCTTTCAAAGAAACTCAATACAAACAAGGTTCGTATTAACAGAAGTCTGTTAATCCTCCTTCTATTATATTTTAATAATTACTACTTCAATGGAAGCAGTGTAGTCTATATAATTCTGTATGGAAATTAGATCATACAGTAGAAACAACATTGCTTAGAACAGCAGATAACAGGCCATTTTTACATCCCCAGAACAATGGCAAGAATTCAGGAAGATTTACTTCTCTGGTTACAATGTTTATAATGATAGAAAAGGCAGATCAAAAAAATAACCAAAAAAACAACTTACCACATTTTTGAGTGTCTTTTAATACTCTCGTAGTAAAACAAGAAGTTAATTTCGTGAACACCTTCTTCATCTGGTCCCCGTAACCACATTGGCAGCTGCACTGAAGCCCCAGGAAGAAGAACAGCGTCAGGAAGTGGAACCTGTATTACTTCAGGTGAACCTCCTGTGCCAACCCCAAAGTCTGCAGAAGAAGCTGAAGACAGCAGTGCTGTTCGCACAGAGGTAGGATCAGTCACAACAGTCTTGTAAGCACTACAGTTCTCAGAAGCCGAAGGACTTAGTGGTGTTAGAGCAGCAGTATTTCCACCAAAAGTGAAAAATTCTGGATGCTTGGACACAACCTTCAGTGCGGTAAGAGGACACTTGCTTACGTTCACAAATTCTACATATGCTTTTCTGATTTCTCCACAGAGAAGCCCTGTAGGAAAATTTATAAAGAATACCTGTATGGGAGAGAAAAGGAGAAAATAAAAGCCTGAACACTGAGTGAGCCAAGTCAGGAACGCCCCAAGAAACAACCACCAACATATTCAAATTATACTACTGCCTAGAGCTTCCTGAGGAGGGGAGGTGGAGAAGGAGGCACAGATCTCTTCTCTTTGAAATCCAGTGACAGGAACATGGGAATGGCTCCAAGCTGCACCAGGGGATGTTCAAACAAGACCTTAGATGCATTTCTTTACCAAGAGGGTGGTCAAACACTGGAAAAGGTTTCTGAGAGAGATGTTTGAAGCCCCAAGCCTGTCAATTTGGACAGTGCCCTTAACATAGTGTGTAACTTGGTCAGGCAGCTGGACTAGATGATCACCGTAGGTCCCTGCTAGCTGAACTATCCCACTCCATAGATTGTCATTAACCAGTTAGCCAGACCATTTTAATAAAATAACCCTGGTAAGGAAAAGTGCTGCATTTTAATTAACCAACTGGAATAAATATTCTATATGAATGGCAATCAAATAGAAAAAAAGCTTCTTTGCCCATTCCCCCCTCACCTTGCAATCTGGCTACAAAAGCTGTTGCCAAATAAAATTCTAAATGGAATACAGCAGTTTCAGAAGGATATTAATTTTGAGGCTCAAAGTTTCACTTGGGAAAAGCCCACACAAGTTTGTCACTGACAGATCAGAAATTACCTGGAAAGACTTAGGCATTAACAAAGTCCAAGACTTCACTGTTAGAATTACATTTATAAACTCTGCATTCAGCTACTTTCTCAAAACTGACAATAGAAAGTAGCTACATACCTCCAACAAAGGCATTTCCTCTGTGATAATGGGATCTAAACGTCGATCGGGTCCATATTTAATTGACGTTTTTTCCTCTTTTGTGTTATTAAGTCGAGGCCCTTGAATTTCTAAGTCTTGCCGTCCTCGTACAGATAACCCGTTGGAAACAAACTTTCCTGAAAAAAAATGTAAAACATTTGATTTTTTCTTTTTTTTTTTTTATAACTCCTAACTTTTTTCCTGAGAAGTGATCCAAAGCTCCTCACCCAAGCTCAAAAGTAATTTTGATTTTTCTGTTATCTGGCACATGCAGTGCTCATTGTTTAAGCAGCCATCGCTGACAAAGAACTACTCGAAAATTACTGTCACACATCAGACATGGCTACTGCAAATTCAAACAGCCAGTCATCCACTGTTGTGGACTAATTCTGCCCTTCATTAGTTTGACTACAACTAGGGTGGGGAGCAGCAGACATGGGGCATGAAAGTGATGCATTTATTTCCTTTCCCAATTTCTACCAAGCTGGAAAAGGCACCTAAAGGACTATTTCCTTCAGACAGCCACCTATCCAAATGTTTTTTACTCAAAAGGTTTACAGTCTGTAAATAAACAAGTTTCATTATTTCTTTCAGACACTTTCAAATGTGTTTTAATCCCCATTTCATTTAACAACTAAGTTTTCCCTGCAAGAGACAGTTTCAGATGAATGACTCAATGAAACAGATCAAGTAATACGCAATTAATGAGCCATTTACGTTAATATCAAGGAAAGAGAAGTCAAGATGCTAAAAATAAAATTGCATCAGCCAAACTTAAATTTGGGAATGTATGAAAAGAACTTCAGTGCAAAATTTAGACAAAAGCTGAAAGTTAACAAAGCAAAAAGATGCAGAAGAAAACTGAATGGCAAGACTGTCAATGAAAGTTGTTATAGATTCAACATGGCATAGATGAAATATTTGAATTTCAATTTTTTACTGGTTTCAGAATTTCCACGGATTTAAAAAGAGAAATAGAGTATGGGTCTAGCATCCCTCCTCATGGGAGTCCTTGAGGTACCAATTCACTCTTTTCACATTTCAGTTGTTTCCCTTATTTCTACACCCCTACCTGATGGAAGGCCTTGCATCTTGGTAGTCAAACTCTACAATTTAGTTCTACTGCAGAAGCCATCTCTCCCCCTTCCAGAGACACACAACTTAAGGTAGTGATACGCTTACCTGACTGTAATCCAATAGAAGGATCTATTCCATCTAATGTCACAGCACCTTGAACAGTGCCAAGATTATAAACGACTCCCAGAATATGTAGCTCCCCTGTTTGATGGGGAAAGAGCTTTAGTCTTGCCTGTGGAGATATGTTAAATTTTTGTTGTTGTTGCTACTAGAAAAAAGTATTATTACATTTAAATGTCCAATTGCTAACCACACTCACAGCTACATTTACCTTATAGATGTGTCAGATGTAACTGCAACAGTAACTACTGATCACTTACTGGATTCAAAATTTCATATACACAGCATTTACCAAACCAGGTCACAGCTGAGAAATGCCCAATACATTAGGAAAATAATCCTAAAAGTTAATTTTTATTGTGCTTAACCGAAGCAGAGTCATAAAATGGTTGAAGTGGAATAGACCTCTGGAGGTCATTTTGTCCAACTTGCCTGCTCAAGCAGGGCAACCTAGAATCAGCTGCCCAGGACCTCATCCAAATGGCTTTTAACATCTCTGTAGATGGAGACTCCACAGTCTCTCTGGGCAGCCTGTGACAAGAGCTCATGCACCATCACAGTTAAAAAATAAGTGTTTTCTGAAGTTCAGGTGGCGCCTCTTGTGCCCACTGCCTCTGGTCCTGACACATCTTCCTTCAGATATTTATACACACCGATGAGATACATGAAGTAATGGAACTTCTGAATCAGTCATGACTTCTGTAAATTTAGCTTTAAGCTCATACCATAACAAGTCTGAATTCCATTCTAGAGTTCAATACTGAAAAGACCATTTTTAAAACAAGGTATGGTACTTACCACTTTTGTCTCCTCGCTATTAATTAAAAATTCTGCTATTGCTTCAGTTCCTACCATATCTTCATTGCACATTCCCTGAAAAGAAGGAACAGCTTTTTAGATACTCTTACTCCTAATCAGAAAAAGTGCCATAAATAATACCTCCACCACCTTTCCTGAAGTGTTCAAGGGAAAAAAAGCACAGAAATTTCAAACTGCAGACAGTTAGGACAAGCAGGTGCTACAGGCCCAGCTTCTCAGGATTTCTGAATTTAAAAAGCAGCTTGAGAGCTCAGTACACATTTATTTAGAAGAAATTTAAGATTTAGCACTATAAATTGGAAACATTCCCAGTCAATTTCACTGATATTCACAGAAGCATTTATCATATCATTAAAGTAACAGTTCAGATCAGAACAGAAAGGGAAGTGTCTGGTAAGCCTTGAGACTTAGTTATGTGAAAACATGTTTTTTATAACTCTGGCAAGCACTTAAAGCACCTTTAGAGACCACTACGTTCCAAATGCTTTTGGCCAACAAAACAAAATATTTAGGAATTTACTGTAATATTCTGCATTAGAAAATATTAAAGCCTTTAAAACATGGATGTGAAAACAGTCCTTCAGAGGTTTTGGCAGCATTAGTTGAAACATTAAGTTAAACAGTAGTAAAATTATGGATCTAAAGTGTTCAAAACATTCATTTTTAATACATTTTCATTGTTCTTCTAATTGAGATGTTAGATGTTCCAATGTCATATGAGCACAGTTTTTCAGAACACACATTTCACCATGTACAGTAGTTCAAATAAGAAAAAGGTATTGGATAATCTACTTATTGAACTGCAAGTCATTTTTGCTGATCAAGGCTAGTGTGACTCAAAAGAGTCGTAGTACACACACAATGAAATCTTGTAAGTATTTTGTTTTGCATTCAGCTTTACAATACACATTACAGCACATTTGTTAACTTGGCTGTTTGTGCTTTACTGAAAAAAAACTTCAGTAGCTACTTTTTTTGACTTTTTAATTTACACTTAAACCTTAATGTTTAATGCTTATGCTTAAATGTTTTCACACTACAGAATTTTGAATACTTAATATGGACTCCATAACTGTTGCTATTTGGTTTGGGTTGAAAAAGAATGAAGTTCTCCTTACTTGCTCTTTTGTTTCTCCATCATGCTTTGCATTGAAGTCTTTAGGTTGAAACTTCCACAGCAATGAAAGGTCAGTCAAAAGAAGTGGAACTTTGAGAGGGTTTCGGAAGGACACTTCTACAGTTATCGGTTCTATTAAAAAAGTGCAAGAAAATAATGACAACAGGCTTTCCCCATCACAATCTGAAAGTTCGCTTAGCTCACAGCATCCACGTGCAAACAACTTGGACAACAACACTGGTTCAAACCTACAGTAAGACAGGAAATACTATACAAATTTACATAACTCACTTTATGTCTTTATTATTGAAGCATAAAAATCTTGACTTTACCTTCTATCACAGCAAGCGGAAATTTGGAGTTATCCGAGTAGCGATTTAAACAGAACTGTGTTGGTTGAAAGTTTGAAGGTATTGTTCCTTTATTTATCACAGACACAACCTGCTCTTCAAGTTCCTTCCACTGTTGTGATGATTCTGAGTCATATTCCTGATCCAGACTTACATGTGTAGCTGCTTGCTTTTCGCCTGGCAGGAATAAGGCAGTTTTAGAAGACAAGAAAAGCTGCAACACAGGACCCCTCTGGCAGTCTGGTAAGTATTCTTAAAATATTTTAAAGTTCTAGGTCACTACCATTTTCATGTTACAATTGATTTCAGCCAGTGAATTGCAAGACAACTTGAAATACACGCATGGAAGACAATACTGAGAATAATTTGAGCATAGTTGTATTTGGAAATTGTGGACTTGCCAGATTATAGCATGCTATGTGGTATACTCAGGTTACAGATAATTTTTACTTTATGATGGACCACAGTCCCCCAGCACAGCCAAGGTTTATGTAATAATTTCTGAAGATTCAGTAATCACAGTGTTTCAAACATTTAATCCAAGAGGAAGTTAACTGTAAAGCTAATTTCTAGCACTGCCACTAGCACCTAGCATTTGCTAAAGCACTAATAACCCCTTTCATGAAGTTCCTTACAGACTTGCATTGAAGCTTTCCAGGTATGAAAAACAGTAGTAGCCAGCACAACCACATACACGAATTTTGTACTTACACAATAAGTCTGGAAACATCGAGCAAGTATAAGCTTTTCTTTTGAAATATTTTTTAAGAAGTTACCCTGTCACGTTAGTTTTACATAATGACAGACTTTTTATAAAAGACACCAAGTGTTGCATGTGTTTTGGCTCCCTAATTAAGGGACTTCAATCTATTCACATGAGATTTTCTAACCTTCTGCTGGTCTTCGATCGTGCCCAAAGAAAACACGGGTTGCTGAGCTGTTAATATATGGTAAAGGAAGCTGTGGCAAGGGACCATCGGGGGATAGCTGGGTTGCATTCTGGAGCAAAGGAGGAAAAAAAACAGTGTCATGCCAATATGCAAATACATGGATGTCCATGCTGTACATTAGCAATGGCTGAATGATACAGAAGACAAGTTAAAAGCACTCAATGTTTGAACAGGGAGTACTTTTAAAATGGTATAATTTCAATTAACTACTTTGACAGTCTGAAGGAGAATTTTTTTTCTACAACAAGAATTTACAGTTTGTGGAATCTTTATGGGAAGAGGAGAATAATTATTTTAATCCATCGCTCTAATCGCTATTGTGGTGGCATGGCTATTACAATTTTTATTTGATGCAAAGCTTGACTCTTAACTCAGATTTTGGTAAACTGCACTGCCCCACCACCACTAAACAAGATTCTCACCACAGCTGAGCTACAGACTCAAACACCAGTCTCGTGTAAGGTCTACCATAACTCAGCAACCACCACAGAAATTCTGTTTATAACCTTTAAAATACAATAAATATCTACAGGGCTGCAAGTTGCACAGTGATAACAGCAGTGAACACCCCATAATATATAAAGTATATTGCAATCCATAATCACTCATGAACTTACAGCCAACTCAGTGAGTCACTCGATCTATTGATTATTCAAGGAACAAAGACAATGAAGTCATTTACCTTATAAACATAAAGATATTCTCTTAAAAAAGCTCCTTGCTGAGCTGGAGGTTGTTTACTGTCATTGATCAAAATATGCCTGAAGGCAGAGACAGCATTGTCCAGCTGACGAAGTGTAAAGGACTGACGGCCAATAGTGAAGTTGATATGGTCTTCTGCAAGAGACCAGCCTTTCCCCTTGTAAACCTGCATGGCTTGACAGTAGCAACGTAAGGCGTGTTTTTTCTGCAAGAAAAACCAAGTTAATTTCTCAAATAATCCCATTATCCACTGATTGTAATTATAACATTATGAAGATGGAAGAGTAAGTCAGAAAAGTTACCGTAGTTTTTACCACCTGCCGTGCTAACTGTAATGTTTGCAGAACTAGACCTTGTAGCACCTGGTCAATGCTAACCTAAGTACAGAAGTGTTCATTCCTACAGTACAGAGCCTAGCCTCCAACTAAGTTCATGTTTTTAAAGACTAGGGTAACAGGCAGCAAGTTGAAAAAGCAAGTAACAAGAGAAGATTGCTTTTAAAAACAGTGCTGTGTTGCTCTAGGACTGACTGCTCGAGCTGACAGAGCTCTACTGCCAAGCTAGATTTAACACTTTTCATTCCACTCTGTAACTGAACTTTCAGTGTGACATTTTAAAGTCGACTGTTGCTCAGCAGACATATCTGGGACAAAATCCATGCCAAGCAAACCAACAAAACACAGCCCCACAGAACATACAAGAAAATACCCATCATACGAGCCATTAGGGAGACAGATGTTCCACTCCCTATGAGCTCCACAGTTCATTTCCTGGACACACATCAGGACCTGAGCACTCAATCCCACATCTAGGTATTGAACAGCTGCACAGACATTCACTGTACAGCTAAGTCTCAGCTTCTGAAAAATGGGAACAGCATTCCCTTATTTACAGCAGTAATGGGAAAAAAAAGATCTAAGATACGTTCAAATTGGTATGGCAATGACAGCAGAGTACAAACAGTAAATCCTTAACATCAGCACATACTAATGACAGCATGCAGTTAAGCAGCCTGGCTGACTTCTCTTCAGTAGTATTTTGTATTTTGGAGCCTCTAAGGATATGAAAAGAAAAAAACAAAAACAAACCTACATTTCCTGTAAAACTGAAAAGGCATTTCTTGGAAACCGGAGTTCCTACAAACTTTACAGACAAACAACAACAGAGTCGTCACATGAAGTCAAAACTTACATTACAAAATGCACACACTTTTCCAGGCAAAAAACTGATCAATAGCTGTCAGTACTGTACTGTCATAACAGAACAGGGAAACTACTACATGAAGAAAACCAAGAAAGGGAGGAAGAATTCCTACTATTCTTCACATCACAGAAGCCAAATATACAACAATACTTTCTTTGGTCCTTACCAGGACAGTGAAACCAAGATTGGGTAGAATGGGAGGAAAAAGACCCAAGGCCATAGGGCTTTGTTTCAAACAGAACTTTGATGCCTGTGTTCTCCTGTATTTTTTCGCAATAACAACCTCAGCAGGAATCAAGCACAAGCTATCTTTAGAGAGTGTATCCCACAGCTGAGGCAGAAACAAAGTACACTACGTTCTGTCCAACAAACTACGAGTCTATTTATCGCAGTCAGAGCTGCCTGCAAAGGAAAGGGAATGGAAGTAAAAACAAGCTGATATGTATTGGTTTAATTACTGCTAAAACCTAGGCAGCCATAAAGAGACAATTTAGTTTGTCTTGTAACGCTCACATATCTGTCTCTCCAATAAAACCCATGTATATTTAAGGCATCAGGAAAAACAGGTATCTAAATTTTGCTATCATTCTAATAAATAGAGTTTAACAAACACTTAACTCCTGCAATTCACTCTTAAGAGTAAAAATACTCTTGTTCTCGAATAAAAAGCCTTGTATTTTACTGTGTACAAAACAGGACTCAGAAATGACACATCACCTAAGTTTCAAGTCTGTGATCTTTGGCAATACTTCAAATACAGAAGTAAAAGGCTAAGCTGATCAACGTAGAAATGATTTTCAGACAACCAAAGAGCTAAATACTGCTGCCACAAAAGAAGCCAAGGATCTTTTTCCAGACTAATGACACATTCAACAAGTTTTTCAAGTATCAAATACTGGGCATATTGTCCATGTGGAAAGATATACTTACCTGGCCTGCTTTACTAAACCTGTGGCCAGCCAATATCATATGAAATGCAAACTTTCTAACCATGGGACTTTTCATGTTTATAAAACAATGGGCTGCCTGCTCCAACAGGAGTGCACTGCGAAGATCTGAATCCTATTTAAAAGAAAAAAGAAGAATTAGACCTTGGAGTTGAATAGAAGCAAAAATAACAGTGGCCTTGTTTTAATGCCAAAGTGGACAGTAAGTGCAATAGCACTGTGATAAAAACATTATATGCATACATGAGCATTAAAAAAAATAAGACTAGAAGTATCTTTCACTGATATATGTCTAATGTTCAATACCATCACGTTCCTATTTTTTCTAGTGGACAGATTTATATACAAGCCTGTTTCAGTATGAGAGTGACAAAAGAACTATTTTCTGCTTTTTCAGTTACTCAGGCTGCAGTTTCTAACACCTACCATTACCTCTGAAGCACTCTGCTACTTCCCCCCCCCCCCCCACCCTGCAGATATTAAGGGTAGAAATAAAAAGTAAGACCTCTAACAGGGAGTAATGGAATTTGGTGAATTTGTATCACAAGAACCTGGATAATTTCCTAATAAAGAACAATTTCTTAATATTACCCCATTGTCTTCTCCTGTCAGGACACAGCTATATTATTTTAACTCCTCAGAACAGACCTACTCAATTTTACCACAGTTGAACTCCATGCTATCAGTGATGTCCAAGTATGTGTCTGGACTAAAAACATACTCTGGGACACTTACACAGTATCCTATGAAGATTTTCCTTGCAACTACCAAAAGCCACCACAGGCACACTACATGTACTTTTAATTTGTAAAATGATTGTGCCGAGCCAGTAGTATTAAAATTCTTTGCTTAAATATTCTGCTCTCATAAATGCTGGTAGCAAACTTAAGTTCAAAGGACAAGAATGAAACTACAGAACATTTATTCCATGCTTAATCTATCCCAGAAAAAAGTCTCAGAGGCATCACGTTTGGTGCAGCTAGCCACAGAGTCAGAACTAGCTGCCAGTTAGACTTTCGTCTCTACAAAGGAAATGCCATCCTATTCCTGGTATTACATTTGGTTTCGCTCTTTTTCAAGCAAGACATTTTCTAGGTTAGAAGCTAATTCCATGCTTAATTTCCACCAATTAATATCACAGCTTCCACTTATGCAATAAGATTCTAATGGTTCAAAACAGCTGAGCTATGCCTGACTTAAACTAAAAAGAATTTTTGATTATATATAAAAGAGTATCCACAATGGCTCTGGCAAGTCATGCTGATAGTTTTAACACAAGAGTTCTTAAACTGGAAGTACACTATCCAAGAGCTAAGCAGATGTCAACGAAAATTAGTTATAAAGCCAAAGATAACACATTTAGCATGGTTAAAACAGTCAAACAAGTTATTTGACTAGAAAGAAAAAGAATAACTGTACTAGTTCCTTCACTTACAGTGTAAACAGTTTTCTTCACTTCATGTTCTATACCTGCTCATTTGCTACCTTTGTCTAGAAAATATTGCAGGACAAGAATCAGAAGGTAACCTAGAAGTGCTTAGGTAAGAAAACAAATAGGGAGAGGGCAAGAGTGGAAAAAGCTACCAAATTTTACCTCACTGGTTAAACGAATCAGAAGAGCAGCTGCCTCTGAATATTTGCTTTGACTTTTTAAGATTTCAGCACTAAGCAGTACACAGCGTTCAGCCAGAACCATGTTCCTGAAGTAAAAACATACATGTATTAATATTTACCAAAATAAACCACAGAAAACTTTTCACTTCAAATCTTACTAATTTTCTCCACAGACAGACTGAGGTTCTGTTGCTTACCCTTCTTTTAGTAAAATATCTGAAAGTTCATTCCCTGCAAAACAACCACATACAGATTGACACAGTAAGTGTCCTATCCTACCATAACAGCGACCTTCTGAAAGTCAAAGCTAGAGAGCATTTTCGAGGACAGTAATGTATTTATAAAAACACCAACTAAAGAGATCTAATAAACAAGAAATCCAACAGCTAGAGGCAAGTTGTACTGGGTTGACTTTGGTGGGTACCAGGTGCCCACCAAGCTGCTCTCTCACACCTCCAGCTCAGCAAAATGGGGAGATTAGGTTAAAAACTTTCTGTGCTGAGATTGTAACTGGTGAGTGATCTCTCTGCCCCTGTCATAGGCAAACCAGACTTAGTTTGGGGAAAGATTAAATTAATTTATTGTCAATAACAGAATAGGATATTGATAAATAAAAAGAGAACTAAACACTTTCCCCGACAACTCCTTCTTTTCCAGGCTCAACTTCACTCCCAGCTCTTCTACCTCCTCCTCCCCCAGGCAGGGCAGGGAGACAGAGAAAAGAAGTTACGGTCACTTCATAACATTCCTTCCCTGCTGCTTCTTCTTCCACATCTTCTTCCCCTGCTACAGTGTGGGGTACCTCCCATAGATACAGTTCAAGAATTGCTCCAGCATGAATCCTTTCCACACTGTACAGTCCTTCAGGAACTGACTGTTCCACTGTGGTTTCCCCGCAGGCCACAGCTCCTGTCAGAAATCTGCTGTGGCATAGGCTCTGTACTGACCACAGTCACCTTCAGGGTGCATACACCTGCTCTGGCACTGGGACCTCCATGGACTGCAGGTGGAAAATCTGCTTCACCATGGTCTTTGCCACAGACCGCAGGGAAGCACCACCTCCCTCTCAAGACCCCTTGATGTCTGCAGGGCTGTTTCTCTCATTTTCTCACAGCTGCTGCACAGCTATTTTTACCCTTTCCTAACTGTATTATCTCAGAGGCAACATCAGCATTGTCAACAGGCTCAGCTTTGGGCAGTAGCAGGTCTCTTTTGGAGCTGAGTGAAAAGTGCCTCTGACGCAGGAGCAGCTTCAGTTGTTTTTTCCACAGAAACCTTCCCTGCAGCCACACCACTAACAAAATCTACCATTTGAATTCAATACATAAGTTTAATAAAGCCCTCTGTCAAGAACAGCACAGATCTCCTCACGTGCCATCCTACATCACCTAACATACCATACACTTTAAGAAGTTACCACCATTCTGTGATGTCATCTGGCACTACGACTGTGCAGGGGAAGAAAGTTAAGCCATCAGGTCTTTCAACTTTCCTTGGATCAGTACAAAAGTAACCAACATACTTGCAGATATCTCGATAGGTCTGAATTGCTGTTTCCATATAGTGGGCAGGATATGGTCTAGGAGCCCCAGGCTGAAGAAAAGCTGATACTGCTGCCATTTCCTACAAGAGAAATTCAGTACTGCCACTGCATGTTTTTCAACAAATTGTAAACCTCAAGAGAACAAGTTTCAACAGCTACTAGTTCAAGATCATCTAATCAGCTACTGGCACACAGAAGTGTATTCAACACACTGTACCTGATAAAAGGTTTAATACAATAGCCTCTTTATGGCTGTGCTTGTAATGAGCCAGACAGCAGCAAGAGTTACACACAAAAGCACCTGCAGTTGACAGTACCCCTCAAAATTATGCAGAAGCATTGAGTCAGTACTGCTTTACAAATCCAAAAGATAATTTCCTATTGCACGAACAATCTTTCTGATAAAGTAGCACTGCCGTGTATTTTAAGATGAATAGTGTTCTCTAACTTTTGCTTAAATGAAATTACATTAGCAGCTTCCAAGGGAGCTCTAGTAAACATGCACTCTGAAATTTTACTTCTTTCCTCATGGGGTGAAGATACAACAGCAAAGGTCTTCTGCAGAAAGCAAAGACTAAGACTAGAAGGTTGTAAAAAATTCATCAGGAAGTTAAAATAACTTTTCAGATTATCCAAATGCAGAGCAACTGTGTGTACTGTAAAAGCACACATTTATGTAAAAGTATTACATCAAGATGGGACAGTGCACAAGAATGCTTCCATAACTCTATGAAGTAGAGGTTCAAATCTTATCAAGTTAACCAAGTTAATCTTGTTGAAAATTATTTTATCAATTCAATTTACTCAGTCTCAGGAGGAAATAATGAATAAGTATGTGTTCACAGTGAAATTCAGTAGTGACATACTCCAACAACACCCCTCAAGTTTTTTAAGTCCCCTTAAAAATAGGTAAAATACCATATTCATAGTGACCCAGTCTTTGACTTTATGGCAAATAACTATTTGGCCAAAGTCTAAAAGAGACACTATAAGACTATTTTACATCTGGCTTTGGGTTATCAGTTTTAAGACTCATTTTTCTGGAGGCCGCATTCTAGGTTCTCCTTTCCATATTTCACATTAAGAATTAACTTCAATTTTTATTCACAGCTTTATTCCCTTCACATAATGGCAGAAAAAAAGATTTTAAAACACTTTAGCATTTGCTAAAGATATGCAGCAAATCTGGGGAGATCCTTTTAAATTTGGAGAGAGGGGGGAGAGATTGCATTTTGTTACCTTCAGACAAATATTAGAAACTATTAGAAAAGGTTCACAGAATGTTTATGTCACATGAATACCAACCAGTGCTCCAGCTGCATAAAGCATTGCCTGATCATTCAGGAAGTCCTTCTTTGCTGTATGGTAACAGCTATATGCAAGTTCATAGTGTTGCACCAAAAAGCACAAGTCTGCCATTTTCCGGATCTGAAGCTCTGGTGCTTCTGGTGGATACCTATGAATACAAATATTTAAATTCAAAGTCACCATTTCAATCAACAGAGCAAGACATGCTCTATAAAGCCATCCTTTCTCATCTTAATATCTATTCACAAAGTAGGAATAAAAACTGCATTGCTTCAGCATTACCCAAAAAACAGCTAAGAAAAGTGAAACTGCTTCCTTTCTGCCATGTGTACTTTGGTTTCACACCCTACTTTCTGATTAACAAGATCCACTGTTCCAGTAACATTCAAAGCAAGCGTTCCTCTCACCCAAGAAATAAGAAATACTGAATAAAGTATGCAACTATCCCTGACAATTCTCGCTAAGATTAACTTATTGAGCTAAGCAGAGCTGTATGAGAAGGAAAAAACTTGCTCACCTGGTTGCAAGTTGTTATTTCTCCCCATTTCTCTTGAAAGAAATAAATCCACTAACAAACTATGTTTTATGGCAAAAAAATGGCACAACTTATAGTACTTTTCATTTCTCCAGTTAAAGTCTTTCTCCATATTGCTGATTTAGTTCACTTTGCAGAACATCAAATGAACACAGGTTTTCCCTTCCCCCTCAAAAAAAGGTACATTTCCAGTTTAGATCTAAAAATAAGGACTCTGATTACTCACAGCAAACCAGAAGTGTTCTTCAGTTCATTTATACTTTTCTCTGGAACCTTGCTGCCGCTAAACCATTTTTTAGTAGCAGAAATCAGTGATCGACTCAAGCCTTTCCTGGATATTAACTGCAAAAAGGCACTGAATTAGAGCACTACATTGCAAGACATGGTCAAGTGAATTAAGCTAATATAAAAAAACCAAGCTCCCTAAATTGTTTCCAATAAAAGAGTAAAATCACAAAGAGCACACTCCTCTACAATTAATCACTGACACCACGATAGAAGTCTCAATTCATATATTTATTTTATTTCAGACAGCTGAGTTTCACTATACTTGCTGTAAACCACAGGCGTCATCTTAAGAACTGAAACATTTAACGTATCTATTTGAAATCTAATGGAATATCTAATTTTGAGTGTTAATCCAACCTAAAATCTAGCCTAAGTGCATATTACCAGAGAGAATCTTCTCCTCTCACCATCCACATGAAGCATTACCATATTGTGAACATCAGTTTCAAGTGTCAAGGGTACAAGTCATACCTGCAAGCAAGGCTACGCAACTTTTTTCTTTTAGGTAAATTCCACTAACAAGGAAACTTCCAAAGGGAATTACCATTCCCAAGATCTAAGGCAAACTATATATCTTTTGAAATCTAATTTTAAAAATTGTAACACCTCATTCTTCTTACCATGATTAGGAACCTATCACTGCATTCCTAAGGATAAGGTTGTTTGCTACACTTTATGTTTGGACTTATTTTAAATGCTTCTTCCTAAAACTTTTCAACTGTAAACATGATCTGCATACACAAACTCCCAAAAGTCAATTCAGAGAGCAAATGTTCCTTACTGGACATGATACTTCGTATCAAAACCCCTCCTACTTAAAACTATAACTTGAATAGACGATTAAATGAAAATACAGGGCTCAGTTAACAGACTGGTATTTCGGTCCAAGTCTTAATGCTAAATACAGTAATTTGACTATACTAAAGTAAGTCAATCCATCTCCACAGCTATTTAAGAGTATATGAAAGTGAAACACTTGTAAAACAAAGGACTTCACTGTGATCAAAATAACTTTAATGCATGTGCTTGATTAAACACGGGCAAGACATTAGCTATCACGCTTCCAAAAAGTCCTAGTTTGAGGGAAGTATATTCAGCTGCAAAAAATGCTGATATCAACATAGCTGCATGATTCAGGGTGTCCGTGCATTTCTCCTCTGTCAATAGCAACTGAAGTCTGCAGCTTTCTTTGCAGATGATTATTGATAAAACACATTTCTTAAATTTAGTTGTGTATTCTAATGCTGAAACACAAAAGGTCCATTTTGTTCCCTGTGCCAGAATTCTTCAAAAGCATAGAATATAAAGGTTTTAGGGCCAAGGACAGATTGCCCTGATAACAGTTCAGACAGGCTTTCGCCAAGAAGCCACCTTGCACTGAAGCTGTTGATACACAAAAAGACAAACTGAGCAAAAATGATAACTTAAGCTATTTCTCTTAAATTTTCTTAGTTTTCAGACAGACCACTGAATCATTAAATGCCAAAAGAAGTAATACTGTCAAAACAGATATGTGGATACATGGAGTTATCCCCAACCATTTTTTCTTATTATGGCACCAAGTGTTTTTAAGGCTAAACTGACCTGATCATTTAGCTGCCGAATTGTCTTCTCTATGTGTGGCAGAAGTCCCCGGAACGTGAATTCCTGTATGAACTGCCTAATTCGGTCGTGATCTGTGAGTGTTAAACAAGCACCACGAGGCATTCCAGAATTTGACTTCTTCGAGTCCTGCGACGATGCAGCAGCCTTCATGTAATCCGCGCTATCCAAACTGCCACTGGGATGATCCAGTTGAAGGGGGTGAGTCTTGAAGTTATTTGACAGGCCATCTATTGAAAGATTGAAACCAAAACCCCCATAAGTATGAAGTTACTTAAACATTTTGGGTTTTAATGGTCATTTTTATTAACCTCCTTCAAAGCTTTCCGTGCTCAGAACTCTGTTAAGAAAAGCTATTCACCGATTATTCTGCACTACAGATCAATGCAGAGCAGAAAGCAGCAGAGCACTACCCAAGTATTGCATCACTCCTCAAATTCCTTGGAAATTTCAAGGAATCTCAAGACCTAAAACATGGCTAAAGGGATATGGTTTTGGCTCTCAACTACAGTGCAAAAAATCCTCAAGTACACTGACTAATATCAACAACATTAAAGGAAAACTACAAAAAAACCCCATTAAAATCAAAGTAAAACAGTCAAGAAAAGTTGGGAATGCACCAATTACTGCAATAGTGCCATTGATTCCATTCAGTTTCTTCTGCCTACCTTTCATGGTTTAAAAAAAAAAAAAAAATCTCATTTTCCAAGCCTTTCCAAGCAATCATGACATAAAACAATCTCCTCCAAAGTCCTCTCAGTTCAGTGAGAAGGGCTACTCACCATTATTTTATTTAGCTATCCAAACCAGACTGAGACACCGCTTCACTCTAAGACTTAAACAGTTGTCACATTCATTATTTCTCTTCTGTATAAGCAAATCAGCTTGCCCTATCTGGCACTGAGCAAAGCTGAACTGTGAAAGCAAATCCTTAACGGATTTTACTCATGAAATGCAAAGCTGGATATGTCAAGTTCAGTCAGCAGCTCACAGACGACATCTGGGCTGCAAGGCCCTAGAAAGATACTTTTATAGGCAACTGCAGGTTCTCATACATACACAGGTCTCAGCATGCCCCTCAAATCAGGTATGCATTGCCTGGGAGCCAGGCCAGACAATGCAGGATACCTCACTTCTTCCCTATTTCATGATGCTTCTCATCTGAATCCTACACAGCCATCTTAAAAATTTCTTTTAAAAAGGTCATGTATTAAATTTGCACTCAATTTCATCTACTATCCTCTCCCACCACCAAGCTAAGTTGCAAGGTAAGTGCTTCCAAACAACTTACAAACTAAGTCACAACTCTGACATTTACATACTTAATACCAAAAACAAAGACCAAAAAAACCTCCAGAAGCTCAGCTTCCAAAACTTGTTATGAAAATTAACCATTTAATCCTATCTTCCTTTTTACTCACTGCCAGAATTTGCAGACAATATACTTACTCTCACAAAATATGAGCCCCATATATCATCAGTTACCCTTATTAAGGATACATCTACCAATTGCCATCTATCCAGTAGCTCGGTACCACAGCATTTTATTCGGTAGACACTTAAATCATTTAGAAAACTATTCCTTTGAATTCCCTAATAAATCACCTAAGTGATTACCATCTAAGACATGAGACAATTGTGTAAATTCTGTAACATCAACATTTTGATAAAGTTACAAAAATACCTTTAATTTCACTGTCTAAGCCATCTGATATCAAGTGATCAGTATTCTTGCTTGAAACAGCAGTATAATCTTCACAGCAATCCTGCCAGAAAAGGGGAAAAAAGTCAGAATTTTAAGACTACTAGACCACATACAGAAGTCAGTAAACAGTACTTGTCAGCTTCAGTAACAGTTAACTGAATTACTTAAAAATATGTGTGTTCATATATATTAACTTTTCCTAAAGCCTCAGAAACTACGTAGAAACTGTCCTAAAGATGAAAGTTACATTCACCAAATTAAGCAAGTACCTCCTCCCTTGCTCAGTTAGCTTCCCTGACAACCAGAGCAAGCAACTCCAGCTCTTACACACCAATGCTCAGAGCAGCAAAAATATATTCCCTAAAGCAGTTTCTGAACAAGTTCTCACATATTAATTAAAAAAAAAAAATCCATGTTAAAAATCTATGTTAAACAGTTGATAGGAGACAGAAAAAAGATCTAATCAGTTTATGGTGGAACATAACTTACTGGTCCTCTTAACTTATAGAATACGAAGCACTTTGACTTTCAGTGCCACCTAGACTTAGGGAAGAACTATGCTTTCACAAGCCAACCTTTTAATCAGATGCAGTTATAACCGCAGGTCAATCAAAGGCAAACTTGAGAAGGAATATTTTTGGTCCTAAAGCCAAAAATAGAGGCATTTATGGCAAACTGAATTCAATAACACACTAACACTTGCAATCTTAGCAGATGACAGACCAGACTGGACCAAAAGAAGTTATGAGAAAAACCACACGTAGTCCCACAAAGCAACACACCCACACTATTTAGTGAAGTACAGAAGACCCAGAAAATAAAAACCAAAGAGTGAAGAAGATGTAAGTAAGCAAACAGTAGAGTTACTATGAATAGGACACTTCTGAAGTTACTTCCTCTTGTCAGTGCATAAAGCACAAGTCTTATTTCAGGGCTTTTGTCAGTCTATTCCCAACAGCCTAGTATTTCAGTGCTTCTTACTGTCAACTGTCCTACTGACAGCAGCATAGAGTACAGTTCTTACAGAGGACTCATCTCATGTCCTCACAAAAAGTCATAGCTATGTCAGAAGTTCATTCTCTAGAAACACATACATAAAACTAAGGTAAAACTTTAACACAACTAAAATGGGCTTTCATATGCACTTAATAAACTGGTTTTAGAATATTATAATACCTGGTTCTGGATAGCATTTTTCTGAAGGTACTGACTCCAAGGATCTGGTATCTGTTCATCTGTTCCTCTATTAGACACCCGAGAATTTATTTTCAGCAAATAGCAACCCTGAGTTCCATACCTCTGCTTCATCTCTTCATAAATGGAGTCAGCTCTGAAAAAGTAAAACATTTACTCTGTGTTGATATCAAACTAACTTCATTTACAGCAACAAGCTATTTTAGAATATTATCCATAGCAATTAAAAGGAAAATTCTCCCATTTTTAAAGTTGTCCCTTTATACAAAAGTAAAATTAAGAATATTTTGAGAATTAGTTTAGCAAGCTACTAAAAAAAGTATCTATGTCAAAAGCTGATTCTTTTCATGCAATAGAAACACAAGAAGTAGATCAAAAAAAAATACTTAAGGAAACCTGCCTTGATAACATCATACTGGTAAAGGGATCCTGCTGTGTGTCTGATCTCAACAGAATTTATCACCACAAAAATTTCAGTCACAGAGCTCATCTGTAAGTTCACTGAAGGCAGAAGACCCACCTTTGTTCTTCTCCTGTGCTTACATCATGCAGTAACACGTAGTATTTGAGCGTGTTTGGTATAAACCACTTGGGATACGAGTATTCACTACTATGCTGAATCCGATGTTGCTCTTGAGACAGCTTCAGAAACTGCTCCACAGGCTCTGGTTCACTAGAGGAAACTACGAGCATGCCTAAATTCATCATTAAGGACATATCAAGGGAACAGGGACAACCACTGATCATATCATAAAACAGGAATGAGATAAAATAAAATTATGCTCAAATAGTTCTAATTGCCACACCTTTCCACCATACTAAAATGATAACGTACAGCAAACAGTTAGGAACAGAGTAGGTAATTATGAAGCCTGCAGCACTACAATTATTGTGAAGCTGATCAATGGCTACATCATGAAACAGGGAGTATTTTTATTTTCCCTGTAGAAAAGCAAATTGGGTCTAAGTTTTGGTTAAAAAAAAAATAAAGAATTCAGGCATCTTTCTATACTTCTTTTCCAAAATAGCTCAAAGTTCACCAATTTTCCAAAACATCCTCTCCATCCGCTTTAAAAAAAACAAGCTATAAAAAGCAGTAGGTGCATCCCAAATACACAAACCTCTGTTGTAGATAAGGGACAGTCAACAGATTCTTAAACGGTGACAGCAGAAAATATTTAGAGTGACAAAGTTTAGTTTACAGGTTACTTGCCTTTGAGTTCACTTTGACACAAAAAAGTGTGTGGAGAAAGTGGGGGGGGGAACCCCCAAACAATACGAACAGCACAAAAAATCCTCTGGCCAAATAATAAACGTAAAGAAAACCTTGACACCCTTATGAAACTAGCCTGTGTAGTCGGACATACTGAAAAAAGATATTGGGTTCAAAACATAATAGCAAAAGAGTTACTGCAAAACTTCAGTGTCTCCTACATTACTCTTGGTAACAGCCTCCACTGGAGCAGCCTGTAACACTCAAAGGATACACGCAACATAGTGGTTTAAGAATTCGTGATCTGATGCAGGCATGGACTGGAGAAAGCACTCTCTGTAAGACTCAAACCAAGGAGTAGTAGCTGCAATACACAACCAAATAGGACAAATTAGATTATTCAGTGAAACTTCTGCTTACTCAATCATGGAAAGGAAGTATGAAAGACTACACCTAAAAGTGAAGCTTGCAAACTCTGACAAGGTTTGCATGGCAGGGGAAAGAAGGGGGAACAGTCCAAGGAGAAAGCATCTAAAATACACACAAGTAGGAGAAACAGTAACACTTTAAATCAAATCCTGTGAAAATGAATAGCATCATAAACACCAAATCCCTCAACACTGTAGGCTCACCTGTATTCAGTTACACTACCTACTCTTTACCACTGTTTTAAACACACACAGCACATTTGGGAAAGAAAGCAAACAGAAAATTGCTCCAACAGTCACCGAATTTGCTGGGCTACAGATGCAAGAATTGACCAAATATTTGAGTATGCAGAGGAGCTAAAGATTACCAAAATTCTATCCTGCCTGCTTGTCTGAAGTCTTTTAGTGTTGCAACTCAGCTTGACAGCAGGACCCTTCCTATGCTTTGCTAAAATAAATAGCTCAGTCGTCACCTGGCAAAGCAAAGATCCAAGAAGATAAAACCTTGGACCCAAGTTGTGCTATTAATGCCTCAATCTTAACCTGCCATGTTCAAATGCCCTTTTACAACAGGGATTTCATTTTCCTAAGAGCAGCAAATCAAAGGAAACCAAGGATGTCTGGGACATCCAAAAACACATGAACCTTGTCCATTTCTTCCCACTCCCACTATCAGTCGACCAATGAATTATTATTTCTTCCTTCAAGCCTGTTTTAAGTCATCTCAATTCTCCCACCTCCCTCCCTTAGGTGGACCCCAGAGCAAAATCAATTCACTTCCAATAACCTGATTTGACACTGAAGTAACTGGAATCCAGTGTCAACTAACCTAGAGGGACAGCAACTAGCAAACTAGGAAACACTAACTAGTATAGGAAAAAAAAAGGCATTAATAAGAAATCCTGAAGCTATTTATTTTCTGTATATGGCTCCCAAAAAAACACACTGCTTTATTTATCTCCCACAAGAATTTCTCATGTTTTGTAAACCTCTCATGTACCCCCCATGGGGGAAAAAAAAAAGTAAACAAACTACCACCTTGATTACTTAAACAGACTTTAGGAAGCAGGTTCATTTTTATGTTGGAATTATCTTCTAGTGCACTAAGTTAATGCATTTTGTTTAATCTTACAATGTGAAGCCATCTTAGACCAGCTTCATCCACACAGAAGTCAGTCAGGCTTCATAACTGAACTCAGTCTAGCAGTCAGCATATCTCACATAAGAAAGACCAATAGAAGACAAACTTCTAGCTTTTGATTATAGCCTTTCTTAAAGCTGCTCTCTGAGCACTCACCTAGGGTATAAAAAGCTCTCAGCTTTACTTAGTCCTACATGTAAATATGCCAACTATTTAAATTAAGGAAAGCACAGCTTGTTATTAAAAACAAACCATGAGAATGGGATTCACATGCACATATTTCACAAGTACAAGGCTTGCAGTAACTCGGGTCCATGGCAAACAACGTTAAACAACTTAAGGCAGAAGGAATCTTCAACTACACTGTAGTTTCAAGTGCTGTTTTCAAATTTTCACTTCTGTTTTGCTGCTGAATCACAGCTTTTTAAAAAATCTGCCACGGTCACAAATAAGGAAATACTACTTTGTTTTGTGGGGTGATCCCACCCCCTTTTTCGTTAGGCCTATTAAGAACTTACGAAGTGGCCTCAGAGGCAACGGGATTCCCTCTACATAACCACACCACACATTAACAGGATTCACTCAAACACTTACAGGGCTATAATAACTTATAGTAGATATGTAAAATAATAAACATCCACCATATTCAAACCAAAGGCAGTATTCAAAAAAAGGTTCATAACACACTACAGGACTGCATACCAACACTGTGTCATTTAGGTACGCAGACCTGTGTTTTGCATTTTTCCAGTAGTATGTTTCCAGCATGCTACACAAGCAGAACTGATGTTTATGCAAACTTGCTAATGTGTTCAGAAGCTGTTAAGAAAAAAGAAGTGGTAAGTAATGTTTGCACATAAGAGCTTAACAGTGAGAAGTCTACTTCATGAAGTTTTGTACTCCTTAGGCACTTAGCAGCATCTGAACAAACACTATTGAAAGGATAGCTATTACTAACCAAAGGCATTTGTTAAAATCTAATACTGGAAAACATAAAAATCTCGCCTTATAGACCACAACAGCCTCACTGTGAGCTGAGAGGCCAATAACCAAATGGTTTGGTAGCAGTAAGTTTGACAAACTAGGTGAAAATGTGTCAGAAAGCTTTTTTTGTTTTAAGAGTCATACTCCAGAAAAGATGTCAATATAGCAGAGGCATATGTGCTCTAAGTACAGTCAGCACTTGAATTCCAATTCAACAAGTGTTACTTTCCTCTGAGAAGGAAGTTCTGTAGAGAAGCAGAAAGTACATATGAAATACAGCACAGTAACAGTATACAGTTCCATAGGATCAAATAATCCAGTACTTTTACAGCATCAGTTTATTTCCCACCACCACTCTTACTGACTGCAAGGTTTGATTAACAAGAGTAGAAATGTGACTAAAAGAAAATTAAAACAACCATCACCAGCAATTTTTCATTTAGGGGGAAAAAATGGAGGAACACACATCTACGCCAAGAAAAGTGCTAAACAGTTATAGCAGATGGTAAGGAAAGGTGGATGGGGCACATGGAAAAGGAGTAAAGGGCAATCTGGCAAATCGGCACCAACCACAAAAAATACCTGAATAAAACGTGGATGTGTTCAGTTCCATCAGTGTCTCTTTCCAATTACTGTACCAAGGAACACTAGCTTTAACTGAGCGATCTGATAGAAAAAACATGATATTATTATACTAAAAAGGGTCAGGTGCAAACACACTATTGGCTTTTACACTCTGGTAGCGTGAAGTAGAAAAATCGATACCATGCAGGCCCATCAGGGGCACTGAAGACATTTGATTCCAGCCAACCTTAGTCTTGAATATTTCAAGCTCCTCAAGATTTGACAGCGTACATTCATGGAAATCAATATTAATTTCTAGTTCAGCCCCAATTCGAGGTTTGAACAAAAATGGAAATTATAAAAAGTAGCAAAGATTTAAGTTCTATCCTGATATTATTTCTATTTTTCTTAGTTGGAAGATACTCTAAATCTAAGCCATTAACTTCTGACATTTCTCAGCCTGTAGTACTAGGTAGAAGTAACTGAATACATTAGCTGCTGAAAGTTGTTGCCCCAATGTTTTCCCTCCTCTCCATCATATTCCTGCACTGCTTCATGCCAGCATTAACATCATGCAGCTCTGAAAAAACATAGCCAGGGAACTGATCCAGCTGAAAAAAAATTTTTCTTCTCTTTAGTGGAATCGTTTTTCCTCACTTTCTACATGCACAAGTACATGGGAGAAGCAGGGGAGGCTGAACATAAGTAACCTTTCAGCATTCAATCAAGTCTCTCAGTACAAGATTATGGAACTATGAGACTATTAAACAACAATTCTAACAAAGAAGGATTACAAACAAATCAATACACCATAGCAGTTCCAGAACTTTTCTGAAAAAAGAGCAGGATCATGATCCCAGTGACAGAAACACTCACACCTCAGCTTATTAAATATTGTCTTTCTTCAAATCAGACTGCACTTGATCATAATTTTAAAGACTATTAGGGGTAAAAATGAATTTATCTAATGTTAATATTGCTATCATAGAAAACTAATGCACACATACCACACCACCACTGCCATAAAAAAAAAAAAAAAAAAAAAAGAACAAATTAAAGAAGTGATTAGACTATTTCACATTTTGTGCCAAATAACTATGTTTTGTTTTCAGGAATGACTGCTTCCATTGGTTTCAATAAAATGCTCTAAGGAAGTTGAAAAAAAAGGAAGTTTCTTAGTAAATACTTTTAGTTTTCTAAGCAGAAATGGAACCCTACTTGACAAGCAAGGTACTTCCTCTTATCCTCCTGCAATGTAATGGGACACAAGCTTCTTCACCAAGAACGCTGCCAGTGTTTTCTGCTAAACTCCTAAAATGGGATACCACAAAGCTGTTACGTGATTTTGTCCTTCTCTATGATCTTAAACAGCTTATACATCTCTCCTCCTGTCAAATAAGCATATGGTCAGTCTGAATGGAAATGAGAACCTAATCGCTGAGACAGAAGATGGCCCAATATGACCATTGGTACATCTGACGCTCTAGCAGCGAACATGAAAAATAAACTACAAATCATAGCTTGATATAGCCACTATTTTTTGCACCTTCTTCCAATACCTCACTTCTGAACTGAAGTCATTAGAAATCTTATGGAAAAGTCTATTCACTAAAATCATTCTGCTTTCTTAGGGTCTTCCAATCTCTAGAACTGAAGCAAACTTTTAATCAAAGAAACTTCTCAAAAAAAGTCAATTCACCATTTGACAGATAAACAAGGGCACAGCAACTGAAAATAGTGTGTTATTTTTCCATCCTCAGCAGAAGGAAAAAAAAACTCCACACAATAATCTACTACAACATCAGTTACTAATGCTCATGAGGTCTTAGCAGTCTCTTGCTATAGCAGAACAAAATTCTTCACTGCAGACTGAACTTTCAATACAATAAATTATGGATGTTTAAATAGCGCAATGCATACATGATTTGAACTAAGTCTGTACTCAAAGGCTTTAACGGATTAGGGTCTTAATTGGGAGGAGTTTAATCTTCTCAGCTCCCAAGATCAGGTCTCATTTAGTATTATTCACAATACCTCATCACTTGGAGATCTGGAAAAAAAAAATTTTTAGAATATTCTAGTCATTTTGACACTGAAACATGAAGCACCAAGTTTCACAGGGAGAAAAAAAGCAAGACAAGGAATCATACACCTTTCCTCAAAATCTTTTTATGACAACTTTATGAACTCCATGCAATAAGTAAAAACAAAAACAGAAGAAGCCAGGAGGACTAACTTAAACATAAAGCTGTACAATAGTACCAACATTATAAAGAAGTGCTGATATTTATTCAGCCAAGTGTAACAAGTCAATTTATCAGTTTTGTAACAAAAAAATAACACAACCAAAGCATGACTAATTTCTACATGAAAATAATGATTTAACACAAGTTCAGAAGAATTACTACATTAGGAAACATTAAAGTTATTAACTAAGTTCAACCACTCTTTCAGCATCATATAAACCCAAAACTATTTGATAAACCTAAAGTTACAGTAAAAATAATGACTCAAACCTGAGCATCTCTGAGTAATTTTAATGTACACCATGAAGCTGAAATCAAGGTTAGAAACCTTACACCGAATTTCAGTTCAAGTTACGAAAAATACAGTATCATTACATACCACTAATGTTGAGATCATAATCTCCAGCTGTGATCACATTAGCTACTAGTCCTTCAGCAGGCTGACTGACAGACACAACATCATTCAGAAGTTTCCGAATGGCACCGGGCTGAGGTGGGTGAGTAACAATGTTGTTGACAGCTATCTTCAAATTTTTAATTATGTGAAGCTGATTATTAGGATCTCTCATGTGAACTAAAAAAGAAAAAAGAAAAGGCTTTGTTGAGAAGTATAACATAACAGACAGTTAAAATAGTTGTCATGAACTAGTCTTTTTACGACGAAGTTTTCCTTTAAAGATTACTTCACTACACTTCACCAATTTTAGATCACAGTCTATAATACTTGAGTATCAAAAATGAAGTGGGGGAAGGCAGTAACAGCAAATTACTTCATGTTCAACATTAGGCTTATCTATGCAAACTGATTAAGACATAGCATAGGATTTTAGCTTGTAAGAATATCCACTACAACTAACAAAGTACTCAAAGTGCACACCCTACACTGCTGCACATCCTTCTGTGTGGAACATACTCAACTTTCACAGAAAGGTTATAGGAACTACACATGGATTTCACACATCTCGTGCATTGAGGAATCACCACTTTTCAAGAAAACCCCAGTACAAAAAAAATAGCATTTAAGAAGCCTGTCAGCATACATTCTTTCATCCAAAATGAACATATCCTATGAAGACAGGCTGACAGAGTTGGGGTCGTTCATCCTAGAAGAGGAGGCTCCAGGGAGACCTCATAGCAGCCTTAAAATACCTAAAGGTGACTAGCAAGAGAGCTGGAGATTTAAGTGGGCACATAGTCACAAAACAAGGGGGAATGGCTTAAAATCACAAGAGGGTTGATTTAGATCAGATATTGGGAAGAAATTCTTCTCTCTGAGGGTGGTGAGGCACTGGAACAGGTTGCCCAGAGAAGCTGTGGAAGCCGCATCCCTGAGGCGTTCAAGGCCAGGCTGGGTAGGGCTTTGAGCAACCTGGTCTAGTGTCCCCGCCTGTGGCAGAGGGGTTGGCCCACTGCAGGGGGTTTGGAACTAGATCTTCTTTAAGGTTGCTTTAAACCACTCTATGATTTTTAATACTGTAACTTCCTTTTTAGAATCTTTGTGAAACTTGCTCCCTCAAGCCATCTGTTTTTAAAAAGTATTCATGACATTTTCGGCACTCATTACAATTCTGTGCCTGCCCTGATTTTTCATGTAATTTTCCCCTATTTCAAACCACAACCAGTCAAGCCAGTTTTGTAAGTGCAGACAGGACATATTGACTCTGACTGCCTAAGCCAACTGGTGCTCCCACATGCCCCCCAGTACAGCGCTCAACTAACTCTTCCGCATTTTATTTTCACAAATCCCTGCAGAGTATATAAAAGGCAGTGCACATAAAGGGAAAATCTTCGTTCTTCTCGTCTTTCAACTGACCACACAATTCAAACTATGAAAGTCTGAAACTGAGTCTTCAATATCCACCAGCCTGGAGAGCACACCACACCATTTCCACAAGCCTTCTCACCAGTAAAAACTAAGCAGCCCAAGCCAAATCACACTATATGTGCTTACAATCCATCTTAAGTGTTGAAGCAGATTTCTAACACAGCTGAAATCTTAACTGGCACAGTTCTACCCTCCTCAATCACATATTCACTCTCAACCTTTACCCAGCACTGAAGCTCACGGGAAAACACAGTAAAGCAGTTTAGAAAACTGGTCCTACACAAAATAATCTAAACATTTGTGGGTTTTTTCATCTCTAAGTTTCAGATTGAACTGGTACATCATAAGGCTACATATCAACACAGAGGAGGGCAACTGTGCTAGCTAAACTTAATTTGTACAGTTTAGCATTTCGAACAGAAAGCTGAAAGAGTTGTCCGGGGTTGGGTTTTTTTCGTCTTATCACATAGGTAAATTATCAACCCTACTGCCCCATGATTACTGAAAATATCAAAAGCAGAGGAAGTGGGAGGGACAAATAACTGTGAAACTAGTTTGCCTTCACCAGCGCAGCTATAACTCTGCGACTCATCCTTGGTGCCTGTCCTAAAATGTGACAGCCAGAATAATGAAGAGCAAACATATCTCCACACAGAACACAGATGACATTTCTGGCATACATGCAATGCTAAGGACTGAAATAAAGGACATAGCTGGAACCCCATAAAACACTTGTCTTAATGGCCAATAAAAAAAAATTCTAGTGTTATACATTTCTTTCAAACGTTTAGGAGAATATTCCATAAAATACTTTACCAAAAGTGCAAATAGTCACATAAAATATTAGAATGGTATTTTTCTCGTCAGAAGTTGAAAATCACCAGATGCTGACTAAAATACTCATGAACAAGGAATTTCTAACATCAAACTAAGCTCAAATAAACACGGCATTCCCATTATATCTCCTTCATCACTTGCTAGTTGACGTGTACACTGTAATTCTCCCTCCCACCAAGACAGCATCAGTTCATACAGTATTTTTAAAGACTCTTAGAAACAGGATGCTATTCTAAAGAAAACCTACCTATACAATACATACATTTATTAAATTAGGCATCACCTGTTATAACAAATGCAATAGTTAAGAAAGACTGCCACTGAGAATAAATATGTAGCTATAAAATCCTCAATATACTTTTATTTCCTATATCAAAAGTATTTGAAAGTTTGGGAGGGTTTTTGTTTCACTGTCCTCTAAAGTCAAGACTCACCAGGACTGTAAAGCTGTTCCTCTCACATTTTTAACCATTCCTCCTTCAATAACAAAAAGCAGCTTACCTGTAGAAGTCAAGAAGCTATAAATTATAGGACAGACCACTCTGAATCTGTGCTCAGCATTTCCCACCATCACAACGTGCCATATTGCCAGGGTATTTTCAGCTACACCAACATTAGCAACTCACTGATAGGCCAAAGTTGATGAGTAGATTAAATAATGATTAGTGCAGAGGGCAGCCCCCTAAATCTACACTATGTATCTTTGTGGGGTTCTACTTGAAGTTATATATAATCTGGCTTCTTTGGATTGAGCAATCTCAAGCAGTGTGTGATTTTACACTGCCTGAAGAATAAAGCAGCATCACTGTTAACACATGTAGGAATAATTGATATATGCACAGCAGACAGCTTAGCTTAGTTCTTGTGTATCAAAACTGTTCTGCATATAAATCAGGAGATTAATTTCATAACTACACTGCTTCTCTAAGCAAGAACGCTGATGAGCATGCAGCCTTCAACAGGTTCATAAACCATGTAAATCCTAAATTTCAGACAAAAATATCTATTAAAACAGGACTCTAAAATGCAGCAGCAAACCCATGGCTGAGCTTATCAAATTATAGAAGAGTTCAGGAAGCAATGCATTAACGTTAAAGTTTTGCAAAAATACAAGGGACAGGTTATTGTCAAAAGAGAAGAAATGTTAATAAACCCAATTTGATATTACAAATACAATGAAATAGCTACTAAGATGAGAGTAGTAATTTAGAAAGGGCGGCATTCCACAGTCCCTTAGGAATAAAATAGAAATGCTTACAAATTAAGATACCAAAACAGACACACAGTATTGTGAGGGTTGAAAGGGAACTCTGGAGATCATTCAGTCCCACCCCCCTGCTAAGGCAGGATCACCCAGAGCAGGTCATACAGGAACATGTAACAGAAAAGTTATCATAATAATATCATAGTCATATATGATGATGATAATAACAATCATACACAGTGAAACACAGTTGTGGAGGCCTGGCATGTACACACATTCTGCTGTACCACGAGCAGATCATTAATCATGCCTCTCTTCCCCTGAATTTGACATGAAAAGCACCATGGAAAAATTTTACTGCCAAATCCGATCAAACCTATTAAGATAGAGAAATTTAAAAACTTATCCTATGTTTTCAGTGTTGTGCACTTGGTACAGTTAACAGTGTCACTACGCAACAGTGTTTGTGCAGATTCTAACAAGCATGTTCCCCTGTCATAAACATCCACCAATTCTGGAGCTCGAGAAATCATTCACCATCACACAAACTCACTAGAAAGTTTACTGCACCAAAGTACTCTTCTGCCTGAAGAAAATACCTACTACTGCTTTCTTTACCCTCATGCACGCTGGCTTCCACCACAAGAAGTTACAGACAGCATGCAGTAACATTTTTTCCATGAAACCAGAAGAGGAAGTCACGAAGAAGAAGAACTGGAGTCAGGCCTGTGGCCTATTCAGTCAGAATACACACAGTAGGGCACCAACAAAACCCACGGTCCCAAGCTTTACCCAGGTAACCTGAAGATGACTGAGGTTTTCAAGCTCCTTAACTGTCAAAATTATTGGAACAGAAACAGCGGCAACTAAGCAACACAAGAATAAAGTATTTTTCAAAGTGAATGCTTCATTTTGAATAGTCTGCCTGGTTTGGTTTGCTAGATGCATTTTGAGAGCCTTTCACCAAAGAACCTAAAGAGATAATTGAGAACTCTAAGGATGTGAGTGTCTGCATTTATTATTTTTATCTCTGTTGCATTCTCACATAGCTCATGACTGTTGCTAAAAAAAAAGGAAAAACATTTACAAGCAAGTCTTAATAGGTTACTAAGGCTTAACACAGAATTAAGAAAGATTTTTAACACACAGTAGCTTTTAAGTTGCTGCCATTTTTTTTAAAGAGGAATGCAAAAATCTAACTCAAGTGACAATACAAGCTCCATTTTCTTGCACTTTCTTCAGTACATGATGTGCAGAGGCTGAAGTCTGAGATACTAAATCTGACAAATGTCACTGCATTACTATCCTGACAAAGAGTATTCAAATTGCTGTTCTGCATACTATTTTGATGACCAGCAGCTTGAAACACATAGGTTAATTAAAACAAACAAACAAACAAAAAAACCAATGCCAGATAGTAAGTTAAAGCATTACAGCCCACTACAGTTTCCCTCAAGTGGTCAGTTTCCAGTTCTGCTAGACTTCACGTGGTCATTTCAAGGCTGCCACATGACCAGCTCAACTCCCACCTTCTCTGTGCACAGGTCTTACTCAGAGAAACGTCACCCCCAAAAAAAAAGTATATATGGTAAATCTACAGGTGAGAAAAAGACTGAAACGACAACGTTTCTGAAAGACTGACCACACTTTTCAACAGCTAGGTAGGACAAGTGTGAAACACAGTCAGGTCTATAGTAAGAGTCAGCTAAAAGTACTAGCAAGTAATAGCAAAGCGAGAAGACAAAAATTCATCTGGAAGCGCTGGATTTACAGACACCTTCCTCTTCCGCTCTGTGATGTCTCCAGCAGAAGCCAAACTTCCCAGGTTTCCGCAGACCAAATGAAACTAAGCAGTCTTAAGAGCTGTCACCTGCGGCGAACCCGGCAAACGCAAAGTCTGTCCCAGCTCCAGGTGACACCCGGCCGCCGCCTGGGGCTCCGGGACGGGGTGTCTCCCCCAGGGGAAGCGGTGTCTGATCAAGGGAAAGGGGTGTCCGGCTCCGGGGAGGGGGTGTCTGGCCCCGGTGGGCACAGCCCCTGCGGGACCCCCACGGAGGCCGCGGCCGGAAGGGAGGGAGGGAGCGGCGCCGCCTCCCCCGCCCCGTGTAAACAACCCGCTCCGCTCCCGGCACCGACCTTCCGAGGTGAGGCGGCAGAAGGGCCTCACCAGCTCGGCGAAGCTGAGGTTGTTCCTGCGGGTGAGCCGCTCCGCCTCCTCGCTGCACAGCGCGGCCACCAAGGGCACGAACGAGTCCTGGATGAACTCCTGCACCGACTGCACGCACTGGGCCATCGCCGCCGCCCGGGGCCGCCCGAGACGGCCCCGCCACCTTCCTGCTCGATTCTCCGGCTGCCCTCCCTGCTGCCCGCGGCGCTGCCCGTGCGCGGGTCCCGCCCCGGCCCCGCTCAGCGCCCGCCGAGCGCCGCCATGTTGCGCCTCGGCCGAGCCCCTCGGGGAGCGCCCGCTCCCGGCGGCCCCCGCGCCCGCTCATGTGATTGGCCGGAGGGGCGGGGCGGGCCGGGCCGGGCCGGGGGAGGCGACGGTGGCCGAGCTGGGGGGGGGGGGAGGGAGGGGAGAGGAAGTGATCGCCCCGTCGCCCCCCGGGCAGGTATTTGGTGCGGTCCGAGGTGGAGAGGTGAGCGGGGGGTCGTGGGATGCCCCGGGAGATTCCTGGAGTCGGGAAGGTGGCTTGGCACGCCCAAACCTCCCCTCGCAAAAAAAGTTCTGTTGGTTTTCTTTAAAAAAAAAAAAACAAACCAAAAACAAACCAACAGAACTAAAGCACCAAAAATAACCCCAAATTAAAAGCACCAAAATAACCGCAAAACAAACGAAAAACAACCACAACCCCACGCAAGTAAAACCGCACACGTAAACGCCCTGGGTGGTTAGCCATAAACTAGAACACAAGGAGTTTCACCTCAACGTGAGGAAGACCCTTTTTCCATGGAGGGCGGCAGAGCACTGGAAGCAGCTGCCCAGGGAGGTGGCAATGTCTCCCTCGCTGGAGACATTCCAAACCCACCCGGACGCGTCCCTGTGTCACCTGCTCGAGGAGATCCTGCCTTGGCAGGGGGGGTGGGACTGGAAGATCTCCAGAGGTGCCTTCCAGCTCTAACAATTCTGTGGTTCTCTGAATCTGTTAAAAAGTAGAGTTGTTTGGGTGCTCCCTGGCGGATCTGTCAGTGCTCAGTTGTATGCATGACATTCAAATGGGGCAAAATAGCTTCATTTTTTGAGATTAGCCTATTAAGGCATGATATCATACAAAGTCCTTTTGCATTCATCACCTGAGTAAGGAAGTGACATGGAAGGAAGAGAACAGTGATGATCAATATGAAATAAGTAATTTTGAATGTGTTCTTTACAAGTCCAGAGTATTGCAGTAGGGCTGGTTTTAACACCCTACGACGGACATCCTTGGGAGAGGGCTTGTAAACATCATAAAAAAAGTCCTTGTATCTTTGGAAAAGATGACTTTAATAGAGCATGATTTCAAAAGTAAGGTTTGGAAATCATTAGCCAGTTTCTGAGTGTTTGACAGGCCTGTCGAGAAGCAGGAAGTTTTTATGAATTGCTGGAGTGAGCCAGGTGAGTACAGGAGAGAGCTAGTGCTGAGGGAGAACTTAAAACATGAGATCACTCCTCCCAAAGTGCCAATGTCAGAGGCGGGGATATTATTATAGTTTAGATTCAATGGGAGATCACAGAATCACAGAATCAATTAGGTTGGAAAAGACACTCTGAGATCATCAAGTCCAACCTATGACCGGACACATCATGTCAACTAGACCATGGCACTCAGTGCCACATCCAGTCTTTCCTTAAATACCTGCAGAGATGGTGACTCCACTACCATCACACATTATTTTTCAGTCGCACAATTAACAAAGGCATAAGAAGCCGAGGCTCACTGTTTCTCCAAAAGCCAGAGGTCCTCTTTATGCACAGCCAATCTCTATGGTAAATCTTCATGTATGAGAACCTTTTTTAAAAAAAAAAATAAAAGAAAGATGAGGGGTTTTTTTCCTAGTTGATATCACAGAATTAATAGATCCTGATTGAAAGCTAAATAAAACTTAGGGGAAAGTAGTATCTAATTGTTTTCCCTTACAAAGTTATTTGGAAAGGACTGTTAACTTATTCATCTCCATCAACTGGGTCAGCAACTTCCTTTCTTAACGAAAAATTAGTTGTTAATGTAGACAGTAAGAAAAAAATAATAGGCCATGCAAGTTGATGTTTTTTCAGGATTGGGTCCTGGGAATCTTATCTAAAAGCTACTAGATATTGCAGGTAAAAATATTTAGGCTTTGATAGATTATTAGAACAAGGTGAAGGCCACCATTCCACAAATATTTATGGCTTATCCACATTTAGAAATTCCCCAGAGCTATTCCAAAAAAATGTTTTCACAGATAATTTAAAGTAGGACCTCCACACGGCCATTTTGGAAAAATTTTCCTTCTCCCCCACTTCTCTTAATTCATTGCTTCAGAGTTACATCCAGTAGACTGAAGTGGATCAGAAGTCCCATCCTGTTCACACATGACTGAGATTAAAAATTATTTTAAAATTCTGACCATCATCATGTTCTTCTAGCAGAGATTCCATTTTTGATTCAAATTGCTGGCAGAGTCTCAGATTTCATGTGGCTATTATCAGTCTTCAATAGCCATTACAGAATGATAAATCATTCATTTTTTTTTGCAATTGCATTGGGGTTTTTTTTGTTAGAGCAGCTCTGGATTCTAAACCTACATTTCTGCTTAAAATTTACTCTCTGTATACGAAAACATGTTGTACACACTTTATTTTTACCCAGTATTAGGAATTCTGTGCTCAGAATTCTGTCTCTCATGGCGATCTCTCCCAGTATGACACTGTCCAAAGGACTGGCTCTGTCACACTCGTTTCATGCAGCTCTGACGCCTCATGGGCTGCTCTCCTAAGACAAGGGCATAGAATCACAGAATCATTTAGGTTGGAAAAGATGTCTGAGTTATCAAGTCCAACCCTTGACAGAACACCACCATGTCAGCTACACCACAGCACTGAGTGCCATGTCCAGTCGTTTCTTGAACACTCCCGGGATGGTGACTGAGAACTTCTGATGCAGCCTCGGACTTGCCTGGTGTACTAAGCAGGGATGAACAACCCCATGTTCAATGCACACAGGAGATCTGTTTGTAAAAAATGGTGCAGTCAATTAGGATTCAAATAATATTATCTTTATTTACCAGGCAGGCGACACATTAGAAGAAATATAAAATATCATTGCTAATGACTTTTAGCATCCCGGGTCTGGCAATTTGGGCACAAAATTTTGCTTCCACATTCTGACAGTGTACAAATAGATAGGAGGGATAGTGGACAGAAGTACAGAGGAATAATACAATGTCATGAATCCATGCTTTAACCATCCAAGTTATTTAACTGAAAATGTTGGTTATTACAGAGAAAGCTACAGATCAAAGGAAACAGTGGGTGAACGGAAGTGAGTGTATGTAAAATGAGATGGGGCAGGGGAGGCCTAGTCAGAGGGAACAGAAAAAGAAACATACAGTAAGAAAGTGTCATGAATAAATCAGAATATAAACATCACTGAGACAGAAAAATATGTCCATTGTTTCAATTGTAAAAAAACCCAGAACATTACTGTAAAATTTTGAGATGTAGCTTCTTAACCTCTACCCTTTGCTGATTCCTTGCTGCTGCCAGTTGTGCTTTTTTACTCCCTTGGGCTGAAAGCTTCCTGAACTTTTAAGTTTTTGTGATTGAATCCTTTATGTAGATATTTCTGCTGAATGCAGCTACTGCTGAGGAAGTTTAGTTGCAACTAGTTGTTTTCATTTGTTAGTAAAATAGTATTTGTATTACTGTGTAGATTTAAAACAGAGGAAAAATTATATAGAATTGCAAGTGCTGCAAGCTGAAGTTGAATCCAGTGCTTTCCTTTGCAGTTATTTGGATATGGAATGTGTTTGGATTTCCCTGTGGTAGTTACAGGTTAAACTACATCCTTGAAAGTTTACATCATGAACTCCCAGCTCCTTGCAAACTTCAAGTGTACATATGCTCAGTCCAAATTCTTGTAGAGTTACAGAAGTGATGTTTTTCACAGCAATTCACTGCAGCATACATTGAAATGAGGTTTTAATATTAAGCTAAAATCACACAAGAAGCTACATATTGAGGGGCGGAGTTGGTCGGTTGAGGTTTTTTTTAATAAACTGCAGCAATAGACAAATAGTTCCAATTTAAGTATCAGTGCAGATTTACAGCCAGTTAGCTGTTGTGTGGTAACTCCTCAAGGTTAATCTGGGACCCTGGTTTCTCAACTTTTTGATTTGCTTATGGCCTTCACAAGCCTTCTGGACAGTGTGGCTGTCTGTGTCAGCAGTTCTGCACCAGCGTCACTGGTATAGAAGACGAATTGCTGCCAAAGCGAGGCTGTGGTGTCTGAGGCTTTGGTCCCCGCAGCCTGGCCTGCATGAGTTTCACTGCATTCCACAGATCAGGAAAAGCGCTTTAAATGCCAGTCTGCAGCTTGCGAGACAAAGAAAAAACAACGCACGGGGACAGAAGAAAGAGCAACTCATCCTGTGCTGAATCAACACGTTTTCCCAGAAGACAAGGAAAAATAACAACTCTGAAGGAAAATTTTAGACAGCAAGGCAGTAAGAACTGTTTGAGGGGCCTCAAGTGTGTACCAAGCCGATATGTATCAAGGCCAGGGTGCCTGGAACACGGTCCGGTCCCTCTGACTCACAGACACACTGGTTGAAGCAGAAGGTCAGATCTGAAGCTGCAAGGGTTAAATGGAAAGGTTTGCCCAGCCATGCCTCAGGGTGGGTCATAAAGAGGAGTGCTGATAGCACGGGGTCAATCTCCAGCTTTTTTGAATCAATGGTACGCTCTCCCTGACAACTCCGGATCCCAATGCCCTTAATGGATGTGGAATGGGAATGGGTGATAATACAGTTCTTCTTCCAGAGATGTCTCCTTGCCAAGACATCTTAATACTAAATTTTTCTCATCTTTTTCCTTAAAAGGGAGTCGTGGCACGTTATTGCTGTATTGAACTGAATTTTCTCTTCTGTTTTTCAGCTTACTTAAGTAATTAGGAGATAGAAGGAGAATATGAAAACAAGCCAAACAGTAGATTTTCACTTAGAAATCAGTATTTTCCTGGATCACGGAGAGTATTTTTTCTGAGGTTTTTAGTTATGTAAATAAAGTGCTACGTAGTACAAAGGCATACAATAATAATAGGATGCCTTGAGATGATAACATCAGAGTTTTCCATTGTTCACCAGATATTACTCCAGGGAATAAAATCAATTTGAGATTTCCTGTCTTTCCTATAATTAGAGTTGCCTCTTGGTCTTTCCACAAACATACTTCTTTTACCATATTTAAGAGAGGAAACAAATAAAAAAGTCTAAATAAACTTTTCCTTGTAATTTAGAGAAATTTAGTCTTTGAATCATTCACATTTTCACTACAAAAGGCATTTCAATGCATTAGAAACATAAGTAGCCATGGAAAGGCGATTTTGAGCTTGCTAGAATTTAACAGTCGCAATAGTTGAGTAGATGAGATTATGACACCACAGGCCGATTGAATAGAAAGAAATTTTTTAAACTGCCTTTATTGTATGCTTAAAGTGTGAGAAGTAATGTTTCCAAACCAACAATTTGTTATTTGGGCTCTCATTAATAGATTTCACCGTATTCCTAGAAAGTGCCTTGTTTAGAATCTCCGTGACTGTAAATTACCACTTTTGGCAAAAATAAATAAATAAATAAAAAAAATTAAGGGCAGGAGAAGAGAAAAAGAGAAATCCTACTCAAGAGATTTTGGTTGGTTGGTTGGTTTTGGGATTTTGAGGTTGAGATGTTTTTTTTTCCTAATGGCATGATCAAAAATTCTCTTGGGAAAGGTTCAAGTTACATACTCCTTTTATTCTGTGTTCCTGGAGAGTGTAGGGAAAGATGAAACTGTCCAAATAGCATGTAAAACCTATGAGGTTTACTCTGTTTAATAAATCTTTCAACCCTAGTGCTGCCTGAATAAAATCAGCAATAAAAATAACTACTGGGCGTTTCTGTTTATCTTAGGAGCCATCATGTGGATGTCTGCTTAGGGAATAGTATCAAAAGTAATTGAAGTCAATTTAAGCCTCATTTACTGACCAGAAAAAAATAAAAAAGCAAGCAGTTCCACCCTCCTCAATTGCTCTTCACTTGGTACCTTCATAAGTCTTTCCCAAATGGATACATAATAACCTGGAGCAATGAACTAACACATCTGAAAATTAGCCCTAGTTTGAAAAAGTGGTGCAGTTTACTTGGCCAAAGCTGCACAAACAGGAGAAAGGGGCCATGGCAGAAGATAACATCAGTTCTTTCAAAAGAAGCCTGGGCTGTGAGTGACCTCAGCTGTCTGCAAAACACCCTGGAGGTGATGAAACATTCCTTAGACAGTGTGAACGGGACCTGCTGAGGCAATACACAGGATATAACTTGGGTGCTGTTTCAGTTTGGATGAGAAGCCTGCTTGCTCACTGTACTTTTTGTTCATATGAAGGAAAGAGTTTAGATGTAACTGAAAGAGAAAATGCCTTGCATGGACACAGCTGCTGTACTCAAACTGCTTACAGGAGTCCAGTCCACAAGATGAAAAGCATCAGCTGTCCCAGCCTCCAAAATACGGTCCTCTCAGAACATACTACCTGCTAATTTAGACATAGCCATGTGTTACCTTCCCTCAGCGCCGTTTTGGGGGTAACTTCAACTATCTGCTAGTGTCTGCACTGAAAGCACCAGAGCTGCTTCCTCAATAATGATATGGAAAAGGGCTTACAACAGGGAAACAAAGAACATGTAATTTTGTTTATTGAAATTTGTTATTCTGCATTAAGTCTTCTGGCTCAATGTAAGAAATACTACTTTTAGTCTACAATATTATTCAACTTCTCAATTGCTGCGTTATTATTTGAAGCATAAAGGAATTAATTCTGATCTGAATTATACCAGAAGTCACCAGATTTAGTGGGCAAGACATGATTTTTCCTATATTTTTTGTAGCGATATAGTCCTCAGCTTGGGAAGAGATGGGGGTCAAAGGGAAGACAGAGTCAGAACTCTCCACTTCAGCAGCTTTCAGACAGCACAGTGCCAACACAGGAGAGAACCATCCTCCCTACTAGGAACTAGAATTGAACAGATAATTATATTTTTGCTGTCTGGGAAAGAAGGGAAATGGAGGAAGGAAAGGAGTGTAATAGACTGAGTATGACAGTGCCGGCTCCCAAATTGGAAAGCCCTGACCACAGTATAATCTCTTTTTCTTCTCTGTCTTGTGTCCATATCAGACATGGCAAGGTAAAGTGCAAACTTTCCAACCACTTCTAAACAGTGTGCTTAAATTTTTGCATTTAGTAATTCTATTTCATTCAGAAATTAAATTCTATTTTATTTCACATTTCAGTTGACTTTTTCTCTCCCCAAAATGCCACTTGGTAGAAGATTTCAAAATTTCAACTTTTGATCCAGTTTGCGGGAGAAAACATTAATAAGGTAATTTCTTGAGGAACAGAAAATACCTGTTAGTTATACACCTACTATACTGCATCAAAGTCATCATATGCTCCTGAGCTGAGACTGGTAAAGGGGTGTAGTGCCTCTAATCTGAGTGTGATCTCTTTGGCTACACTCTCATAAAACAATTTAAAGTTTTTGTGATAGCTCACTTCTCCTTTCCCTCCTACTCACTATATCCTTGGGGCCTCTTTTCTCTCTGGTCCACTTTCCAAAAGCCCAGCCTGGTGGATCAATCAAACTGTCTAGATCCCTCAGCTAGCCACAAACTCAGGACTGCTGCTTCTTTTCCAGGAGAAGTTTCTTCAGGGGGAAATGAAGAGAAGGTACAGAGAAAATTGCACGTTCACACAAGCATACATTCTCTCATGGAAGAAAATAATTTATTGGTTACAAATAGTTTCTGCTTCAAATTGATCAGGAAAGAAATAAATGTTACTGGTCAGGCAATACTACATGAAAAAGCAACAGACCAATCTAGAAGCTAAGCCAGAAGACATGGGTTCTTGCAAAGAAACATGAGTGAGGAAAAAACTCTCACCAATTAATAAAGCTGGACTTGGAAGGACAATACTTCAAGGAAAAAGCACTGGACTCAAATCTCAGTTAGAGGAAGATGACAGAGCAATAGTTTGGGAAGTGAAGGACAGGCAGGGTGGAAGGTCCTTGTGATTGCAATGGTGCTGTCAGTGAATTTGTGTGGAACCCACTGCTACAGATAGGATCAGAGCTGAAGGCAAATATGTAGAAGTGGGAAATCAAAATACCAAAGGAAGTTTTACTGTATGTTGATAAGAATAAATAAATTTCAGGCCCTGTATCTTTTTATTGCAAATTTTCCATGAAAAGAATTATTTCATTAATTAACAGAAGGATATTAAGCCTTCTCTTCGAATGCTAACCATTAAATATATCTGTACTTATATGGCTTATCTTTTTAGATGAATTCACAAGGATTTTCTCTGGGTGAACTATAGTTTCTAAAGGTACAAGCAGAAGTTAGAAATTACACCAGGATTTCATAAAACCAGTTTCATGGTTTCACCAGGCACCATGTGTCTACTTCAGCTGACCTTACCCAGTTAATTTTATGACTCACTCTAACAAAGGTTAAGGCATTAAGGTTTTAGAAAGTTACCCCAAATAATATAATTATCAGAGATTACTTTCTCATATAACAGTGTCATTAAAATCAGGTAAATAGATGAAAGGTCATGATGTAAGGAACCTCACTGAAATTAAAATTCACATTTCAAGGCAACAGCACTGCTGCCTGACATACGTGCATGCTCTAGTGTCTCCCTCTTGGGAGTAGGAAATACTTGCCTCTTTCTAACTTGAATAAATGGCAGGAAACTCATACAAGGAAATCCTTTACAGTCTTAGCATTTTCAACTAGGACAAGGGAACAAAGAGGAAAAGCAGCTTGGTGTGTTCCTTTCAGGTCAATCAACAAACATCCCTTGTTATGCTTCAACATGTATCCTCAACTGTGAAACCACAGCTTATGCGTGGGTGGGAAAATGCCCTGTGGTTCAGCAGCAGTGTTCATTATATGCAGGCTGAGGTTACACCAAAAGAATGCACTCCAGAGCCTCTGCTTGGGAACCATTGCTCTGTTTCTCATTCCCTTCAATTATCCCCTTCTACTTGTGCAGATTGTCTGTGGGCACAGGTTATCCGATGTATGCTATGCCTTGATTGAAGAGGCAGGGAAGGCAAATTAAGGGCCCAAGAGGGAAAATTGTTACATGTTTTATCATGTTATGATGTTCCCAGCTTTTCTCTCTCAAGGTTATGCTTCTATCCGTTCAAAGGAGTCTGTGTTCTGTAAACACGATTTCAGTATCCCCCGCTGTTGTCAACAAAGCTAATAAAACCAGATGGCAGGCCAAGCTCAGCCTACTCGAGCCTTCTCATGCTGTATTTCTCTCTCTTCCCTTGTACCTGCCCCAACCACCAGCCCAAAGACACCCTCCTTGTGGGGAGTACTGGGTGAGGAGCCCTGGTCCCCAAGCCCCTAGAGACTGCCTTGACAGTGGGTGCTGTGGAGACCCTGCGCTGGTGTTTGGAGCAGCTGCAGCAGCTAAGTAGTGACAGACAGGGCTGGGACCAGTTTTGGGTGAGAAACCAGAGAAGGCTCAAGTCTCAACAGAGCAGCTTTGTCATTGGGTGGAGGCTCTGGTAAGGGCAGGGGCCACCAGAGATTTATAGATACAGAGAAGATGATGATCGTTTAACTTCTTTGAGAAATCAGTCTGAAAACTCGTGCCAGTCCAGAGCTAACAAGCCCCTTAAAGTTTTGTGACTCGCCAGAGTACTTAGTTTAATGATGCTCAAACCCCTCAAAAATAAGAAAATACAGAACTGGAAAATATTGACATTTTATGCGTGAGTACCAAGTACTGAGCATATGAAACAATAAATGTCCAAAATTGCCCTACTTGAAGAGTGGTGCACTGCAGCTATTTCTTTCAAAACTGAGTAAGAAGTGCACAGCACTCAGTAAACAACTAAGTTAAAGGGGTTTTAATTCTATCTCTTGATTAAGAAAAAAAATTTTAGGCAAGTTGCACTAAGCAGAAGTTCCTTCACTCGTTCTACACTTATAGCAGTGAATCTAATGCAATAAATATCCTATTTTTCAGCCTTTACTATCACTATTCCCATCAGAAGCTATTTGCCCTCATTGATAGCAATGCTATCAGGGAAGTGCATGCTGCTTCTCCACCCTGCTGCCAGGTTGTGTTTAGCCACTAGTTGTTCTGGAAGTAGAGTACACATTTTTTTCCCCTATGTGAGATTGCACTTGACATTTTAGGATCAACTTTCTCTGAACGGGTCCAATTAATCCCAGAATCCGGATGGCATTGTGTGCTGTATGTTGCCATCGTGATTTATCACTTCATCTGTGCTTCTTGCATCTGCAAATACAGCTGCTTGATGGTTTTATATCAGTTTCCAGATTGTTCATAAAAATATTACCTAGGATCAGGTATGTGTGGTTTTGATGCTACTTTGTAAGATCTGTCATACAGCATTTCTTATTTCCTGAGTATCTCATTCATATTATATAATGTTAATTTATATTAGTTTGAAGGCCATGAAAGACTAAGTTGAATACCCTACAGAAGTGTGTTACATCAGCACAACAACAAAACCCAATTATAATTGAAGTTCGTCAGAGAACAACCTGAATTCAGCTTGCCAAGTCCTGTTTCTAAAACCAAATTAGTGAGCATCAATATATTTCTATTGACTGTACTTCATCTTTTACATTTCATAACTGATGAGGTCAACCATGTTCTTTGAGTCCAGCATTGGAAGACTTCCATTGCATGCTCAGAATTATTAACCAGGATTAACAGCTAGACAGAAGGCTCTTCAGTCACTTCTTCTAGGATTATTGCAAGAAAGTTCTCTCTGTCTTCCTGTTAGAATGTTTATTTATTTTTAGAATATCTATTAACATGTTTTTTAATACTTACATTTCCATGATGGCCTGGCAAATTATCCAGTACCCTGATCAGATGTAAATACATCCTTTTGCTCCTTACCAAATACTGTTGTTAACCGTTGAACACTTCTTTGCACCATTAGCCCTCTCCTATCAAACTGGCACCAAATCTTCCCTACTGTTTTACCTTCTTTTGTTTCTGCTTTAGAATTCCTTCTGTTGTCCCTCATTTTACTAGGCTTGAATTTTCTTTAGCTTAGTTTGGTAATTTTTATTGACATATTTATGATTGCTATCTACTTCTCACTATTGTCTTTATTTTTTTTCCAGAAAGGAGTTTTAATAAAATTGTTGATTATAATAATTAAAATATTATGCAACACTTACTTTGTAATGAAGTCTTCTGATACACACACTAATTTTCATTTATATTGTTAAGTTTGTCATCTAATAAGTTCTCAGGTTTTCTTATTTCTTAACTAATTTTTATTCTAGGAAACTAATCAGGCATATGCAGACAATTTATTTGTATGTGTGTCTCTCGGTAAATGCATACACATCTGTAAATGCCTACTCAGCCATAAACACATGCACACGTAACAGATCTTGGCTGATTCTGGTCTCTGTGTGACCTCATTTGATGTAATTGGTTGTGAGCACTGTATCTTCAGGCCACCACAAGCTTCCAGCCTTGTGATCATTCCAGCCCTTCCCACCACAGTCAGCTCTCCGTGTGTGCCATCTATTGAGTACGGGAAAATTATTGTTGGTAATTCCTAATACCTCCAACACTGCTGTCTTAATGAGGCTTCCATTCTCCACATCAACAATGACAATGCCATTTCTATTTTCACAGTTTTTTGACAGGCACTTAATCCTTATTTGTTGGGGCTTTTAATGTTTGGGATTTTTTTTAAAACATTTTACTTTTATCCTTTATGATTTAATGTTTTCCATGTGTTATTAATACTTAACATTAAGTCAGACTTCCAGTGAGTGTGTGATTTACTGGGGGGGAAAAAAACCCTACAGATTCAGTCTGATTGATTTTTTTTTATAATCTTTGCACTTAATTACAGTGGTTAATTACCTTTTATCACATTATATTATTAATGCAGTCATATGCAAAAAAATTAAGTTTCAGTATAATTCAGATGTAAATCTTAACCAAGTGACACCAAATGTAATGCAGTAATAGGCAAAATTAGCATTCAGCCAGTGGCAGTGTATTAGTATTTTCCTCATGGTTGATTGGACACTAAAGAAAACCAGTAACTGACAGAGGAAACCCACTGATTTGATTCTGACTGACAAGATTTCATATATGTTGGAACATAATTTGTTGCAGTTTCTATAAAAATGTATGCTGCTATTCTGATTTTTGTGGGTTTTACCCAAGATGAGATGTAATTCTTCTCAGATCTGCTTTTATTATTCATCAGTGGGATAGCACAGGAGTAAATTGTAATCACAGGAAATCTTGCTGTCCTTCCGTTGTCATTACATGTTTGATTTGGCAAGTTAATAACATGACTGGAAAAGCTGTTTATATGAGATAATAATCACTGCAGAGTTTGGGTCCAGAAAATGCTGATAACTCCTCCAAAACTCTATCTGTGGTGGAAATTTCCAAGAAAATCACTTGTACAGGAGATTACTAGTTTTACTCCAGGCCAGATGCAAACTGAAAGAGATGGAACATGTTGATGCTTTCATCTTGGAAGTGTCAAATCTACTGCATTTCCCATTTTATTTCTTACTCAAAGTGGGTCATACTTTGCTTCTGTAAAAATATCAAGCTGCAGAAAATACATCGGATACTGGAAAATACATGCATAATCTGCCAGATATTAGTTTTTTTATGATTCTATATCCAAATTTCCTCAATAATAATGAAAAAAAATAATATTCTGTCATAATTAAAAATACACAGCCTAAAAGATATTGAAACCTATGCCAACTGTACTTGATAGAACAGGTGGAACTTTCAGCCAAATGAAAAACCTAGACGTATCCCAATTCACTTATATGCATTACTAAGCGTATCATTTATTTTTCAGTACTTGTAGAAATAAGTGGGAACACTATCTTTATTCTTCAGGTATTGACATACATGGGGACACCTAGAAGGAATCTGCTTTTCTTTTTATTTATCCTGGGCAAAAATAAACAAGAGGTGCTTTGGTAGATTGCTTTGACAGCAGCATTAAGGTCACCGTGTGATGTCTGTACATGTTCAACTCCTTCCAGGATTTTCCCTTGGCTTCAGCAGTCATTTACACTTCAGGCAGAGAAGCTCCATGCACAGGGATACACGACATGAGAGAATATGACAAGAAAAATCACAGCTTTGTTTCCACAGCTGAGCACTCCTTGGGCACCTTAACTTCCATTAAAATTAACCTATATTTGTGTCCACTGACAACACAAGGACATGTCTCATGTCTTCTGCTGCTCCATGTTGTTATTTGCACAGACATCCCCATCACAGTTATCATCAGAGTACTGGGTGAAGAAATAACAGGCTGAAAACAGATAAAACAGAGAATCAAGGTCTTTCATAACCTTTACAAATAGAGAGAGCAAAATAAATTTTTCACAAATATCTCTTGTCATTGTTTACAAATTTTAGCCATTAAAGTCTTTCTTCATTTCCTTTGACAGTGGTAGTTGATAGTCCATCATGAAGGTGGGCCTGAGAAAATGCCATCTCCAGTTGTAGTAGAAATCTGTTTTTTAAAGTAATCATTGACTGAATTAGCAGCTTCACGATAACAGCGTTGCCTACCACTATCCTAAGTGCCTTGTCAATTACATCTGTGCTCAACAGGCACATGCCTTGGTAGCTAAAACAGCACCACCGACAGCTTTCTATCTTCTCTGGAAAATAGTATTTTGTAAGTACCGTTACAGGGAGTTACAACAAATACACTGTTACTATTTGATCATGGCACTCTTTAGGCTTTAAAAAAACCCAAGGTCGTGCCTACCTCCTGGATATATTTCATGACCTCTATCCCCTCTCGACCCACAGCATCCCTGCACTTAGGGGGTGTCATTCTAGTGAACAGAGTGGGTTCCCTCCCTCCCTTCCTCCCTCCCTCCCTCTGCTGCTGTCGCCATGAATTACCGAGGCTGCAGCTCCAGCAGTAAAGTGGGATGGGGTAGGCAGAGATGCCATGGGGCTCCCTCTCTGTGCGGGATGGTGGTGGCTGGCGCCCAGGGAAAACCTAGAAATATGTTTAGATTCATCCCAGCTAAATCTGTTTAAGGGTATGATATGCCAGAAAATCAGCTTTGGTATAGCTGCTTTAGGATAAGGCCCGTTGTGCTGGATTACTTTAAAAAAATCAATGCATAAAAGCAGCTGTTCTAGAATGAGTGTGTACTTCTGGTTCAGATTCCAAGTGAGTATTTCTAGTTGTTGTCTTTATCACAAATTTAATGTCACCCATAATTGAAGTGTTACCCTAATCTGAATTTGTTCAGATGCAAGCACAGCATAAAGATGCTATCTAGAATCAGCACAGAGCAATGAATACAGGTGTAAAATGCGAGAAAAAACATGAGCCATCTGCTAGTGACTCCCTTCACAAGCATGGCACTTGGCACAGGTATCCTGATACTGATAAAGGCAGGCACAACTATCACTTAAGCTGTTGTTCAGGAATAATTTAGGATTAAAAGTAAAAGGAAAAAAAGTGTAAAGGCTTCCTTGCATGTTTCTGAGCTGCTTCTTTGTTTCCAGGATCACTCATTTGCCTCAAAAGCTTATAGTCAACCTTGCAGTGTTCCTTCCCAATAGTGATCCAGCTAAGCAGTTGCACCTTTTCTCCAATGCACCTGGCAGGGCTTGTTTTTATTATTTATTCCAGGTCACTGATCGTGGAAAATTATGTGCTTCTGAGCTGAGACATACACACATATTTATGCACAAAATGCAACTTTAGAGCAGCTTCAGTCTCTTAAAGAACTAATGTATTAGCTTTTGCTGGATTTGGAAGTGTTAGGCAGCCTCTGACTCAAGACTCATGACAACTGTTTGAAGGCAAAACGCAAATGGAAAAAAAAGTAGGGCTTTAGCAGTGTTGAGAGTCAATATCCTGAGATCCCTAGGTTGTATTTAATTTACCTGCACTCTGTTAAAGTTTTGTTTGTTTATTTGTTTTGCCTGTTTAGGTATGGCCTGAGCAAATAAAGCAGAGTGATAAATCGGGTTAAGGGTGGAGGTTTTTTTTTTGTTGAACCTGAAATTTTTGCAAATTGTTTTTATAGTCAAGTGAACAAATCACTGACTAACCTTGTATCCTTTATATCAACTCTTTTTCCTGCTACTGACAGTTTTAGAGGGAGCGTGAACAAACTGGCAAAGGGTTATCTGATTTTATATTCTATTACATTAAAAGGGGTAAGCTCTCAGACAGCATGTGAACCTTGTACGGGGTTATTTATAGAAGATTCATCTGTTCCTTAGGGAAACAAAGAAACCTTTTCAACCCTGTCTAAAGGACAGGAATGATCCAAGTTAAAACCTGCCTGAGGGCAAACCATGTGTAACAATTCAGAGTTTATCCTTGGACAGGGAGCATATTGGGTCTAGGCTGTACTCTCTTTGAACATGTTGTAATAATTTATACTTCTGTGAAGTAACTGCAAAATACCACCTTTAGTTTGACTTAGGCTTTGATTGTATTTTATATGGCTTCCAAGGAAGAGATTACATCCAAAATTCTGCTACAGATCGATCACCAGTAGTTAAGTATGATGGAAATGCTGTCGTGGAGTGCTCTGGCAAGCTTGGCAGGTTGCTTTACAATGCTTTGAGAAGGCTTTGCCTCAGCCTCCAACCACACTCTCTGGCACAGTTGCTATTTACACAGCAGAGCTGGTGCTGGCAACGTGGATTCCTGACTTAACAGCTCCTCTACAAAAGTTAGCATTTTAGCAACCGGGAAAACAGGTGGATTTGCACTAAAATGCCAAACTGAGCAGAAGTATCTCTCAGGCATGTGATGTGACTCTGGGGAGTGATCCTGTACAGGGCTAGGATCTGGACTCGATGATCCTCTTGGGTCCCTTGCAGCTCAGCATATTCTGTGATTCTTTGATCTGAGAGAAAAAGCCCATGATACCTTCTGCTGGGCTGGAGAGTTGGGAGGGGAGGCAGAAGGAAAAGTGGGTAACTTTCAAAGGAGGGGCAGCACAGGAGGGTGTGAGTGGCTGTGAGTAGCAACATCCTAAATGGGCACAGCATAACTATCAGTACTAACTGTTTGGGCCAGTGATTTAGGGATCCAGGTGCCTCTCTTCCACTCCTGGAAGTGACTGCATTTAAACATCCAGGCAGAACTGGCAAAACTGAATGTGTTCCCCTTTATTACCTGTTGTTTCAGTGCCAAGTCAGCACTTTAAGTGAAATTTTGCATTCACTCAGCAGGGGTTGCAGACACAACTTTCCTCCTGAGACTTCTGCAGCAGGGAGGCGATGCAGCGGAGGGGCACAAGTGCACATTCATCAGAGAGGTGCAAGGACTTTTATCACCTCCTTGCCCTTATGCATCTACTAACTGCACACTCGCCCAGGCTAAGCAATGTGCTCACTGAAGGTTGCAGTCTGGTATAACAGCTTTTTCTAGCTCCTCCAAAGCCAGAGGGTCTGTGAATCAGTCAGTCAGCGTGCATCCTTTCTTTTGTCCTTCCATGCAGCCCCAGGCTGTCATTCTACCCTTCAGATCCCTATCTTGACACGATGAGGAGCCATAATCTGGTGCAAAGTAAGGTCCTCTCCTGTCCCATTAGAACCAGAATTTCTCAGTGGTGCTCAATGAAGGGCTGCAATGTTTTACATCTCTACAGGAAAATTCACCAAAGCTTATCTGTCATATCTGACAAATCTGACAAAAGCTGACAAAAAGCTTTGAAAGCAGCTGCAGTGACTAATCCAATCTGCTCTTATTACTAAAAGCAGAGAAGTGGCTAAGACACTCCCAGAGGTAGATTTGCCTCTACCCAAGCCAGACCCGACATGGCTAGATCAGGGACAACAGCCTAACACTGCCCCTGCAACTGCTGCCTAAAATCTCGAACTGTAATTCTCCAGCTCCTGACTTCATCATGTGTTGGAGAAATTCACTCATCTTAACAACCTGGATGGTTCAAAGAATCACAGAATGTCCTGAGTTGGAAGGGACCCACAATGATCATGGAGTCCAACTCCTGACTCGGCTCAGCAGAAGCCCAAAATGGTTGTCCCTCACAGGAGCAGCATGGAGTATTCTTCTATTTATGGGCTCAGGGAGAGACTTTCAATAACTGTAGATGTGCATACTTGGACATTGTACAGCAGCAACATTACAAAAATGGAGCAAAAATCTTTGCTGTGATGGCAGATTTTGAAATCATGGATTGCAGGCTTCCTTCTGCTCTGAGTCCTCACAGTCACGTGCATTTTGGTGCTACTAGGAGGCTCAGCTTGTCTGTTTTCAGTGTTCTGCTTGACGCAAGCAGGGCTGCAGGAACAACATGCACAATTTAAACAGTTTCTCCTAAAAACAAATATCCTGCAGTGCTACACGTGGGATGTCATGTGGTGCAAAATTTTGATTCTTTTTTACACACCCTGCCTTATTTGAAGTCTGTTTTGAAGCATTCGGTTTGGGATTTTTTTCTCTGTACAGATTTTGCAAGTTTAAAGAATAACGTGTGGACCTGCCCTTACTGTTGCACTTATCTTCCTTTTGAAGGAATTCCAGCCACTGATACTGCCAAGAAGATGGAAAGCACATACTGAAATGGCACAGACAGCAAAACACAGGTCTGCAGCCTTGAACACTAACTACTGAATAATTCCAGAGATGTAGCCATGCATGAGAGCTAACACTACTAAGATCCCTTCTTTAAAGCCATGTATAAACAAAAATTCCACCAGCATGACGACGGAAGAATACATTTTTGTAATTTATCCAGTTCACATCTAAATGAACTCTAAAACACTCTGACAGTGCCATTGCTCAAATCTAAATTTATGGGACCTGCATCTTATTGACTCCCTGCATTGGTTTTAGCTACAGAAAGGACATAGGAAACCTCATGATTGTGCTTCATCACATTTGTTATATGGAGGTTCTGCGTTAAAGGAAATCAGACAGCCAGAAGCAGAAGCAATATCATACCCAAATCTTATCCTTAATGAATCTATAAAAAAGGTTTGAAGGATTCACTGAGGTCAGAATCAGATCCTCATGTTGGAATATTTTTTGTTTTTAACAAAGTTGGTCTAGATTTTCATCATTAACAACAGCAAGATGTGAACGGGGAGGGTTTCCCTCCCCAAACTAGAAATGTTTCTCTTTTGTCTCCCAAATTTAATTCCAAAATACTTAAAGCCAACATAAGGGACAAACAAAATCACCACAAACTAATAATGACTTCACTCAAATTAACTTTACTCTCATAAGCTGAATGTTATTATTATGTAATGTATTAGTTCAATACTGAACCAATAATAAAGTGCTTAAGGAACTGAGCCAGTAGTCAAAGGAGATTATTCCATAGCTATAGCCACAATATTGGAAAAAAGGCTTTGAACTAGCAAATATTCAGAATGATGTATTAGCATGATGACACTAATTTTTTTGTATGACTACAAAATAATACATTTAGCATTTTGATAGAATTTAGTTTCATGTGACCTGTCTTGTAGAAACAACCATATTTTGACATATTTTGACAAGTCAGCAGGTTTTACTATTTTTTACTGGGGGAGAATTACATTTACTTTCAAATAGAAGTCATTGAAAATGTTAATTATTTCCAGAATGAATGAATCTAATGGCAGTCTAAATGTAATTGTCTCTCTCCTAATAATTTGTCCTTCAGAAATAGTTTTGAATTAAGAAGATTACTTATAGCATACAGAAATAATATATATATTTACAAAATATATGTGAGCTTTACATCAAAATTCAAAATCCTTGTTCCTTTCATTGTCTCTCAGGGCAGGACCTGATAGAACAATTATTTAGGTGTGTAGCCATGTTAGAATGACTGAGGTCTTGAAGTTCAGTGTTTTGTTTTGTCCATTAATGACTAGGAATAAATTAGATATCATTATTAAAATGCTTTTTTATTAATTTGAAGCCTCTATAGTCTTTACTATTTGAATACCTAAAGGACACATTATTCAGGTTGCTTGCTCAGTAGATCTATCTCCTTATCATGGAGACAGAAAGGCAAGTAAATTACAGGAAGCATTCACTCAGAACATATAAACTTTTCACCTTTATCTGAGTTAAAGCTTTAATGCATAGCATTTTGCCAAACGTTGTATTTTTCACATTAGACTCTGTACTTACTTTCGTCAATAATTGTCAGTAACTTTAATCTCACCTATCAGTCTGTAAGCTCTTTTTTTTTCTCTCAGGGCAAATTCATAAAGAACTGTATTGTGAAGCTGGAGGGCAGAATTATGACTTAAAACTTAGAAAACTATTAAATCCAAAATTCAATTCAGACTTGAATATACAAGCTGCAAAATCATGAGAAACTCATGAGTAATGTGCATTATACAATCTGTTGCACATTTCTTTGAAGCTTTACATTAAAAAAACAACATTCAGAACTATGTTTGCCTACAATAATGTAAAAATTATAAGCACAGAAATGAAAATGTGATATTTTAAGTCATACTGGTTTCATAACTGCTTTAAGTTGTTTATAAACTGTAGACACCACATCATTAATACAAAGTAAAGAGACGTGACATGCTGGACGTGCACTGTGTTGTTTGCTGCCGTCACACTGACCCTTACCTTTAGTTCTGAAATACCTTTGGAGTAATTGTTTCAAAATTTGCAAAAAGGGATCTGGCATAGCTGCTTCCACCTTTTTATTTCAAACCTAGAATATACACATCGTACTAAGAATGGCATGAAATATTTTTGTGGGTGGTATCACAGTGTTCATTACTGTAACATGTCAGAAAGCTGTCCTTAGTCTACAAGTAGTATACTCACACATGGTGTATTCTGTGATAATCATCTTTTTAGCAAACACACAGCGATCTCATGATATTGCATGAAGAAATAAAACTTTTATATTACAGAGAATCTACAGGAAGTAATTCAGCTTTTCTTTTGGAGAAGTGTTTTAGGCACATCTGCTGTAAGGACACAGATGAATTAATCTGTTATTGATGACCAGAGAATTTCTGTACCTTTGTTGTACCACTCTATCATCCAAACAGTGTCTTGGATGATAAAAATCAGATTATTTGTCATTAGTTTATTATTTGAATGATAAATGGATACATTAATTGTTTTGATAATGAACAGATTTTGTATTAGATAAAAGAAAAGCTTTTACATGACTGTTCTATTGTAGCTAGTAGGAGGACATACATTAATCACCACACCTATATAGGTTGACAGTTCTTGGGATGTCTGCAGATATGAATTACACAGCAAGGATTAGAATAATTGACAGTTGATCTGTCTGTGACTAGCAGTATCTGTCTTGCTCAAAGAATGCCATTAGACTGTAACAGATCCCTGTATTTCACATTTCTATTTTTTTAAACACGGATAATTTCTTCTGTAAGACCTCCAAGATGAATACTGAATACTTCCTTCTATCTGTTTACAATGTTATCCAATGTGTTGTTTAACATCTGGAAGAGATCAAAGTTGTTTCAGCACAATTTTAACAAGTCATCTTCAAGTCAGACACACACTCCATTTTGAAGACTACATAGTCAGTACTGGTATTTGCAAAATACTCGACATGATTTCTTTATGTGTATCTTCTTCCACACTTTTTACAATCAAAAAGTCCTAAACAGAAGTGAGTCAATAACTGCTCCATGAAGTCACAAAGCATGGCCAAGGTGTGCAGAAATAGCATCGTGTTGTACTCAGATGCCAATGTAGGGGTTCTGTCCTCAGTGCTGTTGCACTGGGGCGGGAGAAAGGAAAAGTACTCTGTTACCCCATTTCCTAACAGGTGTTATGGGTCTGACTCATGTCTGTAAATGACTTCAAGATCCTCAAACGAGAACCTACAATACTTTAAATGAAAGTTGTTTGAACAATCTATTTTTATTCTATAAAAAGCTAAGATGACACAGTTGTACTTCTAAAAGGTGCTGCAGCTGTTTGCTGAGTGAGCTGTAAAACGCAAAATGCAGCACAAACATTAACATGCTGCTAGAATTTCTCACTAATGTTAGTGCTTTTCTATATTTACCTTTTATACTCACCCAGACTAAAAGCCAAAGAAAGATAAAAAACATTATTTTTTTTCAAATGGTGCAAAAGCACTGAAGAATTACGTCATTATAGAGGGCAGTGAAAAACCATCTTAATAATTTTAACCTATAATTTCTGCAAATGGCAGAAACAGACTTATGTATGACAGCACCTTAATGATAGTTCACACATACATAGCTTCACACTTTTAGCTAAAACTTCAGTATTTATTTCTATATATAGAAATATAACATCACCAATTTGGATTCTTTAATAAAGCGCATTAGCATTGTTAGATTTTGTGCAACAGATTGAATTAATCTGTTTCTCCATGTGACATTCTCATTTATTTCAAATTTCACAATGATTTCTCTTGCTTTATGTTGCAGTGTTTACCACTAAGGAGTGGAAAGTTAGGCAGTAAACTCTAAACATGGATGAAAACCCACTGAAACCAGTATTTTGTTAACTGGTAATTCAAGCAGTCAAAATTAAACCTATTAATATATTAATTACTTTCTTGTTATTTAGTAATTTCTTTTTTTTTTACTTTCAGGACATATATAGTTTTGAAGAAACCCCTGTTGAAAGAGTTTTAGATGGGCCGTTCTTAGAATTTGTTCATGTGATTCATCCGAAGAGCACGTAAGGACTACTGCATGAGTGTTTTCTAGATAAATATGGTCATTAAAATTTAGCCTTTTGTAATTAATGGAGTGTTAGTAACCTGCATGGACCTCTTTTTTTTCCTTCCTTACGTGTTGTCTTGGTTTTAAATTATTTTTTAATTAAATTTTCGTTTAAAAGTGTGGAGCATTTTTTATAAGGATAAAAGAAAATATTGTCAGTTTCCCTAGCTAAAACACGGTGGCCCTGAAATCACTCCTGGTCCAACACAGATGTAAACTTGCTTTGACAGCAGCCTCTCCTATTTGTTTGCAGCTCCATTCCAGGAGCAGGGTAATCGTGTATATTGATGATGGTAACGCAGCGGTGGAGGCAGATGACAAACAACAGCATTTCAGATGCTGCGGGACCAAGCAAATTGGAACAAATGGCCCCTCAAAATAGTATCGGGAATACTATCCACTGCTAAGGGCTGCACATAAGTTTACATTTCCAGTGCAAGGTGAGACTCAAAGTAAACAAAGTTGGTTAAGTGAAAGCCATCTTGAAAGGATAGCAAGAAGTGAATATTCTGTTTATGATAAGAAAAAATAGAACCCTGTTCAGCAGAATAGGATCTTTTACCTAACCTGTATTCTTGCTGTGTAAGTTAAAGAAAAGTATGTACTTTTTTTCACATGTACAGCACAACACAGTATCTTTCAAAGATGCACTTGATCTGTAAGAAATTAAAATTCATGTTCGTGGATTGAACCATATACATCTATTAAAGCAGCTTTACTCACATAGAAACAAGGAAACTGCCCAATAGACTTTAGGTCTTGGAATCAGAAAGTGGCTCTTTTTTGGCAGAGAAGGATTCAATGTGTCACATGCCTGGGAAAGTTCCTTTCCTTTCTCTTTTAAAACTGCCCTTGGGAAAGAAAACTCAGTCAGAAAGATGGGCAGTGATGCTCCAAAGGGTGTGATATGTGGGAGCATTTGAGTGACTAAAAAAACCAAATCTAGTCTTATAGAGTAAACTAGCAAAAAATATAGGGGAAAAGTTATTATACTTCTGACTTACTGAACATCTAAAAAATGTATTGAGAACTTTTTACAGGTATTGATATAAGCTACCACTGTAGGAGTGTTGTCCTAAGTTTTGTCTGTGGCTGTGTTCATAGAGATACACCTGACAAGTCCTTCCTCTCACTCGTGGCACCTTCAGATCCACCTGCAGTTACACAGCTTTCTCTCTCCCCTTCTCTTCACATCCATCTTTGACTGCTCCCGCAGAACAAATCCTTGCCCTTCTCATATTGGCAAGGAGATGTGCTGTTCTTGCAGCAGCTACATCATCAAGAAAGCAAACAAAATAACAGTTGTGCAAAAAGTAGTTTTACGAAGTTGTACAGCAGCTGTGCAAAGGTGATGTAAAATGTACCTCTTGAGTGACAGTTGCCCACCTCAAACAGCAGAAGTTTATGAGCAGTTCTAAAAGTTTTCACTGCTGAGATTTCATTTCACAAACACATTTTATCATGAGGAATAAAAAGCTGGCAGGGCCATTGGTTTCATTTAATCTAAAAAGTCTGATTTAAAATGCTTTCCTTCCAAGAAATGAACTTAATAAACTTCAGCTGCCTGATTTCTCTTTACATGTTGTTTATGTGAATGGCATAAACTACACAAGATTTACAAGGCTGGTGCCATGCTCTGTATTGCTCCATGGCGTACTAGTTGTCAACTCCAAGGTCACAGCTTTATTAAAGGATTAAGATTTACAATAATGTTAACAAGAGCATGAATGCCTTCACAGACACCTTCCTATAGTTTACTTCCCTGAGGTCATCTGCACAATTTCTCCCCCTGCCAAAGCCACTAATCAATAAATACTGAGGTCTCCCAAACAAAGTTCAAATGGATCTATCATATTGTTTTAGTAATAAATCTTTGCTTTTGTTTAACACTTGCCTTCAAAAGACATAACCCTCTTTACCTGCAGCAATTTATTTAAATTTATAACAGCCTTATTTGGTGATTAAAGCCTGCTCCCTTTTTACAGGTTGAGAAACTGCAGCATAAGGACGTACTTTGCTGAAGTCATACAAGAAGACTGAAGGCTTGGAAGCTTATCTCTGCCAGCCTGTTGTGTGCTGAAGCTGAAAGCCATGCTGCCTCTCTCCCAAAGAGTAACACAAGGTGGTGTGTAGCATCTGAACTGAGGCTTCAGTAATTCTTGCTTTGAATGTATTGTCATGGCATGGCTAGGGTGCACCTGAAGCTGATATATAGCTGTGGTGTGGTCCTAGCTGACACACACAAGAAACATTCTGCAGGCTTACAGTGTTAGAAACATTCTGCTTTAGCTATAGTTCTGTGTTTTTTCTGGCTGTACCTGCAGTGTTGATGAGGCTACTGCCACCAACCGCCTCTCATTACTCATCAAGCTTACTCAGATCGACCGGTCTGGCTTCCTGCTTCATTTCAGGGAAGAAGATATTCAATCACTTTAAATAGTAGGGGGTTTTTTGCCAGCCTATGAACAGCTCAGCAAACCCTCAGCAGCAGTGATGAGTGCAGGGGAGCAGTAACCTCCTGAGCTAGCACAGCCGCAGTTACCATAGGACATCTTTCCACAACACCTCAAATCCTAGGCCTGTCCTTTCCTGGCCAGGGAGTTCCGTCTTTTCCACAGAATTTTCTCCTGACTAGAAGCATGGGCAGCAAATATCCCAGCCCAGGTGACACACTTCGGGCCCAAGGCTTTGAATGTGCTTCCCTTCAGTGTTTCACATCTCCAGGTACCTAGAGGCATGCAAATTTTGTCTCCATGTGGTGTAAAAAGAAGGTATTTAGGGCAGTCACTGCCTTTTGTTCTGCTATCTCTGCTTTTCCTTAGGAAGATAATAGCACTAATAGCTAATAGTTATTGTGACTGATACTGAACAAAAACAGACAGCCAGCAGGATTTGCAGAATCATAGGATGGTTAACCTCTCATCTTCATCTGAAGAGACATTAGCTTCACCTTCATTCCCTGCAGTTCCCTCTCTCCCCTCTAAACCACGATCCCAGAGGTGTTGTGGGCATTGCCTCTTGCTGCTGATCACAGATGTCTGAATCATTTAGACTTTCACTCAGTTTTGAAATACTGGAGGCTGAATACATATATGAACCACAGGTATTAGTGTTTTGTACTCTCTCTTCCACGAAACTCTAACTTCAGGCTAGAGAGAGAAGAGGATCTCCCCTAGAATTCTCTGAACATCTAGCTGTAGTACAGACAGCAGCAGTCCCAAGGAAACAGGGGAAGCCAAGGTGAACATCCATTTCTTTTGCAGCTCTGACATTGGAACAGGTTGCCCGCAGAAGTTGTGGATGCCTCATTCCTGGAAGTGCTCAAGGCCAGGCTGAATGGAGCTCTGAGCAACCTGAACTAGTGGAAGGTGTCCCTGCCCATGGCAGGGGGCTTGGAACTACATGATCTTTAAGGTACCCTCTAATCCAAACCATTCTATGATTTTATGATCTTTGATATAGTGCAAGAGACCAGGCCTAGCCTGAAGCTTAGATTTATTATAATTACAACCTTCACTAATTAATATAATTGATATACTCTCTACAAACCCATTTCCTCTTAAAGCATTTCCAACATTTGGTTTGTTGTTCATATCCCAAGAGTTATGACCAAATGAGATCAGTGCTAGATGTACTTAAGAGATCCAAAGTCATTTCTACCTGGAGAAATCTAAGTAGAAACTATACTGCTAGATTGAGATTCTTAAAATTCCTTATTCTGGAAGAAAAGCGCACAGTCAGACCGATGGATTTATTTATTTATTTATTTATTTATTTATTGCTCATGATCCTGCCTCAAATATCAGTAATACTACTAAAACTACTGCATAAAATCACCGCTAGTACCAGTCACAAATTCAATTAGGCTGGAAAAGACCTCTGAGATCATCGAGTCCAACCCATTGGCGAACACCACCTTATCAGCTAGATCACGACACTAAGTGCCACATGCAGTCTTTCCTTAAACACCTCCAGAGATGGTGACCTCCCTGGACAGACCATTCCAACGTCTAATCACCCTTTCTGGGAAGAAATTCTTCCTGTTGTCCAACCTGAAGCCCCCCTGGCGGAGCTCGAGGCCATTTCCTCTCATCCTGTCACTGGCTGCCTGGGAGAAGATACCGAACCCCACCCGGCTACAACCTCCGTTCAGGTAGTTGTAGAATGATAAGATCTCCTTGGAGCCTCTTTTTCTCCGGGCTAAACAACCCCAGCTCCCTTCAGCCGCTCCTCACAGGCCTTGCGCTCCAGCCCCTCCACCGGCTTCACTGCTGCTATCTGGACAAGTCGCTCTAGCAACAAACGAAAAGCAGGCCAGACGCGGTTTCTCCGTGCAGAAGGCGACTGCGGACGCCGCTGCCTCGCTGCTCCCCAGCCGCCCTCGGCAGGCCGCGGGCGGGCGCAGCGCGCTGGGCGGAGCGGGGGAATCCTCCCGGCCGTGTCGTAGCGGCGCCGCCGGGCCGGGAGGCGATCGCCATGGAAACCCCGGCCCCGCCCCTGCCCCCCCCCCGGGTGCCGCCGGGAGAGCGGCCGGAGCCGCCGCGTCCCTCCCTCCTCCCCGGGCAGCGCCAGGTAGAGCGCGGGGCGGGGGCTCCCCCGGGCCGGGCGGGAGGAGGGGCGAGGGGCGGCTGGCAGAGCGCAGGCCGGGCTCGCTCCGCTCCGCTCCGCTCCGCCGCCGCCGCCGCCCGGCCGGGATTCCACCCGGGGTCCCCCCCGGTGCCGGCCGCCCCCAGCGATCCGCCCCTGGGCCCCCGGCGGCGCCCCACGGGAGCGGAGCCGGACTCTCCTCAGCCCGCCGGGGCGGGGCTTGTCCCTCGTCCCCGCCGCTGCCGGAGAGGCCCTGACGTGTTGCCATGGCCGAGGGGGCCGCGGCGGCCCCGGCGTGCTTCAGCGAGGATGATTTTTACTGCCCGGTGTGCCAGGAGGTGTTCAAAACGCCCGTGAGGACGGCCAACTGCCAGCACGTGTGGGTATCCCGGCCCCCCGCCCCTTCCCGAGCCTTTTCCTCGCCGCCTCCGGCTCCCCGCCCCGTGCTCCCCTGCTCCCCCCCGCTCGGACCCTCGGCCTGGAGCCTCTGGCTGTGAGGATGACGAGCCCAGCGCTGCCCCAGCCTCCCTTCGCCTCTTTCCTTTGTAGCCGACGAGGACCGGTCACTGAGGAAAAGCCCCCGCGGCGGTCTGGTCGGTGGCGGGGGAGTTTCACTGTACCTTCTAACCTAACTCGCGTGGTTTTTTTTCACTGCATGGTTTTCCTCGTTCCTTTTCGAACAAGGACGGTAGCATGAGTTGTTCTTTCTTTTCAGCCCGTCTATTTAGCATTTTTTTTTTTTCCAGAGGGACACTTAATTGCAACGTGCTACTTCGTAGAAAAGCAAAATAGTTTCGGCAGCTGGCGTGTGAGGAAAGAGAGAGCTGCAAAAGCTGGTGGACTGAGGTCTCTGGAAACCTGTGCTGAATGAAGCTTTGCAGTGTTTTTGGTTCTGCTTAAGGACAATAAACAGGAATTCCTCTGATAAGATTGTCCAATATCACGTGCTTGCTGCACCATTTAATATCTAATTAATGTTCAATCTGGTGTGCAGCTCGGTCATACTAGTCAATAAATAATAAGAGCTTTACCTAAAGTGCATTGCCAAGTTCCCCTAATTTCCATATTCTTCTTCATAAGCACCACTGTTTCATTTGTCTTTTAAATATTCGTATTCAGTAGACCATTACTCTGATGTATCTCTTTTTTTTTTTTCCTAACAGTCACCTAGCTCTCTTCAAGGACAAAGTATCTTCATTTTGCTCACCTTTGTTTGTGGTAACTTTTTAATTTAGATTTTGCAGGAAGTGCTTCTTGACAGCTATAAGAGAAAGTGGAACACATTGTCCTCTCTGCCGGGGGAGCGTGACTAAAAAAGAAAGAACGTATCCCAAAAGGGCTCTAGATGTTGAAAACAGTATGAAGAAAGCTTCTGGGGGCTGTAGATGCTGTGAGAAGCAGGTAGAGTAAAACTTTAAAGAAAAGTTGAATAAATTTTTCATATTTTTGTCCAGACACGCTTTTACTGTGTGTCATTCTTGTCTTGGGGCTAAAGAGCCTATAGCAGTTTGAACTTAGGTTTGTATGGCTTTTGCATATACTAGGCGTGTAGTGCCTAGCTATACCTAACAGATGTAAACTGAAAGAGGATCTTGAATTTCAATAAATAAAGGCATTTTTAGTGGAGTGCCAGTTCCCCCCCCCAAAAAAAGATGTGAAAACTGGATATAGCTATAAAACTGGCAAAAGAAAAGTTAGGGAGATGAACACGAAAGTTGCAGATACATGAAAACCTCAGAAACTTTCAGTATGGAGATGAAAGTGTTTAAAGCCGCTATAAAATTTAATTTAAAACAAATGGAAAAAGTGGCTTGATTACTTTCAGTGCACATACAATAATATGGAACTTCCTCCTTCCCTATCAGTCTTTTTACGTTCCCTTCATTTCCCTTGTCAAGGGGTCATTAGGGTGAAATCTTGACACCCCCCCCCCCACTCGATCCAAGAGTAATCTTTCTTCTGGTATAAATAAATGCAGGATTTCACATTTTGTTTATAACAGATTGCATCAAACCCAGGTAGTCTTCATGTTTGCTTTGTTTCACTTGGGGACTTGCTTCTGCCAATGTGAAAATTAGTACTAGTGGAAACCTCATCTGCTTGCCTTGTTCCATGTGATTCATTAGGATGAACAGTGGGGAGAAAGAAACTGATAGGAAGTTAGTAAACTGGAAGCAAGAACCAAGCAAGAATTTTAATGGAATTTGGGCATGGGCGTGTGAGATATGATCTTGTTCAGCCTCTAAACCTGTGAGCACCTTCTGACAGTGCTGTTGGACCTGAAATTCTGATTTGGGGCATGTCCAACACAGCTGTCTTCTGACAAATCTAAGCAACTCGTTGTCTTACCTTGAATTAAAGGTGGATAGGCAGCATTAAGTTGATGTTCATTCACCTATTTTTTTAACCCTCCCTCCTGAAAGAGAAAAGGAACACACCTAATGCAAAAAAAAGTCCTCTGCATGAGGTAACAGCAGGCCAGAGAAAACTGAAGGAGCAGTGGTGCTTATCCCATCCTCATGGCCCTTCTCTGTTGTAGCTCATCAGTTATTGATCCTGGATCTGGGAGGTGTAGTTCCAGTGACTTTGTTCCAGTTAAATGGCATTTACTCACATTTTTGACCCCTAAGAGAGCCCTCAAATGCCTGGCAGAGTGGGGAGTGGAGAGTGGCAGTGTCCTCCAGTCTCACAGAGTCACAGAGGCCCTAAGCAAAGAGGAATCAAAGATGTCCCTTGGTGAAGAAAGTGTTCATGCTCAGAGGGGAGGCACAAGTTCTGGTTTCTGCTGCATATGATGTCTACAAAATTCCTGCATGCTTTGTTTTCTGTTGGCAGAATTATCTCTTCCTTCTATCCTTGGACTGTTCACTATGATTTCAGTAATTTGGCATTTCATTTTCAGGTTAGATTTTCGTGGATGAGACAGCATTATAAAACCTGTAAGAAGTATCAGGATGAATATGGTGTTTCTTCAATTATTCCAAACTTACAGATTTCCCAAGATTCAACTGGGAACAGGTAATCAGGGTGTTCTGTGTATAACAATTCATCTTCTTCTTTCCCCACCCCGTCTGCCCATGGAAAGTATTTTTTTCCAGGGAATTCCTTCTTTTTGCAGTAATTATTGTCCATATTTTTGTGTTTCAAATATGAGTTTTTCCAGGTCTTTTTCTTTACTCTTAGCAGACAGAAGAAAACCCTCCTGCATGATGGCTTTGAAATGTCTTGTAGAGACTCTCCTAAAAAGTACTTAGTATTTGTAGCTTGCTTTCCTTGCCCTGACAGCATTTGAGCAGCTTACTTTGTAACATCTTTCATAATATTTACCTCCGGGGAAGTTCCTGTCTATTTTTATTCCCCCTCCCCTTCCTAAGTTTGTTTTAGTGGCTATCCTGTTTCAAAACATTACTGTGCAAGCTTTTGCTTTCTGATTGAATTTATTTTGAATAGGTCTCTTATGAAATGTGTAAGGAACTTCAGTACGTTACACACCATAAAATCAAATGACACTTTTACCACTTGTTTTCAGGCAGTAAAGCTAAAGAACTCTTTTTTTCATACATTCTCAGTGATGGTTGGGGTTGGGGATTTTCGGCTATTTTTGAAGAACTTTTTTTACATACTAGTTTCACAGAGCTTTTTTAAATATATCCTGTCCTTTATTTACTTTGTTTTGCCATCAATATTCTATTTTTAGCAGTCTGAACTTCTCTGTTTGGTTTGTAACGCATCAGTATATTGAAAGTTGAAGCTCTTAACCAGAATTAGCTGCAGCAATGTTTTACCAAAGTGTCTGGATATTATTATATCACTATTTATTGAGTATGCCACAGTAGAATGCCCATGCTTATAATATCACAGATGTGTAAAAAAAATTTACCATGACCTTATCTGTGACTGTAAATATTCATATTCTTAGTAGAATCAGCATGCTTGGACAGTTCCTACTGGCTTAGCTAGAGGTACATATATAGTCAATTTACACTCTAAAATGTTTCTCTGTTACTTTAGGAAATAAGTTTGTTTTGTGCTCAGCATAAGAAAACTTTCCTTGTTGTAGTTGAAAGTTGTAAATTATTTCTGTAAACTGATGGCATTTAAATTCTAAGTCAAAAAACTTAGAAAGTGCTACCTGTCTTACATTCATGTAGTTCATAATGGTTTTTGAGTTACTTGGCTGTCATCTCCATTACCATTCTTGTTGACTAAATGTTTGTTGAATTAGATACCATTTTCCTGTAAAGTTGTGTGATATTCCACCAAGGACCACCATGGTAACTAAATTATCCAGAGAAGTTCTAGTTGGCTGGAAATTTACAAATGTGATCCCCATCTACAAGAAGGATCAGAAGAATGATCCAGGGAGTTACAGGCCTGTCAGACTGACCTCGGTGCTGGGAAAGGTCATGGAACAGATGATCCTGAGTGCCATTATGTGGCACGTGGAGGACAATCAGGGGATCAGACCCAGCCAACATGGGTTTATGAAAATCAGGTCCAGCTTGAGCAACCTGATCTCCTTCTGTGACAAAGTGACCGGCTTAGTGGAAGAGGGAAAAGCTGTGGATGTTTTCTGTCTAGACTTCAGTGAAGCATTTGACACTGTCTCCCACAGTATTCTCCTGGAGAAGCTGGCAGCCTATGGCTTGGACAGGTGCACTGTCCTCTAGGTAAAAAAAGACTGCTTGGATGGCTGGGCCCTGAGTGTGGTGGTGTGTGGAGTTACATCCAGTTGGCAGCTGGTCACTAGTGGTATTCCCCAGGGATCAGTTTGGAGCCAGTCCTGTTTAATATCTTTATCGATGACTTGGATCAGGGGATCAAGTGCACTCTCAGTCAATTTGCAGATGACACCAAGTTGGGTGGGAGTGTTGATCTGCTGGGGGGTACAAAGATTCTGCAGAGAGACCTTGACAGACTGGATCAGTGGGCTTGAGGACAGGCTGCATAAGGTTCAACAGGGTGAAGTGCCAGGTCCTGCAGTTTAGTTATAACAGCCCTGGTCTCTGCTGCAGGCGTGGGGAAGAGTGGATGTAAAGACATCTGGAGGAAAGGGACTTGGGGGTGCTGGTCAACAGCCAGCTGAACATGAGCCAGCAGTGTGCCCAGGTGGCCAAGAAGGCCAGTGGCATCCTGACTTGTGTCAGCAATAGTGTGGCCAGCAGGACCAGGGAAGTGATTTTCCAACTGTGCTCAGCATTTGTGGGGCTGCACCTGCAATCCTGTGTTCACTGTTGGGCCCCTCACTGCAAGAAGGACACTGAGGTGCTGGAGCGTGTCCAGAGAAGAGCAATGAGGCTGGTGAAGGCTCTGGAGCACAAGTCCTATGAGGAGTGGCTGAGGGAGCTGAGATTGTTTATCCTGTAGAAAAGGAGGCTGAAGTGGGACCTGATTGCTCTAAAATTACCCAAGAGGTGGTTGCAGTGAGGTGGAGGTTGGCCTCTTCTGTCACATCTCAAGTGAAAGGACAAGAGGAAATGGCCTTAAGTTGTACCAGGGAAAGTTTGGATTAGATACCAGAAAATTTTTTTTCACTGAAGAGTGGTTAGGCATTGGGATAAGTTTCCCAGCGAGGTGGTGGAGTTGCTGTTGCTGGAAGTGTTCAAGAATACGTGGCATGGGGATATGGTTTAGGGTTGATTATGGTGGTGCTGAGTTGACAGTTGGACTAGATAGTCTTGAAGGTGTCTTCCCACCGTGATGATGATGTGATTCTGTAGATATATTCTGGACGTATCTTGGTCTAAAGGAAAAGTTGTGAAGGTTAGAATATGTGCATTGTATGTTGACTTGACATTCATGGGACTTGATGGATTTTTTTTCCCCTCTCCCTCCCCCATTACAGTTAAACTTTTAAAAATTTTGATAGTGGAGTAAAATACGATTTTCATTGCTGTTTTTTTTTCTTCATTTAAAGTAGCAGGAGTGATGCAATATCTGATAATGGCGAGATGGCTAATAGTCAAATACTTCAAGGAGAAACAAGGTAGGCTGCTTATTTCTCTGTAGCTTTTACTAAAATCGATCCAGATAGCCACAGTTCAAGCTTCTACTGACTTAAAAACAAAAAACCCCCACGCAAACACCTTCAACAAGTTGTTTTAAAAAAACCCTGTAGTTTCTTCTACATTTGCATGTATACATTAGAAATCGGGTTTTTTAGTACTTTACAGAAGGATTTACACTAAAAGATGTTATCAGAAAGTGAGAACAGGGTGTAGCTGCAATTGGAACAAAAGAATTTTCTGAAGCCCAAATCTCAGAAGAATGCACTTAGGCATACAAATTATAAAAGTGCCTTTAAATTGCAATTTGGAAGTAGCACTGGAGCTGCATTAGATCTGCTGCCATGTCAGTGAGGATGTGGGGGTTTTTTTGTTGCTTTTATCAAAACAAGGGAAGACAATTAGGAGATAACAGATGAATTAAGCTTTCTGTAACACTGCTTCTAAAACTGTTTTCTCTTTAATACTGTGTATTTCTGTTTACAGTGGACACCCAACCTTCAAATGCCCCCTGTGTCAGGAAGCCAATTTTACTAGACAGCGCTTGCTGGATCACTGTAATAATAGACATCTTTATCAGATGGTTCCTGTGGTAAGTCGAGTTGCTTATGTATGCTTCCTAAGTTACTTTCATTGTAATTATGTGGAGAATTTTAAATGTGCAGTAGCTACTCTATATCTGTAACATCAGTGTGGTCTGAGAAAGACAGTATACTTCATGTAGCGCATTTTTCTTGAGGAGTGACTTTCACATGAAAACATTTCATGTCCAGCCTGCTGGTCCTAAAGCATCTCTGACTTGACTGTCTCAGTTATCTTGATGTGAAACAAGCTCAGTTTTTGAGCCTGATGCTTAACTCTTCTTGATTTAGTATTTCAGATGTTTCTATAGAATCCCATTTGTAACTATGAGGGGAAGGCTGTGGATGTGTTCTATCTGGACTTCAGCAAAGCCTTTGACACTGTCTCCCATAATATACTCCTGGAAAAGCTGGCAGCCCATGGCACAGGGGCACTCTGTGCTGGGTTAGGAACTGGCTGGATGGCCGGGCCCAGAGAGTGCTGGTGAACAGGGCTGCATCCAGCT
>JAWMRA010000078.1:107280997-107396813 GCA_035584735.1 Pseudotriccus pelzelni
TGCCATGATATAGTAATTGGAGTTGGATCAGGGGTTGGACTCGATGATCTTGGAGGTCTTTTCCAACCCAATCTATTTTATGATTCTATGATGCTATATTGTTTCATGTGAAACCTGCCGTTGCTTGAAAAGTAATCTAAGGTGTAATCAAAGGGGCTGAAGGAAAAAAATCTGTTTGGTTTTCTACTTGATCAGCTCAATTGTATGAAAATTCTCCCAAACAGTAAGTAGGATGCAGTAATCACTTTCTAGATTGACTGAATGTCAGATGGACATCATATCTCCCATTCTGAAGAGAAACACTTTAGAAATCCAGCAAGTTGAAATGTAGGTTTTAAATGTTGCACAGTTGAGGAAAAGCACTCTGAGAACTGTGATTTGATGTTAACATCTCGACTGCATTTTGGTAGTGGATGAGTAATAAACTAGTTATATGTCTTTAATGCATTCTGTATTACCAATAACACTTCTTTTTAATTGTCTCTTTCCCCTCCCCCTCCCAATACAGATCTGTCCTATTTGTGTATCTCTTCCTTGGGCGGATACTAACCAGGTTACCAGAAATCTTGTTGGCCATCTAAATCTGAGACACCGGTTTGATTATGGAGAATTTGTGGTAAGCTTTTTCTTCTTTGATGTGTGGGGGAATAAATGGTAACTTTTTTTTTTCTATAAATGAAAATGCCAAATAAAAAATTTGTAGCAAACTTGTGCTCTGGACATGCTATGTTCCTGCTCTGTATGGAACTCAGAAGTAGACTTGTCTGTTCTTATACTTTCTGTTATCAACATGAAGTGCTACTGGAACTAGATAAAATGCCCCAAACTGACTTAAAGGTTTAGCTTAGTATTCTCAATCTGTACTATGTATTACTTTTACTGTGTTTATTAGAACAGTTGATTACTGCTGCTTCTAGGGAAAGTAAAATAGATACTACTCTGTTTTATTGACATTATTGACCTTTTATGGCAGAAATTGTTAAATCATGATCTCAGGACTCAAAGTGTGGCTTGACTAGCTGGTACTGCTGCTACAGCCTCTCTTCTGGTAGGTTGTGAGAGAGACTGAAAAAGATGTGTCATTAAGTTGGTGTTCAGGCTGCCTCTTTTCAGGCTGGCTTTGAGTAAACGACCTTGGAGTAGAGGCAGAACTACAGACACAGATGTAGTCAGTGGGTGGTTTTTAAGTCAAGCCAACCTGTTGGTTCTGCTTGTGGATTCAGAGAGCTGAAGAGGTTGAGTTGTAGTTTCTGTAGAGTTTGACAGGCTTTGCTCCTTAAGCTTTGTGTGGGACAGGCATAGTATTTGAGGCAGAAGCAGACTCAATGGTTCAAGATGGTGAAGATGATGTATATTCTTCTCTGAGTTGAGTGATCGGTGATAAAGGCACGAAGAGCTAGGAGTCTGATACAGGCAATTGGGCTCTTCACCATGAGCCCATCTTGCATGTTTGATGATGTAAAACTGGTGATAGGAATTCTGATTTGGGGAAACTGCCAGGATTGCACTAAAAAGATGTATTACTCTGGCATATTAAGAACCTGGAAGATAGGTTTGCAAAAGTAGCAGAATTAACCCCACATCTTTTGTGATGTGTGTTTGCTTTCTCATTTTAAGTAGTATATTCTCAACAATCTATGATTACTGTTGTCTGGGGATCACATTTTGTTTTCATTAATGGAGAATGTTATGGTTGGTTAGAAGCCCTGTTATAAAAATTGCATGACACAGTCAACTTTCCTGAGCTGGCTGTTCCATAATGGAGTTGAGCCAGGGAGAGAAGATGGACCCTTCTGCCTAATGAGCCTTGTCCCACTCATCTGATTCTTCGCCTGTCTCAAGCGTCTCTTGGTATTTGGTTCAATAAAAGATACTGTGCAACAGAAACAATCATCTAGTACACATAAAGATGAAGAGTCTTCATCTAGGTGCCAATTCCTATGTGAAAACGTGGGAGAGGAATTATTAGACTAATGATTGTGGTACATCTTGAGTATTTGTCCATTTTGATGATGTTTTCATTTTGTTTAGAATCTTCAGCTTGATGAAGAAGCCCAATACCAAAATGCAGTTCAGGAATCCTGTCATGTGAACTTTTAAAGCAGAGCCCCTTCCATCTTACCGATTATCTGCAAGAAAAATTACTTCTGGTGGTGATCTGAAGTGTATATTAATAAAAATGGTATTCAGTAACTACTTTTCGGGCTAAACCTTTTTTCACACTCACAAGGACTTTTGATAAATGATTTTGCTGAAACTCGAGCTTGACATCTTTACCGAGATCTGTCCCTGTGGAATTAGGGACCTTTTTGGAACTTCTCACTCTTGTCTTGATTTTTCTCTAACCTTTACTACTCCGTTAATTACATGGTTTCTATGATTAATGTAGGATATTTTAATTCACCAAAAACAACTTCAGAAAGACATCAAGGATGCTCTGTTGCACTGTTGAGTTTGTTTGAGTTCAGCTGTCTTCTAAGGTATCTATGAGATAATAATTTATTTTTTTTTCTTTTCCTGCCAAGGACAAATTTTATTTGATGTTGTGATTAATTTTTTACTGTTGCTATGTGACTGAAAATAACAACAGCTTAAAAAATTAATATATTTCTTTTCTATAGATCAACAATGCAGAGCAGGGCTTCTTTCACCTTTCATTGAGAAAGAATGATGCCATTGCCTATGAATAATTACATCCATTTTTTCCACTTTTGGAGCATAACTGAAATAGAATGCTTGCTTACTAATGTGATGAGTGTGGAGTATTCCTAATACTCCCAACTGCTAAGGAAGATGACGTATTTTCTGAGTGATTTTCATTACATAATTTCTGAGCAAAGATGACATGCAAAAGTTATACTCTTTTGGCCTCTGACTGTGATCAGATAGTTTTTCATTTTGTTGGAGATTTTAAAGAACTCCTGTTGTTGCATTTGGAATTGAATTTTTGGTCTGTCCTGTCTTTCATGGAAGGCTGTGCAGCTAAATAACTAACTGGCTTCATAACTACCAACACTCAGAAACAAACTTGTTTATTTTGGTAAAGCTGTTTAAAAGTTGAACATCTCCTGCATCCAAAGGCTTGAAAAAACAGTTGAGAAGAAAAGACTTGCTCTAAAATAGTTATCAACATAGTTCAAGAGTTCCTATTTTAAATTTCCACATTCCCAGCAGGACCATTGTTAAAATCAGAGAAAGCAGAGCAATAGTGCAATTTTGAATTTAAATGGAAAATCCATTTGTGAAAGAGTTTTAAGATATTTTGTTCAATGCTAAAGGGGAGGAGTGGAAAGAAGGCTGCACAACATACAATGTGGAGGTTTAAATAGAGACTGTTCTGAGTATATACCATTTAGCTATAGGACTCTTCATCCTGTGTTGCCATCACCCATTGTCAAGCTATTGTTCTTACTGAGTGTTGCATATGTGGTGGAAAACATCCCCAGTAATTTTCTTAGTCTAGTTGGTGATTCATGTGTAGTAATCAGTTGCGCAGTCACAGTACAATCTTTTTCTTATGCCCTGCCTCCCATTTTTGGGCTCCAGACAGAGGTTTTGATTAGTGTTTAAATGCTGGGATATTTCATATTCCAAAGCTGGTAATGTTGAAATGCCTCATTCTGCAATGTAAGGGGTTTTAGAACTGAATCTTAGTTCTGCTTTATTGAGTGTTGGAACTAAACCACTATACACTGTAACTTGACTTTTCTAGCTTACATTTTTAAGAGTGTAAAACATTCGTGAAGGCATTGCTGGCTAAAGTACAGAGAAAGTTGTCCATTTCAGAAGTGGCTGAATGTTATATCCTTTTTATAACAACCTAAAATTTCTTGCATTTTGTTACCATCTTACTGCAGTATTTTGACAGCAGACCACACTTTGATCTTGTATTACAATTTCCTATTTTCCCCCATACTCTTGTCTGTATTCTCACTTGTCTGTCAGCTCTAGTGCTTGTGTGACCACTTGAAGTGGTTCACTAATCCAACAGGAAAGATTTAGATTTTTACTTTTTCTTTTGCTCTCTAAAGCCAACTATGAGACAGTGCCTATTAGATAGAAATGAATTTCAAGGTAGCCTGATGCTAAAGTTTTACCTTTTTGAAGTAAAAAAATACATATTGTGGTGATTTATTACTGCATACATTTCCTAAGGAGTTTAACAGTTACATATAAGTTTAGTTAACGTTTTTAGTTTTGATAAAATATTTATATGATCTGGCAATAAATGCCTACAGCCAATACAGATTCTGAATGCCTCATGGACACTGGAACCAGTTATTTCTATTACTTGAACATACCTTGAGAATTGCAAATGTTTTAAATCTGTTTTGAAACTCTGGGAAGCAATTTTTTTATAGCAATAATTAGTTGTCACTTGATGAGTAGTTGCTGAGCATTTTAGTAATGTTTTAATGTTGAGAGACTTAAATACACATTTTTAAAGCAAGAAATGTGTATTAATGCAATATAAAGAAAAACCCTTGCAAAATGTTTATCCTCTTAAAATCTGTATTGGCAGGCACAGCCTTGCTTAGGATTTTGTACTTTTAATATGAAGAGATTGCATCAAATACATTCACTAGGTAAGCGTTTAATGAAAATTAAACTATTTAAATATGTTGCTACTGGTCATGATCTTTCTCACTGAAACTCAGACATGCACAAAAAGCTGTGTATTTGTGATGGGTGATGCTCAAAATGTGCGATCTTTACTAGAAGATTGCTGTTAAACAATGTTTTCATGTTCACATTGCATTATGTATGGTTTCAATATGTTATGTTTGAATTGTACCTTCTGTTTTTTCTCCTATTAAAGTATTTTATTTTCTGTTTGTCTTTTTGTTGCATAATAAAGATGATCAGTTCCCTTGGTGCTACTTCTTCCTTTTCAGCTGCTTTCTCAAACTTAAATGTGGTCAGTTGTATGCCTTCACAATGTGAATTATTTGAATGGTGTGTGTCTCCTGGAACTGGTGAGTTCTGACTCATCATCCATCTGTGAGCTGACAAGTTACCTTGTATCTTAGGTATGTCCAGAAAGCAGAAAAAAAGATAAGTTGGCCGAAATTTACTTTTTGCTTCTTTTCTCACATGTTTGTGTGTTGCTGTCCCATGTCATGTTAATAGAGAAATAACGAGAAATAACAAAAGGACCTCTTTCCCATATTGGGCCCCCCCCGTTGGGGCCATTAGCAAATTTTGTTATTAAAAGGTAAATTTACTGAGAAGAGTTAATGCTTTTCTGAGGAAAGAATTGTCAGTAAGTTTGGGCTGGTTGTAAGGTGGCAGCTAGATTATTTATCCTGCCCTGTGTTTTTGAGCTGAAAAACCCCTTGGTTACTTCTTGTACTTTTACATTCTAAAGACATACAGATGATACTACAGTTATGAAATTGATTTAATGTGATATTTTGAATGACAAGTGTAACAAAATTACATAAATTTCCTTTTTGTTAGTTTATTCTTTCCCCATAGAATCTAATTTTGTGATCTCCAAGTAAACCACTCTGTCTCTGAAATCTGTTTATAAGCCCTTTGTTAGAGATTTCATTTTATTTTACTACAGCAATTCATATTTCATTACTTAGAGTGAATGTACTCCGTGTATTTAGTTCTCATTGGCAGTATCTGAGTTATAGGATACTTGAGCTCTGTAAAACTGCCCTTTGTCCTGCTCCAGTCTTAAGCCAGGGCTTTGTTCCCAGGAAAAGAGGGGGACTGTTGTGTACCCAGGTCATCTTCTGACAGGTAGTCAGGGCTAGAAGGTTTTCTGTATTTGGGAAGGATTACTGGGTCCCTCTTTTTAGATTTGGCTTTTCAGTCTGGTGAGATTTGCACGCAAGTGTCTGTGAGAACTCTGCTATGAAAGAGTCTGGATAGTGTATTTTTTATATCCTTTGTTTTATGCAGAAACAGACACTGATTCATGGACACTGTTAAGAGATGTGCTCTTTGCTATGTCTGGTAAACTCTATGCCATTTGTGAAATGACTGCAGAACCTGGCAGCCAAGGTTGGTTTACTGCAGGCAAGAAGAGCTACAAGAATATCTGATAAAAACTACTTCAGATTTCTTCTAGAGTTGAAGAAACTAGCAATGAATGGCCACAGAACCTACTTGTTCTGTTCTCCATACAGTGTACATTTGCTTTAGAGATCGGGTTTCTTTTGTGTCATGTTGTGGCTGTATTTGAAAACACATAAGAGTCAAGATTCAGGGTGCCTGCAATGAGAAGGCTTTTCAATAATGTTAAAACTGTCCCTTCCCAGTGATTTACCAGACTCTTAACTAGGGTCAAAGCATGGACTTTCTTCTTTCATGAATAAAGTAGGTCTGTAGTGTTTCTTGTATTTCTCAAACTCCAGGTGTGCTTTGGGAAGGACCAGTTTTTACCTCTTGATTTTCTAGCTCTAACCAGCCTTATTCTGCCTGTAACATTTTTTTTCCCCTTAGTCATGTATCTCTATTTTTATGGACGTGATAAGGAAAGGGCTAGGGAAAGTGAATTTTATGTTTATCCCCCCCACCATTCTCCAGACTGTTAGGAAATCAGATGGGGAAGTCATCACTGCCACATGCATTCTATGGAAAGCATCTATTATTTTAAATCTGTGCCTTAAGTACTCCCGATACATTTAGGATTCATTCCTCAGCTCTGTGAAATTGCAGGCTCTTTCCCAGGGCTTAGAAACAGAATGCTGTTTTTATGGGGATGCCTAGTCACTGGGAAAAGTGCTCCTTACTATTGCTTTACAGTCTTTCTCTACTGTTGCGTTTCTGTCTCTTTTTTTCGTAGCGTGGTTCGTGTTGAAAAGGATCATCCGGTTCCAACCCCCTGCCATGGGCAGGGACACCTTCCACTAGACCAGGTTGTTCAGAGCTGCTTCCAACTTGGCCTTGAACACTTGCAGGGATGGGGTATCCACAGCTTCATTGGGCAGCTTGTTCCTGTGTCTCACCACCTGTTTTCCTCTCTGTGCATTTTCCTACACCAGTTCTCCTAAATTTACACTATGTGTTTCCCTCACACTCCCTTTTCTGTCTTTTAAAGCTGTCAGCAATTAAATCCCTACAATTATATTACTTGGCTACTTATTATTGTTTTATATTCTGTATGTTTTGTAAGCTACTCTGGCTGTGCCCATAATATGGGGCTGGTGTGGGCCTCAGGGATAAATACAGTAACTAAGAAGCTTAGCACCAATAATTTCCAGAGTTCTCCAGACACGTTTACTTCTATGGCTGGAGGAGTTTATATTTCTCAGAATGTGTTTGCACTTGGAAAGAATCTGGAAGTCTTACCAGACAGATCTTATTGCTTTTAAATGCATTTTAAAGCATTTACTTTGTTGTTTTCTTTAGGGGGAGGAACTGTTTTTGGATTGAAGAGATTAGGATGAGGCTTAAAATTAAAAATACCTCCTGAAGACTGGTTCTTTAATGGCAACAGCACTTTCTCTTCAGAGAATCTTGCATTAGGTTCTCTGTTTTTGCAAGTATGGACAGAAGAGCGGGGGACAGTTTTCCTCCAGGGTAAGTGCTGTGGCCCCAGTGCTATAGAAGGTGAGATTCAGGTGCCACTGCGATTGTGAGACTGATCAAACTTGAGTATTTTCTTTCATGAATTTTCCTTCTTTCATAATTCAAACCACAAGAGGGCACTGAATATTCTCGGGAACGCTAAACAAGTATTTAAGGGTGATAATTCACTAAGTAGTTGTACTCCGAGACACTATTAGATGCGGGATTTTTATCCAGATGTTTAATAAATCTTTTATGGGTTTTTTGGGCTTAAGAGACTGGCTGGGCTCATTCCAATCTAGAGGAAGAGAGTATTTCTAGCTTTAGAACCTCAGACTTACATATTTACTTCTGTGCTTTATGACCTGTGGCAAGTAAACAGTGTTCCCCCGGGACTCCACGCTGGGACGGACGGAGTGCTCCCCAGTTCACGAGTGAACATAAAATGTTACACGTTCGTGCATTTGGTTGCTAGACCTTTCCTTCCGCAAGGGCGTTCTCCAGAGATTCTTTAAGGCGCTGTAGTGCAGGCGGGCGTCACACGGGGGCAGCTGAGGACTGATGGATTCTGCGAGAGCTGCAACGGGGGTAGTGCTGATTTTTGAGTTCGTGCTTTCTGAAACGGCACGCAGGTCATCGCCCTCGCTGATTCCCTCTGCCGCGGTGGTGAGGTCCACCCGGTGACCAGTCCAGGTGTGCGTCGTTATCTATTCACGATAGTTCGGGATTGTTACAGTCCTCGGGTATGAAGAGAGGAATTCTCCCAGCTAAGGCTTATCTCCGTCACCTGAGAACGAGCTAAGTATCCCTAGAGTAGGTTTCTGCAGTGGCATGATGCTTAGTGGCCAGCTACAGCCACTTAAGTAGCTTCCCGGCAGTAACAGCTTGTTTCACACTGTAACATGATTCATATTTACTCTGAAATACGTTTGTGTAAAAACATGTCAGACGTGATTCAGATCCCTGTGAGAGGGAGAGAGGTGTAATCCCGATGACTAGTTATTTAATTTATGAGATATTGTTTTCTCACGCACACACACAAAATAATGATTAAAGTATGTCTGAAGAGGCAGTGGGCAGAATGGTATGCAATGTTATACCCAACCTTCTGCTGTTTGCTTTTCAGCCTTGCTTTTTAATTTAGCTGTAGCTAAGTGATGTGAAGAAACTGAAGGTCTGCTTAATTTTTTTTAAATAAACTCTCAGTCAAAGCACACCTGTCTTATTTGCTCCTCTGCAAGTAGATGGAACACTTGTATTTGATATCTGGTGTAATTTTCACTTTCTTACATTATATCCCCTACCTCGCCTTTTCAGCCATCAACACACTTGCAGCAAGCGTGAGTAGAGTCCTTCTCAAATCTTCCTTCTGGAAGCCTAGCCATGATGATGATGACATTATATCCCACAGGACACTAAGGTTGGTAAACAGCGGAGTTTCCTAGCCTGAAATATTTAGGCGTTCAACTTGAAGCATTGATTGAGGGTCTCTTATCTTGTAGGTTTACCTGACAACTCTTATCTTCATTGGTGCTTTTGCCTCATCAGCCAAGGAGATAGTATTGCAGTGTTATCTTGGTTTGGGAGATAACTGCAAAAGCGAAACTAATTTGTGCAAGATAATGCAGGAAGCTTGAGACAGGGCAAGGACAATGCACTCTCTGAGAGTATTAGACCGTCTGAATATCCTCATACTCTTTCACATTTGGTCTATATGCACTTTTGAGTGGGATATGTAATGGTCTCCAAAACAGCACTTTTCATATTATGTAATGAATTCATATCACTTGAAGCTGACACTGAATTTTATAATCAGACAGGTTCCACCAAAATGTCAACAAGCAACCATGAATCACCTTTTTTTGCTGAGCAGTACACAGATAGTACAATTACCAAAGCATTTCTGCTGACTTACAGAACATTAATAAAACTATTCAAATATGAAACTACCTACCAAAAATTCTAGAAAATCACTGTATGTATAGAACTAATTTTACTTGGGTTTATGGTTCCGTGTAGTTTACCTAGTATTCTGTTTTGAAATTAAGTTCTTTTGGCTTTTAAAAGAGCATTCTTGCCCTTCTATACTTCACTCATTTTTCCCAGTCTCTCTGCCCTGATTACTGTCTCTTCCCAGATTATTACCCACAGATGTAGCTTTACAAAGGAGAGTAAAACAGGTAATGTTTGCCGACTCTGTTGGATGATGCCTGATTAATGGTCCTTCTTCAGCAGCAAGGCAGAGGGAAAGCACTGCAGTGTTTTTATCGCCTGTGCTGTGGTAGTACCCCCCTGGCAACAGTGCTACTAGGAAGGCATGAAGAGACAGTTCCTGTCCAGGGGAATGTGCAGTCTGCTCTGTGGTGCTCCCCATCTGTGTGGTGCTCGCAAAGTGAACTCAGCAGGAGATCCAAGTAGTCACTGCAGTGCATCTGCAGCAAGCTCCACCACACGTTCTGATGTCTTTCCTTGTCATTGTTTCTATTAGCAGCATCTGAGCCTATGGAAAAAGAAATGTAATTGACTGGCAAAAGCTCAGATTTTGCAGGTGTCTCTTACAGTTACTCAGGGCTCATTAGATAGTTTAGCACCCATAAAATCCGTAAAATATGTTTAAGGCAAAGAATTGCAAGAAAGGAAAAAGCAATCACCCAGTTAAAGACCTGCTCCTTCTCATTTGCATTTAATGTTTTTATTTTTCTTCAAACTCAGAGCTTGCAATTAGGATACTGGTGGAGTATGCCTGCAGATCAAAATGTTAATGGAAATTACATCCTTAAATTCTCCAGGTCCCTGACTGTATCAAGAAAGGACATGCGTTACTTTTGGCTATACGTTAAGGAAAGTTATATGTTAAGGAAACTTCCCAGTCTCCCAGTCTGACCATTTGTGAGACTCTCTGGCAGTCAATCTGCATTCCAGTCTGCAGCTTGCAAGCTGAGTTACCTGGGCCAGATGTTTTTCTCAACATATACGCCCTCTGCAATAAAATCTAAGGCCACCATTCTTTTCGTTTATCTGAAAATTAGCACCATCTATTCAAATAGCTTGCACTACCCTTTATTAATTCACCTCAGTAATACTCAGTTATTTCTGACCATGGGCCTCTGTCTTAGAAGTATGATATGGCTATTTTCATCTTCTAATTAAAATGCTAGGAGTCATGTAGGAAAACCCGTAAGGAAAATAAGGCATAGGAATATTGCCTGAACACAGAGAGCCAGTCAGTGATAAAGCCAAAGGTTTGTCATTGTAGAGAACATGATAACAGAAGTAGATAAGGTCTTCCATGATTAGTTAGAAATAAAACTTCCTGAAGACTGCACATCTATTTATTACTTTCTCCTCAACATGTAATAAAAAAACCTATTTAGCTGCTTTACTGAAATTTCTGCCAGTAGCTTCTATCTTAAAAGTCCTAATGTTCTGTTGTTAACATATTGTTTATTTTCCCATTGCATCTTGTTTTATTATACCAACCAGATGACTGGTTGAGATGTTGAAACTCCGAATTTATTTAATGAAAAAGAGGTGCGAGTAGGAGGAAAAATGGTATATGGATGTATTTTTACAGTGCAGGGTTGGCATATAATTCTTATACCTTCTCTGTTTTTTGTCACTATATGCCAGTTCCAACACCAACACCTCTTTTCTTCAGGTAACTCACTTTTTAGCCAGTCCTGAGAGTGGTAATGGTCATGACACAGAGGTTCATACAGCTCTTCATCCCTATATCTACCATTGACAAGAGGTTGCTGTGAGGTCTCAGTAGTGGTTGATGCATATTAGAAGTTGATGCAACTTAGTTAGTAGAGAACAATTGTATCGATTAGTTGTGTCTAAAGAGGACCAAAGCAGTAGAAAAGCAGAGGTTTAGGCTTTCTTCCAACACCAAGTAGCAAGGCCAAAATCGTTCCATTTCTTTTGAGTTCATCATCTCAGGAAAACTCTTGTAAGGTACTGTAATCAAGGAATATTGGATGCAGCTGCATTAGTATTTTAATTTTGATCAGGACTCTATTTTTTAAGCAAGTGTTATCATGATGTTTTTTCATGGTTACCCTACTATGCTTTAGTTTGCATCACAGAGCAGTTTTGGGGAGTCCAAATTAAATTCCTTTGTTTTGAAAATCAACTAGATTATGTTCTGCAGATCCCTGCCTAATGCGGTCCATTGTCCGCACTGATGTCCGGTCCTTGGGATCTTATCAGAGCCAGACCAAAGTAGAGCCCTTTGAGGTGTGTACAGCATAGATGCCAGGTTCTTACTACCAGGTGTTTCAGTCTATGAATCTGTTCCAGTTGGTTTGAAATACTTGGTAGTGCGGACATCGCCAATCTAGAGAGCCTCCAAAAGAAGAACTACCATCATCTCTCAGCAGCTGGAGAGGACAGCGTACAGAATTCAAGGACCACTGAACTTGTAGAAGAAATCTTGACGAAAGAGCGTTTCAACCTACCAAGCATCACTGATTTGAGAGCAGTGGACATCACGGATATTGGTGAGTAGAGGATTACAGTATTTAGCTGCTTTGGTAGAAAAAGACCCTAACGTTATAAGAACAACAATTTCTGCAACTGCTACTTCTCAATGCATCAGCAATGAAGTAAGTATGGATCTGAGTAGCTAGAAATGGCTCAAGTGTCCTCATTACTTACGATCTTTCTTTCTTATTTATTAGCTCTGATACTTAAAGTGTTATGCCAAATGTTATTAATTTTGATATAATAATTTGTGAGTCTGTATTTACAATACAAAATCTAAATTTAAGTTTTATGATGGTCTATCCAAGTAGTTGGTCTGGGAAAAGAAAAGGTTGTCAAGGCCTTGTCATACAATTATTGCAAGTACATGCAGTTTAAGCATGAGAAAAAATTATGGCAATTTCAGCACTCACTGACAGGTAGCAAGTAGAAGAGATGATCAGAGCTGGAAGAAACGCCCAAAAGTCACAGACAGTGGTGAGTGGTGATAGTACAGTGGTACTGATATTTTAAATATTAATTTGTATGGAATCTATAAATGATCCAGAAGGACACCATGATTTGAGCTAGTGACAAATACAGTGTCTCACATTTATCAACAGTAGAAATAGAATTGTATTTTCCAAAAGCAGGATACTGAAATTATATTGCTGACAGATTTTTTTTAATGTACACATGTTTCTCATTTTCACTTCCAGTCAGAAAAAGGCATAATTATTAACGTATTAATGGCTTGCTTGCCAAGAATCTTGCTAGCTTTCTGTTGTTCAAAAGGTTTTAGTGCCAGGTTTATTCACTGAATCACAGGATGACTGAGGTGGGAAGGCACCTCTGGAGATTGCCTAGTCCAATTCCCCTGCAGCATTCCTGTAAGGTCATGTGCATCGCTCAGGTCTGTTTGATTGGGTTTTGACTGTCTCAAGGATGGAGACTCCACAACTTCTCTGGACAATTTGTTCCAGTGCTTAAAATCCCCTGGAATAAAAACCAAATTATTTCTTAAAAGTTCTTAAATTTAAATGGAATTTCCTGTATTTCTAAAAGTGTGCCCATTTCCCCTGTATTTCCACTTTCTTGTTTCCATTTCATCCTGTATTTCAGATTGTGTCCAATCCTTTTTCTTACAGCAGTCATATAGTTAAGATGGACTTTGCTTACTTGACAAGAAAAAGGCTGTTAACTTAATCGTTGTTGGGAGGACAAAGGTTTTGATTTATGGTACTTACTGCCTTAAATACCAAGTTGGTCTAAAATTCTGTCCATGCAACTGCTGACTAGACAACAACATGAACTTGTTTTCTGTGTCTGTGCTTCTAACTTGCCTTCTTCAGGTGGTCTGGAGTCTGGTAAGAAAACAAAGAATATATAATCTTTATATGATTGAGTGAGTAATGTAGCTTAAGATGAGTTTGAGAGGAAAACTCTGAAGTATGTTGATTTTGCAATATAAGAATTCTGTTATCATCTGCATTAGAGAGAGAGAGAAGATTTCTGTTTCCTGGGGGAAAGTGTTGCTCTTTTTCATAGACCTGGCTATACACAGGAAGAGCTTATCTTGTGTTCCCCATCTAAGCAGATGTCTACTAGTACTCAAAGTGCCATTACCAGAATAACAAGTCCAGGGTTAGAAACGAAATAAGTATTGAAATGTATTTCACTATTCCATATTTAAATGGATTTTTTTTTCATTAATACAATATATTTGACGTTGAAAGTGGTGCCTTTTTAGCCACTAGATGTATTTGGAAATGACTGTTCCCTCTTCCTCCAAACCAGCCAAAATATTTAAGGTCAAAAAGTGAGAGCTGAGATTTTTGTATTTCCTGTCTTTTGAAGTGAAATATAGCATTTTGTGACATGATCTAAGTGCAATGACATTATCTGAGTTATGCAACTTAACTATTCCATTTGGTGAATCCACCTCCTGTAACTCACTGTGGCAGCCTTGTATTCTTTCTCTCCACTAACACATGCTCATGCATCTCCCTAAGACCTCAACCTCACACTCCTAACTTTCCCATAGTCCTCCTGTATCCCCCACTATCTCAATCCCACACTTCTATTCCATCACCTGTTCCTTTTCCCCAATCTTTTGGAAACTCAAATCGCAGTCTTGTTTAGATCCCACTGCAGGCTGTGTTAAAGCCCATAGTAGGTGATGCAGGGTGCTTCTAACATCTACAAGTTCTCTCACATCAAACTGATTCCTAATAACCAGGTCTTGTGTGAGAGGGACTTCTAATCACTAGGACTAATTATTAAATTTCCATGTGTCCCATGGCCAGGAAGAGCTTATTTCATATTTCTGGATGCCAATACTAAAATTATATAGCCTGAAGAATACAGTGCTAAGTTAGGGTGTCTCATCCAAAGTGGTTGAGTATATTCCATCTGAGGTTTATGGTAAGACAGGGAAATTTTCATCAAATGGTTTATCACATCCTTGAATAGATTTCCAAGCAAGGTGAAGGTGGATCAACTTATGGAGATGCCAGGGCATCGTGGTGGTGCCATAGGTACTTGAGGGACATAAGCATTACTCATTTGTTTCTCCACTGATTACTGAGTCTACTTACCTAATTTTTACATGACTTCAATAGGTGAGATGTTTCCTACCTGTCCAAGATGCACTTGAATTATTTGCCAGTAAATATTCTTACAAGCCAGGGTTTGGCCAACTGCTGCTGTATCTTAATTCACACAAACCACATTGTCCATGTCCGAAGTTAGGAACTGATATTAAAAATGTGCAGAAATTTGTGTGAGTGAATAAATTAGATTCCTATTTGGTACATCTCAGCTTACACAACCTTCCTCTGTATGTGACTGTGAACTGTGAATTTGTTGTGTATTTACAGTTACTTCCACAGACTTCATCATATAGTTTGTCAGGCTGGTATTGAGACTGAAGTCATTGCCGCAGAAACAAATAATACTTGTATGCAGAGATACTCCTTTTGAAACAGACTGTTTTGGTGTTGAGATTCACAGGATTAAAGATCTAGTTTTGTTGGGAACGAAGTGGAAAGAAGTGATGGAAGGGATTCCTTTGGCGTAAAACATTCAGTGGCAGTTCTCAGACACTGAGGACCAGCCTGGATTTTGCTGAGTTGCTGAATTTGACATTGTTCAGTCATGGATTCACTTTTTGATTTGTGCACCAATGTACCACTGTACTTAGCTACATTGATTTCAATTTATGAGCTTTTGCTGCTGCTAGAGGAACTTTTCCAGGAGTTAGCCAGTTTGTACCTTTGGCAGAGTTATGCTTTCTGATCAGTAAATATGGGTGCACTGTAGTTTATAGCTATTGAAATGTGTTATTCCCCATTAATGGTTACAATTCAAAATGGGTGTTACATACTTTGCCCATGTACTTTCAGCTTGTTTTACAAGCTGCACCTTCATTTCAAAACATGAGTACGTGGATACTGTTGCACAGTGATAACCGATTGTCTTATACAGTGATAACGAAATATAATGATAAATGTGCAATTAAACTTCAGTATGTAGGGGGAGCACGTTGACATTTCAAATATATGGATGATTTGTCCGAAAAAGATATCTGGGGTTATTAAACTGTATCAGTAGACAGGTTTTTTTTGTGGTTTTTTGTTTGTTTGTTTGTTTGTTTGTTTGTTTGTTTTTCCCTGAAGTCCCCATCAGGAAGGGGACTTCAGGAAAAAAGGTTTAGGTTTACATTGATACATGGGAAATAAGGAAGTCCTCTTCTTGAAGGATACTTTCTTATTTCCCATGTATCAATGTAAACCTGAATGATAGCAGTTAACTCTGAAATATGAGATCAAAATCAATCCTTCAGCACTTTCACCTGCAGAACCAATTTTTCAATGGACTCGATCACTTTTCCACAGTGATACTGGGCTTTTAAGAGTCACCTGTCTTAAAATCTACCAAATTTTAAAACCACTCAAAAATGCAAACTGCAGAAACAGGGCTGTTCCAGGAGAATTTCAGCCAGGAAAAAGATTCTACTCAATGCTTTCTGTAACCAACACTTCAAGGTCAAAATCCTGCCTTTATATTGAGCAAGGATATATGTGGGTGGTACTTTTCATTAGAAAAATTAAGAAGTTGAATTAAAAACCTTACCTGTTTATATAACAGTTAAATATGCAGGGTTTGATTGTGCCAGCTGATACCAGGGAGGAATTATATCTCTTAAAAACCTATAAGCTATAACCTCTACTTTGTTTTGGCAAAAAAAGGTTTTCCTCTCTAAGGCAATGAGAATAAATTTTTAAAATCTGACAAAAACTGTGAAGGAACAGTTTGAGTTAATTTTAGTTCAGGTCAATCAAAATCATAAGATGAGATGTCAAACTTTTGTATTTACAATTTTTTTCCTGCCATTTTCTGAAGTTTTTACAGGACAGTCATTTGAGATTAAAAATTAATCTTTCATTACAAAGCTAAAATAGGGCATTCCAACAATTTCAAAGCTCTCTTTCTGAATCTTGAAATTTTATGGAGGGTAGGGGTTTTCTCTGTATTTGGTTAAACTTTTTATATGAATGCCATCAGTTTTAAGGCTCACAATTTTTTGCCTCAAAATTGTTCCCATCATTATGTGTCAAAAGTTAGGTGTAGAAGAACATGTGCATTTGAATCTCACTTGAATATTCTGGCCATACTCTTATCTTATACATCATACAGATGGTAGAAATTACCACAATTAATATTTCTGGGAACTGCATGGACTTGACTTTTGCCATTTTTCAGCACTCTGGACTTGTGTTGCTCATTGCTTCTAATGAAGGTTTCAGATGTTTATCACACTGGAAAAAATAAGTCCTACCAGCAAAACTGCACGTACGAAAAATAAATTATTTATATGAAGAAAGAAAAATATCTCATGCTGTTTTGCAGAATTGCTGTTATATCTTATCATTTGCTATATCTGTAACCTATATTGTCAGGGCTTGGAATATAAAGATTTTTTTTTAACCTTCAGTTTGTGAACTCCTTTTCAAATGTAGAAATATAAGACACCCAATAGTGATTGCTTAGAAAGGTTGCTCATGATTTTACTCACTGTGTGAGAAATACTCGTGTAGTATTATGTCACATATGTCCAAGACAGTCCAAAATGAAGTGTCTAGCCCAGTAAAAGAACGAAGATTATGTTCTATAGTCATGCTACAGCAAGGAAAGTGTTCTATGTGTATCTCATTATACGTCATTATATCTTGTTTTGGTCTTTGGATTTTACATGTTGCAGAAAGAGTCTGTGAGTTGTTATTGCATAGGTAAGTGGAGTCCAGATAGGGCACTGAAGTGGGGCTGAAGTGACCTGGGCTGTGTACCCAGTCCTTCAAAATCTTGCTGTGTGTTGACAGACCACTATTTCTGTTCTCTCATCTTCAGCTTTACAATGGAAAGTTAATCAAAAGTTCCATAGGTTCTTCACAGCTGCTATCTAGTAGCAATACTTGATTCCACAGAAATAATAGGCTCTTTTTTTTTTTTTTTTTCCCATTTGGGAAGGACCATTCAGTACTACTTGAGTTGTAAGAGAAAACCTCACAGAAGTAGTACTGGGAAACTTACTTGATTATTTGATTCATACTTGTTGGGCAGCCTGAGGTGGGGAGGGCAACAAAGCTGACAAATGAGCAAATGAAATTTTCCAGTCAAATGAGGGGGCAGTGGGTCCAGTCAATCCAATACAAACCCATGTGCTAAGTGCTGTCAGTTGAGCTTGAATCACATCTCTAATATTGTTGAGGGAGTAACGCAAACTGCATTTCGTCATGTGCCTTTCTAATATCTTTTTTTCCTTCCCCTTCCAGCCTGCTCCAGGGACAACTGGTGAGTTCTGTTTACTGATCTATTGGTATGCACGGGAGGCAGTCAACAGAACCAGCTGCTCGTAAACATTGCTAGGCCAGACACAGATTTATAATTACTGTTATTGTTATTGCATTAATTTTCACACTTCATAAAGATAACAGCAAGGGCTAATGTCCCACCTCCCTTGTCTTTTTATTTTTCAGAAGTGGACGTAGATGGAGGAATTGAACGAGACATCTTCGACATCAATGAAGGTTTATCAAAATTCAATTTCTCTTTTAATTCTTTTTGGTAATTTTCAGTATATTAGTCACAGATCAATACAATAACCAAATGTTTATACCCTCTTCCCTTTAGCTTTAGGACTAGACCTTTTTGAGGGAGACATCAAACTTCATGGGGTGAGTTCAAATATAAAATATAAAACCAGAAGTGTGTCATTGACTTATGTAATGTAAAGTATCACTGGCATGGAAATGATAGATTTATCCTGCTTCTACTAACAATAAATGTTGTTTCTGTAACAATAAACTGAAGATGTTTGGGGGTGGAATTCTGCAAAATGTCATAGACAATGAAGGAGTCAGGAGCATTTGCGGAAACATTATCCAGCATGAAATCTGTTCAGCCATTAGATCAATATTATTAACTTCTTGTTTCCTTTACTGTGTTTTTTATGTCTGAGCTTTTAAGAGATTCAGCAGCACTGATCATCATCGAGGCAGATTTATATATAAAAAATTATTCTTTTATCTGTACAGTATTTATTTTCAGCCAATTAAAGTGCTGCAAAATGTTCATCATATAGATTGACTAAAACCAATGGAAAAATTAGATCTGTAGTACCACATTTTAAAGCATCTGGCCAGCATCCTTATCTCATCAATTTAAAAAAAAGGAATTGCGTTTACATCTCAAAAATAGCTAGTAGGAACCCCCGAAAGAGTCTTGTGCTCTGAAGGATAATAGTGTTTTACTCTCCCTTTTGGGAGATATGTTTTGGCCTGGGCATGTCAGTGGAAGCAAGGATGGCACTTGCTAATGGCACAGAAACAAACCCTTGCATTATGAAAAATTAAAAAATTATTAATACCTGTTCAGTTTTCAATACTTTAGATCTTAATGCTTCTTCCCATATAAGATGAAGCTCCTATGCACATGCATCAAAAGCTCAGGTAATTACTATGAAGAAAAAGGTGCGGAAGCTGGAGACACTGGTAGAAGGGAATGAACGGATTTCAAACCCAAACCTTAGACTTCTGAGATTTTTGAGTTTGTTGTTTTCCTTTATGCTTTACTTGGACTTGTAGGTTTGCTTTAGCACTATTGTAGTCCCTGATGCTAAATCAGTTTTTCCTGAGGACTGCATACGTCTCTTCTTTCTTGGATGCAGGAACGAAACTCCATCATTGGTGACAACTATCGGTGGCCCCATGTTATTCCCTACGTCCTCGAGGACAGCCTGGGTACAGTATTTGCCCTTGGCAACATCTGCATGTTGTGTTGATTGAAATGTTAAATACAGGTTGATAAAGCTTCTGTGGCATCCTTCCTCTTTTAAGTCTAGAGCAGGCATTTCCCAGATCAGGAACGGGGCTGAGTGTGCACAAGTGGGGTATATAATGTTAGTATTGGTGCTGTCTCTCACCTCCTTTCTTGAATTATTCTTGTTCTGCCATTGCTATGGCCCAGCAGATAATTTTGGTTTTGAAAGCTTGTGTCTGAGACATGAAACTCTACTAAGCAGAAGTAAAAAGAGGGCACTGAAGATCTTTTTGAAGCCATTTACAGCATCACGTTGCTGAGTCTCCTAATGTGGGCCAGGGACACATCATAGTTTGTCTCCATCCCTTTGAATCCGCCTGCCTGTGGCTCTGGATGGCAGAGGTGGGCGGTGAGACAGGGAGCTGAAGTTCTTACTGATACCACATAGGGAAGGTTACACAGTGTGGGGTCATCCCCAGTTTAAATTCAGATCTAAGATGGGTTGAAACTATGCAAGTTTCTTAGAGGTGATAACCCAGATATAATGTGAGCAGTTCAAATCCTGGAGAAATTCTGTGAGAGATCTGTAGGCTGCCTTCCTCGCTAGGTAAAATCCAATGTCTTCATTTCCTATTTATTTAATACACGCTTACATAAATCTCAAAAAAGTAAATGAAAGAATTTACAAAAGTAGGATCTACACACTATCATGTTTTATATGCTCATCATGTCATACTTATATACATAAGTATCTACGAAAAATTACATGGGAGCAATACAGGAGGAAGATACAGTGTCACAACAGCCTAATTTATGTTTCTTAGGTCCCTACTTGGGTCTTAATCCAGCAAAAAGCCTGCTTATTTTGATCAAAGATAGCTGGAGCAAGACCCACCCTTAGAACTTGCCCCATACAGATAATAATACAAATCTGTTGGTTCAGTATTGACAAGAACATCATTTGCTTTGCAGAAATGAATGCTAAGGGACTCATCCTGAAGGCATTTGAACAGTATCGATTGAAAACCTGTATTGACTTTAAACCTTGGGAAGGGGAGAAGAATTACATATCTGTGTTCAAAGGAAGCGGGTAAGAGGAGCAATTCAAAATATCTTTAATTCTGTTTGCCTTCAGACTATTTTCATGGCTAGTATTCACTCTAAAACTCACATATCTGATTATAATTTTGTATTTTTGTTGTCTTTGTTTTCCCAGTCCTTTTTAAACTGGAAATTGTAGTAGTTTCCAACACAGGTATTACCTTAGTAGTAACAAAGAATTACCTATGATACTTATTTTTAAATACAAGAGGAAATTAAGTCCTTTAAGAGGTAATTTTCTTGACTTGGTAAAGGGTATCAGAAACAAGGCAATTATGTTCTTGACTGATCTTTGGATATATGGAGTATCACTTTCAAAGGGTTATTCTTAGTATACCTTAGTATTTAGGGGAAAAAAAATCCCGGAAGAAATGGGGTAGTTCTAACTGTGGGTCAACAAATTTGTTTGAATATAACAATGGAATTGCATTTGAACAATGTCACACCAGCATTCAGATATAAGAGCAATATTTTTAAACGCTGTGCAACACTGACATATTTTACTGATGTTTCACTTTATTTACCTCCTTTGATGAACAGTTATGCTATTTCACCTTAAATTTTGCAAGACAAGACTCCAGTAAAGAAGTCAAAATTGCCCCAGCTTCTTCCCTTCTAAGACAGTCTCTGTCAAGGCAGTGCAACAAGAATAAATATATTCTCCACTCTATGCTGAACCATTTCTCCTTCAGAAAAGGTGAACAGGGAGAGCTTGATAGCCTGGTGAGGAAATTTGCTTTCAGAAAATCATTTCCTGGTATGAGAATGCATTCATAAATGGGAAAAGATTTTCTGATAATAAAAATGTTTCTCTTTCCCTTTGGCTTGTTCCGAGATATTTGTAGCAGATAATTGTTTCAAAATTTCTTCAGTCTCGAGTTCTTTATAGTTTGTGCTATTCATGCTGTACATATGACATTGAAACTCAGCTCTAAAAGATGTATAAGTGGAGACTCGTGGAGTCTGTGCTAATGACTCTGGCTTTCTGAGCTAAATGGAAAACTCATGTAGCTGAATTTTTTAGTCCTTGTTCCCATAAAGTATGCATTAAATTTGCTAATACTTGTACCTGAAAAAGAACCACAAAATTTAGCCTATGGCACGTAGGAGGCCTCTGCGCAATGTTTCATTTATATGTCTGCTAAAAATAGATGAGTCACGGTGATGAAGAAGACGAATTGTTCTAGTTGTATAGCATTTTTGCCCTCACTGCCTGGTGTGTTGCTTGCCCTGAAATGTTTCTATCACCTCAGCTGACACATCTGCAGCAGCACTTTTTAAAAGGTTGGAACAAAATGGTGCAGTCTCCTGAAAACAGCCATCCCATTTCAGTGAGTCAGTTTGGGCTGTACAAAGAAATCAGGACTTACCTTGCATGAACTGCCTTTCATTTCACTCTGTTCCTAACTTTGGATCTAGCGGAACAAGGTATAAGCTGGGTAAACCAACCCATTTCGCCTCTGCTGTTCCTAATGTTTTTGGATTTTTTAAAATCAGCTAGGACTCTTCTGACTGCTGACTAAAGGCCTCAGTCCAGAGGTACAGTGCAGACAGGCACACAAAGTTCCTGGCAACGTAAAGTTTTATCACACCAAGAAAAAGTTGATAAATCATCCTTGCCTTTCTGATCTTGGCTTGCATCTATAAAACAGAGGAATGTGGGGGAACTTTGTGTGAAAAGGATTTGTAGTAGGCCATAAAGTCCTCATCTGAATTACCCTTTTGAATTCAAACTAAGTTAACCACAAAAGAAGCCAGCTGCCACTTTGTTGGGGTGACTGCCCTGTGTAAAAATACGTTTGTAGTCTCGGACGTACGTACACAGTGTAACAACACTCAGTACAAAAAGCCCTCTCCATGTACACATTCTTCATCCTACCATTCACCACACCTTGGCTACTGCCTCTACTATGTTAACAGGTATATAGTTATAAAACTGAGTAGAGGTGTGTGTAAGGTTTTCTAGCACACAGCCCTCCACCTCAGGCTCTACCCAGGCCTATGCATCTGCAGCAGGGGTTACACTGAAGATCTATTTAAAGATCCTTTCCTGACTCCAGCCTATGTGCTGAGCAATATACATGGGGGATGCTTGTGAATTACAGAAATGCAGGAGGATTGGATGTGCCAAGTGCCTGCAAAGCTCACAGAACAGTCTGGGAACCTGCAAGGGATGTGCCATTTCTCCTTACTCTTCTCATGAAGAGAAGGATTCATTCAGCAGGAAAACTAGCATGGTGTGGTAGAATCAAGTGGTTAGCAAATCAGGGAGGATCGATGTCATCTCTACTATTCCCACATGGAAAATCAGGTTTTCATGGAGCACTCCTGGGAGGCTAATTCAGCTCTTTGCCACTGTGGCACACAGCAAAGGGAATCCATGCAGAAGTGGGTTGAAACAGATCCCTGGCTAGCCAGCTTGCTGCTGCTAAGTCAAAGTATCTGTTAGCTGATACTGGTGATCTGTGATACTTTGTGAAGGAAATCAGTAGCAGGACGTTAGCATAAAATCGTGTCAGAAATGAGTGGCACCATTGCTACTGACAGCATGTGACTACTTACAGCCCATCTTCCAAAAAGAGGAGTGGTGGGAGTAGTCAGAGGAAGTAGTTCTCTGTGCCTCTAGCCTCTGATAGCAATGCAGACAGCACTGAGTCAGTGGTGACAGAGCTCTCACACACCCGGGGAAGCTGGGGCTCTCCTCTGCTTTTTCTCCCCTCCTGAAGACACTGCTAACAAGGGGTTCCAGGTGCCCATTGATCTGGAGTGCCCTGTCCCACTTGCCTAAGTTTTATTCTCAGTACAGAGTGATGCAGACTGTATATTTACTCCCCCTGTGGCTGTAGAATGCTGGTGTTGCAGGCATTTGGCAGTCTGAAGGCAAAGGGAAGCTGCATCCACCATTGTCTGGATGTTAGTTTTGCCAGGTGTCCTGGATATGCCTGTAGCCTGCTGTGCTCTGTGTGGCAGATGTGAAGCCAGAGGTGGCTTCCATACAAGGTAGACCCAGACCTGTGATGGACTTCTTATAGTTCTGCATAACACAAGAAAAAGCTACATAATCACTAAGAGGCCTTGTTCAGGGGAAGTCCTTGAAAGTAGGGATGCTACATGTGCTCCTTCCCAGGTCTCATGTTGTGATTTTAATGAGTAATCAATAGCCAAGGCCTGTGTTGCTCTGTGGAAAAAGAAATACTGGGGAACATGTGGCACTAATAAATTACAGAGTTCAAAAGTGCATGGTGTGCTTATATTTTAAAATTTCTGAAGCAATAGGACCACAAATCCTATGGCATATTTTGTGCCCGATTAATTTTATATACTTCATTGGGCAAGTATTGATTTATTTGCTGCATAAAATATCAATTTAAATGTAGCTCTCTGTGCTTGCTGCTTTCTGGACATGGGGTGCCATTTTATTGGTTTGTGCAGATAACACGCTGAATTTTTTTATCATTTAATAAAACTTGCAGTACAGCTGTGGTTTTGCAGTTCCTTGTGAGTGTGTGTCAGCAGCAAATGCTCTAGCACAGCAGCTCACAGAGAGCCAGAAAAAAAAGAGCTTCTGGAAAGCGCTGTCAGGTCCACCAACCTGTCAGAAGGCAAACACAGCCATGCAGATGCCCACCTTGCCTGGCAGCCACAAACCCACGCGAAGTAAAAGGCCAAAACAGTGCAGAGAGAAGTGGCTGCAATGGCAGAGGCAAGAATGTCTGCGAACCTGTTTCCTCCTAGGATAGGGACGGGCTCAAGGGCTGCTCACAGTCATGAACTGAGGTTCATCTGAAAATTGTTAATTTGCAGTAATTTAAACTAAATCATGTGCCCATAATGTTCCAGACTGCCAACAAAATCCTCACCAATTTTCTTCTGCCACAAATAGCTCAACATTTTTCTGCTAAATAAAACGTACTAGAAACAGTAGAGCCTGATCTGAGGAACTGCTTGTTCATCAAAACAGAGCTCAGTGTGAGAAGAAAGGATATGGTAAGGAACAGATCAATGAAAAAGTGCTCACTGGAGCAAAATGTGACTTCAACACTCTGGTTAAAAGGACACCTGTTGCACAGACTGGTTCTGGAGTTTGCCTGGCATGGGGGTGGTATGTATTTCACAGAGCCCTCTCTCATTTTATTTCAATACTAGCTGCTGGTCCTCAGTGGGAAACATCCAAATGGGGTTGCAGCAGCTCTCCATCGGAACCAACTGTGACAGGATTGGGACAATCCAGCATGAGTTCCTGCATGCCCTGGGATTCTGGCATGAGCAGTCGCGGTCTGACCGGGATGACTATGTGACCATCGTCTGGGACAGAATTCAACCTGGTCAGTCACTCCCCTGCTTTTCCTTTCAGGCCCTGGTACTAAGATGTTTAGCTGTGGAACATCCCTTCCAGCCATCCTTGTGTGGTCATGCTATTCTCTTACCTGGACTTACTTTTCAAAGCCAGTAGATCAAAAAATTAAATGTCAAGGGACATCTATTTGGACAGAAATCCTCATTTGTTGTTGCTGTCGTTATTTCTTGTGCCATGGCAGTTCCCAAAGCCCCAACTAGAGATCTGAATCCTGTTGTGCTACATGTTGTGAAGTGCAGCAGGAGAGAATAATTTTGTTTAAATGACTACTTTAAAAACGCTGTTACTCTGGGAGCCCTTAACAAAATAAAAATAACTAAAAAAACCCCCACCCAGTCTGAAAAACCAGTAGGACCAAAACGAGCAGAAAATCTCCAGTGAAAACACTGGTTGTTCTCTTTCTGCCCAGAGAGACCCCTTTCAGTGTCTGCATTGCAACCAGCAGTGACTTTAGCAGTGCAGCTTGTGGGTGTAAGTGTAGACATATTTGGCCCAAGCCTGAGAGCTGGCACAGGATTCCTCAGGACTCTGTTCTGTCTCTGCCTCTCTAGTTTGTCGCTGTCATCTGTGACTTTCAGGCAGTTCAAAATCAAAGCTATATACACAGACTTGATGCTTTCCTAATACAGGTACACACAGAAGACTGAAAAAGTAGATAATGATTAAATCTAATGCATTCTTATTTAGTTGTGATCAATAGTCAGGCGCATATGCAAGTATATATTGCAGAAAATCACTTAGACTCTGTTATTTGATTTCCATTATATTTTGCTGACTCTTTAGTGACAAGTTGCACTGTTGTTAGCCATTTGAAACTGCTGCGGCTTCTTTACACTAACCAGAATATAGTTGCTGTATTTTGACTAATTCAAATCTTTACCCTCCATTGGGTAGTTAGCAATGATTTTTTTGCTCATACTCCAGAAAACATGTAACAGCTTATCCAATGACAGCTCTAACTTGTTTATTATGACCTAAAATGACTAGCAATGGAGAACACAGATTAGAAACAAGGAGGCATTTCAATTGCAAATTGCAGTAATTTGAGTACTGAAACACTATTTCCACTTTTGGGTATCACAAGACCATCAAAGATTGCAAGCAGTTTCACGGGAAGAAGTTTTCTGGTAACAAAAAAATTTGGTTCATCATCATGTTATGCTCCAGTGGCTGAAAGAGTAAAGTAAATAACCCTAAACTGGAAATAAAACTATTTTACAGATTAAGTACAAGTAAGACTACAAAAAAAGTATTGGGAATCTGATGGATTCTTTTTACTGTAAGACTTTACATCAAAACTTGATTCTCTTGGGCAACAAACAACCTTTCCTTTTATTTTTGCCATTTAGGTAAAGAACACAATTTCAATAAATACGACGATAAAACATCAGACTTCCTGAATGTTCCCTATGACTATAATTCTGTGATGCACTATAGCAAAACTGCATTCAGGAACGGAACTGAATCCACCATCATCACTAACATACCAGACTTCATGGATGTTATAGGGCAGAGAATGGATTTCAGTGATTATGATCTCCAGAAACTGAACCGGCTGTACAACTGCTGTAAGTTTCTCCATCTATTTTATATTTTATGCTTCTGGTGTTTGAAAGAAATGACAATGATACATACATGCTTGCACTCATCCAGACACAAGTGAAAGGGATGCTAACATATTTGGAGAAGTGAATTTTGTTAAAAACACCAGAAATAATGCTACAACTAGAAATAACAGCCCTCCTGCAGAAACTCTGCTGAGTAGCAGAGTTTTCTGTGCAATTTTATCTGACCTTTAGTTGAAAATCAGCTTCACTCAGCAGCTGATTTTAGTTCATCCCTTGGGTGGCTGTTTAAAATGTGTGCTTCTGCACAAAGCTTTTTGTTTTTCCCCTGTATTATTCCACAGCTGTTGCTCAGACACTGCAGAGAAATGAGTGTCTTAGGGTGTCGTACCTACTCCACTTTCATGGAATCTATGAGACAGAGTGTGTGTTCATACAAAGAGGGTATGGATGCTGTTATGAGGAAAATTCAAGCTTTTAAAATTTTTTTTGTTCCGTTTCAAACCTGGTCTCTTACAAAAGGGATCAAAAGAGTTATTTTGATCAGATGGGATTTAATTTGGAAAGTTGAATGAAGGTAAGAGACAGGGAAATAAAGATAATTCTATTACCAAACTGGAATACAATTCTGTAATTGTTACTGCGTCAGACATGCCCTAGCGCTCAGGTGAAAACTTTCACCTCACTGCCTCAGTATCCCAAGTAGTGAGTACTGGCTTGCAATTGTATTTTAAGCCTCCTCATACAGATACCTTAAACAATTATCAAACTGCTTTATTGGAACGGTGCCTTATTTTGAGCATACAATTCTGATGAAAATATTTCTGTTTCTGTAGGTCTAAACTGAACACGCAGTGTTCAGGCTAGAAGCCTTAGCTTCTAGCACTTGGCACACAGTCAATTAAGCGTTATAAAAGTGCTTACAGCTAAGGATGTCTTTAGCAGTGGATGGGGTCTTTCTTCCTCTCCATTAATCTTATGCATTTTCCAATGGGGTCCTTCTTCCTCTCCATTAATCTTCTATGTTTTCCATCATTCCCATGCATTACAGAAATACTTGATGACATTTTAAGTTTCTTTTTAACCCATAGGCACATTCCCCAAGTGAAATAGCTCCCAGTCGTGTTGAAATCAGTGACAAAACTGCCACCACCTTCAGTGCAATCAGGATCTGCCCTGCCCACAGCCTGTCCCTTGGCTTCACACAGTGTTCACGATATTTGCAGAGACACAAGTGTTTGTCAGATCTCCCACCATTTGCCTAAGTGGCCCCTGTGCCAGGGAGGACGGGTCCTTCCCAGGTCCCAGCCCTTGCCCACCCAGCTCCTGGACTGATCCTTCCAGGTCAGAGGGAAGACTGAGAATGTCAAACACGGTTTGGGTGCTAGACATCCTCCCAGCAGAATCAAAAGACTATTTTGGTTGATATACATGTTTTAAAGGAAAGTTGAAGCTGAATTTCCGCTATAGGCCTTTCCTATTAGGACATTGCATTAAAAATGAAAAAAACCCGGTTCTTAAATTAAAAAAAAACAACTCTCAGCATAACAAATCCTGACTGATAGTTCAATGCTGTTTTTATCTTATTTCAAGACTGTCTTTCAGGCCGTATGATAACAGTAGATTTTAGTCTGCTTTCCCCTTCTAGCATATTACTCAACAGAACTGACCATGAGGTTTCCCTCACACACGGGAAGTTAGGACTCGGCACTCATCCCCCATGTATTTTCTTCAAAGTCCAGTCTTTCTCTACACATCAAAAAAGTATGTGGCTTTGGTGCAGGTGGAATTCAAAATCTGCCTCAAGCAGTGCCCACTTGCCCTATTTCAGGAATAAATCTAAGAAATACACCGTAAACTGTTGGGTCTTGCTTTTCTCTCTTCCTGTCATTCAGGTCACCACTCCAGACAGCACTTTCTAATTAAGGTTGTTAGGCTTCTTCTTTCCTGTTTGGGCAAATCAATTTCATATTTTGTTTTGTATTTTGATTTCAGAGAGTTCTTTCATCTAATAATTCTCCAGTTTTCCTTACCTTCTTTCTCTAGCAGTCAATATAACATTTGCTGTGAATATTTTTCTTGGTTTTTACAACATTGTACCAATATTGTACCAATATTGTATCTTAAAAAATATTAGTCATACAACACCTCTGATAACCTTGCATCCTCTAGAGGGTTGTTAGCTTTCTATGAGGACAGCACAAAATATCTCAGCAGTAAAACTGATTTGGCAGCAGTTCATATCTAAGTGCTTCCCTAAGTTACTGCTTAAGTGAAGCTTTTGGCATGTTATTGAGGTTGAGTTTTGTGATACTCACTGCATTATGATGCAATGAAACCTTTAAACCTTTAAGCCACAATATTTTATGTGTAGTTCAAAAAGCATTTTATTAACTTCGTTGTTCTCAAATCGTGGCTGCTGTTACACAGAGCTCAGACATGGTACAATGGGAAACAAAATTAAGAACAGGGATAAACCTGGATTGTGCCTTCCCTCACCCATCCAGAGTTTGCTTCAGGCAGAGAAAACATTTCATATGGTGTTCTCCCCTTCATATTCAACTGACAGTCATCCTTCACTTAATTTTTCACTTGTTGTATGAAAGACTTTGTAAAATCTGTATGATGTGAGAAACCCAATGGTCCCAAGTGCACCTCTGCCAGATGTTTGTGGTTTTCTTTCTGTTCAGCTTCTTGAAAATCAAGGTTTTTTCATTCCAGTGAAAGAACTTTTGCTCTTCTATATTTCAAAATAAGCACTTCAGCTGATACATTAGTGAACTTTTATCAGAATCTGTGGCCAAGGGTGGACTGGCCCAAAGAAAGCAGAGGAATGAATGGGAGGTCTCAGGACCTTTTCACTATAATATGAGTGTGTAGGGATTGGTTTGGTATTAGTGTTCCTCTTACAAATGAAAAATGTGACATGATAATGTCTTATTAAAAATTATTAATGTCAGTGTTAATCACAAAAAGTTTTGAGTTCCTGAACATAATACATATGAATGTTGATAGCATTTGAAGCCAGTGATTATTTGGTGTTTGCATTTAGTCTTTCTCTGCTCACGGCTTTGGATCTTCAGAATTAAAATGTTTGTTCAATAGAGACTCATGACTTTTTTTTTTTTTAATGTCATAGCCTCCTCACTAAGTTTCATGGACACATGCAGTTTTGAACTTGAAAATATTTGTGGCATGATTCAAAGTTCAGATGATAACAGTGATTGGCAGCGTTTGTCTCAGGTTCCTGCTGGGCCAAATACTGATCACACTAATATGGGAGAATGCAAAGGTATGAAAAAAAAGTTCTTATCTTTCTGGGAAGCATTTTCTGCAGTGTCATGCGAGTTCACTTTGAGCTTGGCCTTGTTATCAGTTTATTTTTTGACAAATGACAGTTTATTTTTAACTAAGCTACATAAATCTACATACTTAGGGACCTCATGTGATATGTTTGATTTTTGCTTATTTGAGAAGATTGAATGCCCTTATCTCTTTTGATCTGTTTTCTAGCCTTAGTGTCATATCCTGACATGAGAACTATATAGAGTTCTAACCTATGGTACAGGGACACCAGAAAGACTGCTGCTTTTCTGAATAATTGCTCAATAAGTCCTTGGAAAGGATTAGGATTTTGAAATGATGGATATTATCAGGGCTGAAATGAAGAACTAATTGACAATATATCTCATTGTATCTGAACTTGTCAGGAAGCTTCAGGAGTTCAGAAGCTTAAACCAGTCCTCCAGAGAGTCAGCTATGAATTACTAGCTCTGGGTAAAGAGTAAAAGCCCATGGTTTTGAGTACAAATTACTAGAGACAGACACATGAGGAAAAAAGTTGCAGGGAGAATGGTTCTGCCTTTGGAGAATGAGAACAGGTAACAGTCCTCAGTCAAAGGATTTGTACAGGTCTTCTAGGGTTCTTATAATGCAGTGTTAGAAAAACCAGTATGCCAGGAAAATATTGTTTTCTCTCAGCTCTACCATTCATTTCTCATTGACTTTTGGCAGATTCTGGCTACTTCATGCATTTCAACACCAGTGCTGGAGCAGAAGGAAGCACAGCTCTCCTGGAGAGCCGAATTTTTTATCCCAAAAGGGGCTTTCAGTGCTTACAATTCTATTTATACCACAGTGGTCATGAAAGCGACCGGTTGCATGTCTTCGTCAGGGAGTATACTTCAGCCCATCCGAATGGCACTTTGAGATTCATTGAAGAGATAAAAGGTATGGGAAAAAATTGCTTTTTTTGTTTTATTTTGTTTAATCTATATTCAATATTTTTAAAAGTACTGAGGGAAAATATTGTAGCAAAGTCACTCATTTCCTAGTGTTGTTCTTTGGCTTTTTTTCTCTCCATGTAATTGATTTCTTGCTGGTAAAATTATACCTGATGGATCCTCAGTCAGTTGTTTCCTTATCATACAATAGATTACCCTAAATTTCAAACTTGCTTTATGAAGACAGTTTTCTCACCAAAATGGATAGAATTCCATGAGCAGTCATTTTAAGTGTTCTAGAATTGCTGCCGTCAGTTGCTACAGATGAAATAGAGTATTAGAGTAAATTGCAATTAATAAAAAAGTGATAGTAAAGAAATGGAAAGCAAAAGTTCCCTGGAATAATTAATATGCAAGTTAAAAAGGATAAATAGTATTTAAATTATTTTTAAACAAGGTTTGACATTACTTAACTGAAATATATGGGCAGCAGATCATGATTGGAGTAGTAGCTTGAAGAAAATTAAATTCTGGGGGCTTTAGGAGCCCATGGCCAAAAGAATGAGCAGTTAAGGTCAGTTAATGGACAGGAGCTCTTTAAGCTAGGATTGCCAAAGTCGCCTTATGATTAAATTGCTTTCTCAAATATTTAACTATCACTTGGTCTCCATTACAGCGACACCTGGTTCAGTGTTTTGGTAACATAAGAATCTGAGCAAGTTCTTTTACTAAGTAGGTATCAAGTCCGCTCTTCAGTCTCTTTTTGTCTCTTTAGGCTCAGCTGCTGCTGCCGCCTGTTTTTCTTTCCCTTTTCCACTCTTTCCTTCACCCTGAGGGTTTCACCACACCATCCCTCTATGCTTGCTCTCAGTATCTTTAATAGGATGAGTTCTGTACCTGGGATTGGCACTGCTTCTTCCATGAGGTCAGGGCTGCTGCGGCAGATGTAGGTTTCTGATCAGTCTGAGCCCTCCAAACTCTCTCAAACTCTACTTTAACGCCACACTTCAACCTTCCACACAAATACTCTTTCATGTATATTAGGTCCCATTTCCCATTCCTGCTTTCTGAAGTCCGTGTTTTCCTTTGAAGTCTCCTATCTCATATGTGTGTCCAATCAGGCGCCTTATTTTGAGTCTCTGCCAAAACTTTCAGGAATGGTTTAAGATCGTTTTCCCCTCAAGCTGTTTCACTTCTCTCCTGTGAGAAGTTACCCTCACCAACTCAGTCAACGATCTGGAAGAGCCAATGACACTACAGCCCCTTCCAGCCGTGATCTGACACCCTGGCTGAGCTGCTCGTGGGTTTGCACCGAACCACGACCCTTGAGGGGCTGAGGGACAAGCTCCAAACCCTTCCTGGTCTGTGGCAGCTGTGGATGCCTTCAGCCAGGAGCAGGGGAGGCTGTGGGGGTGGGACATTTTGCAGCATGGTAGCTCATTGAGCAGAGTCTGAAATCCCAGTCTCGCATATAATATGTGCAGTTCAGAAAACCTTTAGTTTATGCAGAAGGCAATTTCATGGAAAACAGTGGGGTGCTTTTCGTATTATTTCTGGGTTTATTTTTTGACTCCTAATGTAATGGTAATGAAAAATGTCAAGAAATTAAGACATATTTGAGATCCATTGTGTTGTGTTTAGGATTGTTAGGAGAGTGACCCATGAGTTCTGTACCTGGGACTGGCACTGCTTATTCCCAGAAGTCTGTGCAGATGAATATAAACCAGACAGCAAAATAAACTGTTTTGCTGCACATACTTTTAATAAAGGGTGTTATACTTTCATCAGCCTCACAAGGTCCCTGTGCAGAGGTCTTTGCTTTTGTGTACACTGCTCTTGAAGTCAAGTGGAATTTGCTAGTGCAAGCACTTCTGGACTCAGCATCAGACTTGCAGTGAGGTTTTATCACATGAAGTAGGTTTTGCAACTGACTGGCTTTAATTTGAATTTAGTACCTTTAATCATTCAATGGATGAATAGTGCTTCGGCATAGGCAAGCTTCCAACAAGTCATTTAAATATACAAAAACAAATAAATGAACCAGTATTGTAGTTCTAGGCTCCCAGAATCTTCTGAAGCATTTTTTTTTGTTGAGGCATGTTGTTGTTCAGTTGTTTGAATATAACTTGTTCTGAATTTTTTGTTTTTAATAATACAGGTGACAGACATTTCTGTGCATTTCATTATCACAACATCTGGACTAATTTAATGCAATTTTCTTGAAACATTTAAAAGAAGGAGTGGTTTTAAAACCCATCAACAATGTTTTCACTCAAATTAAAGTGCTATTATGCATATTAAATCTGTTAAAAAATTTACTGAGAAAATATGATCTTGCACTGAAAAAGTAGCATCTACAGAAGAAATATTCCATCACATCAGTGCCAGTGAAACTGAGAAATTCTCAGTGTTGGTATAGGGTTCACATACCTGTGCAGTGTTTGACTGTACTGCTGACTCAGAAACCTCTACCCTTGTTTTTCAGGTTCACCTGACACTTACTGGCAGCTCCATCATGTTTCTTTGAATGTCACAACCAAATTCCGGGTTGTATTTAAAGGTGTGAGAGGAAGGAGCTTATCAAATGGAGGCCTCTCTATTGATGACATCAACTTGTCAGAAACTCAGTGTCCCCACCATGTCTGGCACATCAGAAATTTCACACACCTCCTCAACACAAGTCCAGCGGGGGCAGCAGGAAGAATATACAGTCCACCTTTTTACTCTAGTAAAGGATATGCTTTCCAGGTCAGCTTGTACGTGAATGGCACCACTGATAACCCATTTAATTTAGGAATATACTTGTCCTTGATATCTGGAGCAAATGATGATCATTTGCAATGGCCCTGTGCATGGCAGCAAGGTACCATGATTCTGCTTGACCAGCATCCTGATATTCGTCAACGGATGTCAAACCAAAGGAGTATAACAACGGACCCCGAGAAATTATCAGGTTAGTTAAAACCAGACATCCCACTCAATACATGCAAAACACAACCAAAAGACAAGGAGTCGCATCTCTTTGTGTAAATTAGTGCAGCTTTTTCTGGAACATTTCGTGTGTTTGCAGCAACAATATAATTGACCCATGGAGAAGAAAAAAATTAAACCTGCAAACAAGTTAAGCTGGGACCCTGGATTTCAAAGGTGATTTGCATAAGAAACAGGTGGATGATCTATTCCTAAAGCTTCTTTCATATACTCTCTGAATATATGAACATATTTGTTTTAATTAGAATGGAAGTTTTCCAGAAGGTTTGAAAAGAAAAATACTGGATTAACAATACACAAAGGTCATAACAGAGAAAAGTGCAGCTATTAAACAAATCCCCACCCTCCTTGTCAAAGGTAAAGTTGTGTCAGTGCAAATCTGCAGATGGACAAAGTACTGATTCATATTACATAATCTGTACTTGTTCAAGGTGTGAGAACATAAGGGGCAATTGTCCACGATGACTTGGAAAGGAGGCAGCTGAGGTAAAATATAACTCTGAGAAATGGTAGGAATATCTAGAGAGAGAGATTAAAGAAAACACCCATATTCATCATTGGATAAAGACTGGATATAAGCCAAAATTACTTTCTGCATTGATGTAAGGGTTTTTCCAGAAGAAACCACCTCCACCACTGAATTGGTTTCCTGGGCTTTCGGACTGTAACACTATAGAAGGAAGGTTACACAAAAATGTTCAATTCATAGTATTATTTTTAAAATGGTATGTTTTACATTCATTTTTCTATGGCACTGGCTCTACGTGAAAACGAAGCGTGCAATCTAGAAAGACTGAATGTCCTCCCTGTAAATGAAAGATGCACCACACCAGGTCCTCCATAGATGTTTGACATTTCCTCTATGCTTTCTGGTGTCATGGCCACAGTGGTTAGTCCTTTTCCTTCCCTGACCCTGTGAACATGCAGTCTATTTGCGCTCTGCTCCTTCTCCCTTGTTTTATTCACATATTGCAAATAGTCCCAGATTCCCAAGAAAAGCCTCGTAACATGTACCCTTTCTCTGACCAGAGAGGTGTTGGAGCAGGCAGTTTCTTTCCCCTCTGACAGATACTTTTGTAGACAATCAGGCTCAGCTTTGAGATTTAGAGCAGGGTTTGATGGAGCAGGCATCAGTGATCTGTGATCGTTCAGGTTGTTCAAGTGCCCTACACCTACTGCGAGGGATCCTCTTTTTTCAGAAGCTCTGCATTAACTCATTTTGCAGATGATTCATGTGCTACTTATCTTCTTGCCCACTACACTTTAAAGAACTAAAAATAAAATACAGCAGATTTTCAATTAGCTCTCCAGTATCCTCTTCTCCCACAGGTTCTTTCCTCAGTACATGAGGCTAAACAGAAGCACTGAAGATCTCCACTATCTTGTGCATCTCATCAGTGTGGAATTTCAGACAATTGTGATTTCTACTGAGAGACTAATCCAGAGTGGTCTCACATTCACATTATTTTTATCTTTTTTTAAATATTTTTTTCTTTTTCCAGATTCCTCATCAAATTTTTTTTGGGATAGGCCAGATAACGTGGGATCTGTAGCAACTTTTCCCAATGGAACTGAGTTCAGGAGAGGTCCAGAATTTGGAACAGCAGCATTTTTAACTCATGAGAGACTTAGAAGCCGCAACTTTATTAAAGAAGATGGTGTCTATATTCTTTTAACAATGGAAGGTATGTTAACGTAGCTGATATTCTTTACAATGCAGTAAACAATGTCACACACTAAGTCACCAGTACTGTAGTTATAAGTACACATTATGTACTTTGCACATGAACAGTTTTTGAATTATGCCTGTATCAAAAGCCAAATCATATGTTTGAACAAATTTGTGGATAGGTACATGCAAGGTGTAATTCCTTTATCTCATGTGAAGGTGTATAAAACAATGCTAATCCTGTGAAAATTATTTTGAATAAAGTAAATTGAATAAAATTATCTATTTCTGAAAAAAATCTAGAGGACATTTGCAAAGCATATCATGCTCCTGAAGGGTAAAAAAGGACTGTTTACCCATTGTACCTGTGGACAGGCTCATTGCTCTTTATTATTGGAAAAAGAAGAAAAATACCATGAAGTAAAGACCTTATTTCTTGTGGGTTTATCATGCAGATATATCACATCTACTGTCAACTGAGCCGAGTGTTTCACCCACTGTTGTTACAAGCACAACAAGTGCCAGCACTGTCCCACCTGACTCCCGCCCTACTCCCACCACCAAGCCAGGCACCAACACTGAGCCCACTGCTCCGGAAGAGCCAGAGCCAGAGGGCCCGTCTTTCTGTCCGGATAACCCTTGTGAAAACGATGGTGTCTGTGTCATGGTAAATAGAACACCAGTGTGCAGGTAACTGCCTTTATTCACTCCCAAATGCAATTTTAGGACGAGTAATGAGAGTTTCTGGTAAAATAAATCTTTGTTTCCTGATGAAAGACAGACTGTAGCTGATTAAGGCAAGTGTTTCCAACTGCTCCTGTGAGACTAAACGTACAACTGATCTGGGCAACAAAGCCCCTAACCTCAGCATTTGACCATTTTGAAGTACTCCAATTGACTTTCCTGTAAATTATATTTTAAGTGTGTTTATTATTTTCAGTAACATATTATTCCAAGTCCTTAGAAGTCCCTATAGTAAAATGAAGAAGTTAAATAAATGCAGTTGAAAGAAAAGAGCTTTTATATCAGTAGAAAAAATTTTTAATGCTTATCAGGTAGGAAGCAGCATAGACATTATTTTAGAATTTGATTCAGAAATACTGTACAGTGCAAATTATGACCATAAATTACCAAAGTGTAGTTGCTTGCCTTTGAAACAAGCCATGAAAGCTGAGGACTAAAAGATTGTTTGCCCTGCAAGAAGATTAATATCAACTTTTATTAAATTCTCTGTGGATGCATTTATGTAACCCACCTGCCTGATGAGCATCGTTCCAACTCTCAAACAAACTCCAGACCTGAAGATAGTGACCTTATGTGATGCTGTGCCAGGGCAGGTAGACTGGAGGAGTGCTGTGAGGCAAATACCTAAAGGCCAAGAGCCACAAGAGTCAGAAAAGCTCGTTAAGTATTGTATCTCCTTATTTAGAAAACTTTTAAAAACAATTCTTGTGCAACTCACCAGAAGCAGGTCACAAATATGAGTAAATGTCAAGAAGCTGCTCCAAAAAGACAGAAAAAATATACTGTTCTACCTGACTTCAGAATTATGGAAAGAGAACACTTATTTTCTGACAACTCTAGGCTATTCAAAGCTTTAGTGCCTTTGCAACCTACTTTCCCATCCTACAGAAATGTGTGACCAGCAGTCAGTTTCCGCTCCAATTTTCTGCTGGGAAATGAGTGGAAATGTGATTCAGAAGTCTGTTCAAGGTGAATTGCCTGAAGTCCCCCTCGCAGGCAGTATCATTGCAGTGTACTGCAAATGGACTAATTTCCAGAGTTGAGGGTAGTTCTGAATAAATGGCCTAGACAGGAACTAGAAAACCAATACGTAAGGAATAATCAAGGTTAGAAAGATAGGGGCAGGTGTGCACTCAGTACTGCACATATATTTTTTTCTTCAGTTAAGATCATTTGGACCCTCACGTGGTCACTATAAAATGTTTCGGAGCTGATTGTGATACTGGATAAGGTGATGCAATCAGAGCCTTTCTTAGCTGCTTCCTGGGGGAGGGCAGAGGCAGCTCATACAAATCCTTTCAATTTGGAAATAAGCCCTTTGTGGCAATGAGAAGGTCTGGTCGGAATGTACCACATCTCTGTGGAGAAGCAGTGAAAGGGGAATGTGGATGGAACACCTTTGGCTAGCTCAGGCATTGAACTGGGGAGTTCCTGCAGCTAAGTTTTGGCTCACCTGCTGTCTGCTCAGAGAAGCCTTGAGGGCACTACCATTCAGTAGCAGCAGCTGTATAGATCAGCTGCAGTCAAGCCTTAAGCAGGCAAGAGTATCAGGAAGGCACTTGGGTTTTTTGGCAAAGGCTCTCTCTGAAGGCATGACCTCTGAAACAGCAGGAAGCTGAAAGAAGCGCATTCAAGTGTGTAAGGACAGTGGGCCACTCAAGACAGCTTTAAATAGAAGTCCATGTTAAGATAACTTCATCATGCTTTGGGATATAGAAACTGCATCAGAGATGCCGTTTTTCTGAAGTAGACTTTTTCACACCTTTAATCTTTAGGTGGTAACATATGTCCGTTCTTTTGCTTTCTAGATGTCCAGCAGGTGACGGCTGGTGGTACATGGGAGAAAAGTGTGAAAGGAAAGGCACAGCTCAAGAAAATATTGTAATAGCTGTTTCTTCAACCGTAGCTGTATTTGTTGTAATGCTTATTGTCACTATCACAACTGCAGTATGCCTTAAAAAGAAATACAGAAAAGGAAAGGAAAATAAGGAGAGCTTGACTCTGGAAGAAGTAAGTATTTTTCCTCTTTCAACAAATACACACTTAAATGCGCATACACACACACATCTGTATTCACTAAAAAGTAAACAGTCAAACTCAGAAAGAAGTAAATGGGAAGATGCCACATTTTTGTAATCTAAAGACTCCAAGTTAGGAATTGAAAAGCTCCATTAAGTGCCATTAATTTACAGCAAAAAGCGCCTTAATTCAAAACCTGTTCTCCCCCCAGCAGCCCCATATTGACCCAATGGCAACCTGCATTGAGTGGGGGAGTGTGAAGGGGCTAATTTTCAATTTGTGATTAAACCGTATTTTCTGCTTGGTAGAATTGTATTTCATCTATTACTGCCTTTTGTGCTAAAGATCCCCCCTTAAAACACATGGATATGGTGCTAAAAATTCCAGCCCAAAATGTCAATACAAAAAGCAAATCTAAAAATAATTTACCCTATTCAAAGGCCATTTTTTATGCTAGGAACAAAGTAGCCATGGAAATCATGACTTAGGGAGAGGTAAAAGAAGACAGCAGATTAAAGGTATCTGAGTGACTGGATCAGAAATGCCTTGCAGTGCATCGCAGCAATGTTTGGGCAGGTTTTCACAGGAAATTTCATAGTCCGAGATGCATGGACTCTTAGTTTAAATAGAGGCTTATCTTGGAAACAGCAAGAGTGACATAGCTTAGAGGGACTCACAGGGCACAGGAGAAATTCTGTAAGCAAATTGGAGAGAAATGGCCTTCCAGACAGTAGAGTTCCATTTTAATTTTATGCTAATGCTCTTTGTGTGATATCCCATTGAGTTGCAGTACCACTGTGCAGTGTCAGATACTTGACACTGTTACTTCATGACCTTCCAATAAATAGTTTTGGTTTCTTTGCAAGTAATGCTCTTACACTGTACACGTATTTCCCTTCCCTACACACTTTTAAGATGTGGGTTTGTTTTTTTTCCCCCCCACTTAGACTACAACATCCTTCTGAAGATAATGCAAAGAAGCATCAAAGACACAAGATGAACATCACTGCAAACCCACAACTTCGTCGTCATTCTTTCTGCTCCTTTTATCTCAGTCATCATGATAAAGGTTTGTAAAGTCTGGAAAACAATTAATCATCTGGATAAAATACTCTGCTTAAGTCAGTGAAGTGTCTGATAGTGTTGTGTATCATCATGCAATGGAGAAAAAAGGAACTACGTTTTGCAACATGCCTGCCCAGTCCTTCAAGTCTACCTGAACATGAAGAAAACGTGTAAAACTGCATCCTGACTTTGAATCAGTACAGCAAAGTCTAGGTTCGCTATATTATCATTATACAGGTATTTATAATAAAGGGGAGCTGAACTCTGTATTCAGAGAGTACCCTGCAGTTTGAGTCCTGCTACAGCTGTCAGTCAGTAGTGCGAGAGTATTTGGAGTGTGGAAGCGTCTGGTTCATGAAGTTATTTGGTTGTGATCTACTCACTATAAAAAAACCCACAAGTAATGAGGAAAGTGATAAATGAACCTCACAGACACACAAACATTAATGAGGAAGTCACAACAGAGACAGTAATGAGCATCCCGAATGCTTCATCCCCTGATTGATGGTCCTTTAAAGGAACTTCTCAGGCAGAACCTTCAAGAATGTCAACCTGAACAACCATTTTTAACTGATAGGAAGGGGAAAATATGATTAACATGAGTATTATTGGAAAGTTGGGGCTGCTTGCGAGCTATAACAAAAGGTTTGTGGTCTTCTGTAAAAACGACTGTGGGATGTTTAGGGGAAGGACCTAAGGATCCAAAGAAAAGTGGGGGAAAATGGGACTAGCAGTTGGAGAGACCAGCCTGCAAAAGAAATCTGTGTGCCAATGCGCAGAGGAAACCGCAGGTCTTAGGGATCATGGATCTAGGTACGAGCACGTGGAGTGACTGGCACGCAAGGGTCTGTGTGCCAGTAAGTGGAGGCTTGTAGGTTTAAAGACCAGGACTGAAGGGACTCGTGTGTGTGTTTTGTATGTGTGTTGAAAGGTCCAGGTGTCAGCAGCTGGAGAGGAGGCCATGGGCACCAGGGCTGTAGGTGTGGTTGGCAGCAACTGGAGGGATCAGGTTGTGTAAGGTAGGTGTGTAAGTGATCTAAATGCTGACAGCTGGAGAAACCTGTGTGTTAATATTTCTTTTGTGAATTTAATCCTCTGTGTATGCATGATTCACTAGCAAACTTCAACCTGGACTAGGTGGTGAGTTGGAAGAAACATTTCGACATCTGGAGGACTTGGTCAGAGCCAGTGGTTAGGGTAAAGGAGCCCAGGTTCCAGGCATGGATATTAGACAGGCTGAGAGCCCATGCTAATATTTATAGGAGTACCTATGTGATGATTCTGTGAGTGTATGCATCTGTTTCACTAGCAAGCATCACGTTGCTCTATCTGGCAAGTAGGACATGACTTGTATACCACTGAAAGGACTCCCAGGCATGGGTATTAAACAGGTTCAGAGTCAATGCTAACAATCAAGGGGACTGTGAATGTGGGCGTTTGTGGATGTGGAGAATGGGGGCACACATACTTTCACCAGAGAACCTCCACTGGAATTGAAGGGAGGAAGAGGACAGGGCTGTCTGCCCTTGTGTGAGTTTGGGTATCATTATAGATGGGCTGTGCTACCCACACGCTGTGTGTGCGTGCAGCGGTCTGTACAGCCAGCTGCTTTAGGGACTCCTCTGTGTGTGTGTCAGTGTGTCTCTGGGATACACAAACAACCTTGCTACTGGCCAGACCTGCAAGCAGGAAGAGGAGCAGCATCTGTATCCTTGGGACCAGTATGTAGAGATCACCTCGGAATGTTTCTCAATGGGCTTGTTGGCTGGGGAGACAGGATCCTCGGCCTGAGAGATGTGGTGGCTCCCTTAACAATCCTGACAAGTAGGGCTGTGATTCAGTAGGATTTAGGGAAAAAAGTAGTTGTGGAAATAAAAGGGCCAGAGGAAGCAAAGTATACTTCCCTGAGGACACTTTGCAGAGAAAAATGGCACTCGCCATGGGCAGAAATCATCACATTTGTGGTATTTTGGAGGAAAGCTGTGAGAGACAGGAATGTCAGTAATAGAAATGTCAGGTCACACCAGATGGTTGGTAGACTGGTATGTGAATGTGTTCACATTCAAAGGTCAGCAGTTACTTTGAATACCTGGAATAGTATTGGTGATCTTAACATTTGTCATGCAATTTACCTTAACTCTGGGCAAGAGCAGTTCAAACATATGGAAATTTGATGAGGGAGCAAGTCTTCCTCTGAATGCTATGGCACAGCACAAAGCAACAAATGTGTATGCTTCTGTATCAACATCACATATGTAGTCCTTCTCTGATTGATATTCTCTGAAATGTAGTTATATTTAAAGCATTCATAGCTGGTTTTATTAGCTTTTGTTGGAATCCAAAGATTCACGAAAACAGCCAGACAAAATTAACAAAGATTTGTCAGAGCTAACAAGCATCCTGGAGAGGAAAATACCCTACTATAGCTGTCTTAAAATAACTTTCCTATTTCCACACATCTTCATCAGCAGATTTCATGCAAATAATCCTCCAAATGTGCCTTCAACTAAGATATGCACATAGATTTACATGGAGTTAAGAAGACACAAATGAGACTGTTCACAAATTCAACCCTGGCTAAAATCCTTAACATTATAAACAGTGAGCATTTCACAACTTCAAATGTGAACTACCAGATCTGTGACCACAGAGATCATTTATATTTTTGAAATCCAGATTACATGACGTGGCATAAATACTTACCTGTGCTTTCATCAGGAGAGAGCTTAATACACCGAGCAATATTACAATTTCAATACATTGTGCAAGATACAAATTCCATAGGGTATACTCTGAAATGTTAAACTTCCATGGCAAAAAAACACAAACCCTTAAGCTTCTGCTTATTAATTTCAAACAGAAATCAGTGAAGAGCACAACTTAAAACTGAGTCTCCCAGTCAGTGTGAATGACTCACTTTTCTGAGGTGTGTAGATTCCGTAGAGCTAAAAGAGACTGATGTTTTAATAATGTCATTAACTGACCTAAAAATACTCAAGAGGAAAATAATTTTTTTTGAATTTACAATTCAGAAAAATTACCCAGGAAGTCCAGCACCAGATTCAATATTGCACTTTATTGTTTATCACAGGAGATATACTACTAGCCCAAGTTCCTGAAAGAATACATTTTTCTTAAAAAGCCATAGCACAAATGGCTTAGAGTGATGATATTTTTCTGAGAAGAAAGGAGGTGAGAGGTTTCAAGCACATGTGTGGTTTAGGAAATGAAGCATTTCAACTGAAGTTTTCTTCTTTAGGAGTAGATGTTTTACTTGGATTTGTAATTTAACTGGTTAAAGTTGCAAAGCCTCAGTAATGGTCACCTCAGTAATGGTCAGCAGCAAAGATTCAACAGCCTGGGCCCTGCAGCTTTCTTCTGGAGATGACTCCCCTGCTTTAGCAAGATTTTTCTACATAGTTGTAGGGCTGCATTTATTATTTGTAATGAAACAGCTTAATTTTGGAGATGTACATCTAACACATTTATGGATAATATGGATATCCATCACAGATCAGATCCTGTGTTGGATGGTCTAAGAGCCATGCATGAGCCTGCAGCCTGGGTGTTTGCTTTCCCAGAGCAGATTTATTCACAGAAAGTTTTACTAAAAATTTGTAATACAAAGATCTCTCTGTGAAATCACTGAGATGCTAGTATGATAGTAGACCCCACCAGTGTTAAATCTGCCCCATTCCAGTTATCTTTCCTGTCCTTCTCACACTGTAGTGATTCAGGTTAAAATTTGCAAGAAGGATTTACTCTCCCTGCATCCCTGCTTAGGCAAATTTCACTCTCTGCAGATCAGGACTAGTGTAAGAAGCCTGTTATTGGGTTCACAACATATTCAGGACAGTGGCTTGGGCTGTGGATATTGACCCCACGGGTGGCCTGCCCTGCTCCTGTTCCTCATTCAAATGCAGGTCTCTGCACCCCTAACAAAGACCCAGGCCTAAGTGAATGTTCTTCTCTGCTCCATCTTTTCTGGGCTCTGCAATATCCGTACAGCTGGACTCAGCATAGTGTATGCACATTGTGTTTAGAGCTGTGTTCATGGCTCATTCCCCACTGCTGAGTCTATCAGCAGTCACAGTATGGGCTTGAAACTAAACTAAACTAACCCCAACATTCAAGTCCGTGGCTCAGGTTTGGAATACTAATCACACACGCAGAAACACAAAAAAAATTGGGCTATTGTTCTATCTACCTCTTGGTCTCTCTTCAAGAATCTCAACATTGCAGAAAATGTTTTAGGCGTGCCACCTACTATCTATGCTAACAGTATACACAGCCTCATATTCCCGATAGAGGAAAACTAGACCAATTTGCTTTGCTATTTGCCTCACAGAGACCAGCTTGCTCAGTCTAGCTTTTGCACAAGTAGTAAGTAACTGAGTCCAATAGTCTAGCTGGCACTACATTGTCTAAATGCAAAAGAGAGACTGATCCTGGACATCAGCTCTCCTCTTTCAGCTGAGTGTGTCAGGTGTCTCATACCCCTGTGCCAGGCAGACACAGTTCCAGGGTGCTGGGTTGGGGTCATGACTTGTCATTTTCTTTAGTTGCGAATGATAACAAAGTAGTATTTCTCCTTATTTTTTACCTGTGATTTGCATCAACTGGTTCTTAATTGTCCTGTTTATTTGGACTACATTTTTCAAGTGCCAGTAGTATAGATAATCATGTCTTAAATGGACAAAAATTAATTAAACTGCCTTTTCTGAACAGTTAGTTGTTGTTTTTCAAATCTGGAGTTATTGCTTAGAGACTTTTTTAGTATTTGATCCAGTAATGGCAAAATATCTGTATTTTGCTCTGTGTTATGAAATTATTAAGAAATTAAATATATGGTGATCATTATTTCCTTCAACTACATATATTCTGGTTTATTAAAGAAGACAGCTCTAAAGTTGAATTTTAATAAATTGTTTTGTGCAAGAAGATTATGAATTTCCTGCAGCAGACAGATTCCATGTGGCTGCTCTCTCCCCTTTTTGAGCATCAACAGAACAAACTGGGAAAAAACAACTATCACAACAAATCATACTGATTATTACTTACACCAGGTACATTCTAACTGGCATCATAAAGGTTGCAGACAAATTTACATTCAAGTTCCCTTTTCCTTTGCTCACAAATTCTCAGACTCCTTCCACTTGAGATGAAAAAGTTCATGCTTTTCAGACTTTCAAAGTCTCTGCCTTTGACTTCAGCTACTATGAAAACAAAATCTCATCAAAGAAGCTTAACTTGAATGTCTGGAACTTAAAAGAGCAAAATCAAACCTCATTGTTTCCCAAGGCTGCAATGCTAATTCCTACAATACATAAACATGGTCACTCTTCCAGTGCAATACTCATGGGAAAAAAAGAATTGTGTGCTCTTTATCAGATTTGAATCTTATCTCTAAACAATTTGATGGAACATTTTGATTAACTTCTTAATGATAGCCTTTCTGCTTAGCAGTTACTAATATGTGACTAGAACTAGCCACCTTCTTCTGCTAGAGTTCTGTGTATGTGCATTTGCCCTTGATATTTTTATTGTAACACCATCTGGATCCATGAAGTCTATGCTTCAAAAAGCCAGATCAAATCTTGCCAACAGCACATCTCTTGCTTCATCTCTGATTGCTTTTGTTTTTTTTCCATGCTTCTCATCATGTTGTGAACACTTGGGCTTGGAGGCAGCTTTCACTCATGTAAATGATATTTGCTTGTTCAGAACAGAGCATTATAAATTACATAGAAATAACATTGCAACTCCAGTTTAGTTTGTTAAGCAAGCTATCAGCTTTTTAAGTTTGGTAGCTACTAGGTTGTTTAATAAAATTTGTTTATTAACTGTGGTAGGAGTCTCTGTTGCTCCTGAGAAGAGTCGGGTTTCATTCTGGGTGCTATTTTCATGCCTTCATCACCAGAAAAGATTTATCTACAGGTAAGGAGAGAAAAAAGAAAACTAAAGGTTTGCCCTGGCCAAAAGAATAATGGCCATGCTTAAGTCTCAACATGTGTGATTAAGAGGAATGGAAAAAGAAACGCTGCTGGGATAAGACAGTATGAATTTTCTTAATGGAAAAAAAGTTCTAAGTTAAAAAAAAAAAAAGAAATTGAGATAGCAAATACTTACTGTGGGCCTCTGCATGACAGACTATAGGCCATGTCTCCCAAGCAGATTCCTCCTGCTCAGCAGCCCTACTGTTTGCTCTGCTTTTCACAGGTTGCCAGGTCCCAGCAAGTCCAGTTGTCACTACGTGTTCTTTCTAAACCTATTTCCATTACCTTATAGCAATGCTCACATCTCTCGCTTCCAAGCACCGTGAGACCTCCAGCTGCCCGAGCCGCAGGGCTGCAGCGCCTCTTTGGGCAGCTCTCTCCCTTGGGAGAAGGTCTGGGAGATTGGCAGCCAGGGTAATGTGGAGGCTGCGCTGGCACAAGCGTCACACAGAACAGCCGGGCCCATCCCAGCACTCTGCCCCACGCTGGCTTTCCTGGCCGGGTCCCCACGAGGTCACACGGTGGGAGTGACTGCAGGAGCAGTGTGGTTGACATCAAACCTCCCTGCTGGCTACACCCTGTCCATGAAAGACCTGCAGAGCACTGGCCAGCAACCATCTTTCCCCCAAGAGTGAATCTTGAGCTTTGGAGGAAATTTGAGTTTCTGAGAAATACAAATAGCCACAGTTGCATCCATTTTGGGTGCAATCCCAGCAGCCTCTAAGGCATTTCTGAAGTGAAATGTGAGGAAAGGAGGAATAGAGGTTTATTTACTTTTTCTCCCTAGGCTTCAAATGAGCAAGCCACTCCACTCTTTGTGCTTAGAAAATTAAAAAAGTGCTTTTCTTCATGCCATAATCGTGCCTGAGCGCCTAGATTGGATTGTGCCACTCGTTTTTCTGAAAGCAAGTTATCTTGGCTTCCACTTGCCTTGATTTATATCCATATTGCCCAAACCACTTTCAGGCATGTCAGATCTCTCTCAGATTGGCTGTGGTCAGCCTTACTTGCGTATTTGCCTTCTCACTTGTTTCCCACGCTATCTCAATGATCTGGAAGACTACGACTGGGTGGGTTAAAATCACGTTTTTTTCCCATTCCACGAACGTTCTTCAGCCATAAAACACTTCCCTGCTTCTTATTACATGACAAGCGTGTTTGAGGCTTTGTTACCTAGCCCCCTGATGGGCTGGGGTGCAGGAGCTGGGGTACGTGGGTGCTTGCTGGTACACACATGGGTGCACAGCGTGCAGCCGGGGGCGCGGGGCCCATTGCGCGACGGGGAGGGTTTTAGAGCTCAAAAGATGGAAAGTTTGATATCTTTGGAAATGCAAGGCTGAGCATCAGTTTCTTAATCAGCAGTTACAGCTGCTGTCAACTGCCTTCCTGGCAACCCCCTGCTGAAGGTAGAAGTGGTTTAAGGAATATTTTGCATTACAAAGATCACCTCTTAAAGGGGAAAGCAGACCACTTTGCCATTTTTCAATTGCAGGACCAAAGCCTTTTGCACACTGGTTTTAAAACACTGGAAAAAAATAAATAGTCTAATAAGCAGTAGAGAATTCTTGACCTTTCTTCACTGCCATTTTATGCAGCATATGTGTGAACGATTAAATTATGCTCAATAACTTGCACTATCTGTGAGTGCATAATTTCCTTTAGTGTATGAAACAGGAGTGCAGTAAACTCTCCCTCCCCTTCCACTTTGGCTTTTGTCACAAGAGGTGCTGAAAGTATTTGAAATTTAAGTAGCTACTGGTGAAGTCAAAATACTTTTTAGACATCTCTCTCAAGGGTCACTATGTAAGAGGTAGCCATGCACTCCTGAGGGTCTGGATCGTCTCAGATGGAGTGGTGCATTAGAAGGATTACTCTTTCCAAAGGTCTTGTCCTGTCTGCAGCAGGGCTTATTTGTCATTAAACCTCAAACTCCAGCGATATTTAACAACACAGCAACTCCATGAAAATACACGTGTGCAGCACAAAACTTTTGTGGAAGAGCAAATGTGGGCCCCAGTAGCCAGAGCCCTGACTCCCCTCCATGGATGTGCAAAAGAACGGGCAGGAGGAGCACCATGGTCACCTCCTTCAGATCTGGGGACTGTAGGATGCAGGTCCAGACCTCTGAGCTGGGTGTTAGGGATAGCCACCAAATCCTGGTACTTTTAAGCTCTGACAGGAATGAACTTGAATGTGATGAATGTTCAACCTCTTAAAAAGTATTTTTACAATTAATTGCCCAAATACTCCTGGGAAATGGGAAATAATTTTCCCCATTTATTGGAAAGAGTTAAATAAGGGCTATTAGGAGGCTTAAGTAAGAGCACAGAATAAATCTCCGTCAAATCAGATTGAGAAAAGGCAACCCACCTGTTTGCTGGTCTGGTGTTTTGCTGCCCCAATGATGTCATTTAATCCACCTGTCACAACAAGGGACACACCACTCGGTGACAGCAAACCCAGGACCTCTACCAGTGCTGCTCTGCCACGGCTACGATTGTTGACGAGACACTTCTTCCCCATTGGCCCCCAAATTCCAACAGCTGTTGGCAGGCGGATCTCAATATCTGGATGAAGGTGGTAGAAGCAGGAGTGCCAGGAGTCCCCCGCTGATGGATCAGAGGATGCTAACCCTGGTCTTGATAAATCCAAGGAAGCCTGGGGTTGTGGTATCAAAAAACACAGTTTGTCAGGCAGCTGAAGGGCACTTACACCCAGCTTTTATATGCTACTACTTGATCTTTGTAGTAAGTACTTTTTATTGAGTGTTTTCTAAGCTCCTTCACTGTAAGAAGAGGAAGATACCTTCGACAGCATTGCAGGTATGTTGAGAAGTGTCAAGAGATTTTCCCATTTTCAAGTAATGGAGATCAAAACTTTCAAAATTTAAAACATTCATTTAAACCTTGTAAGTATCTTGAAACATCTTGAATACATTTTTTGTTCCCCTAAGCTTGCAGCCTTTTATTTCATACATTATTCAAAAACACAGCTTCCATATAGATATCATAAGGTGTAATGTTCAGCTTTAGTTTCACAGGAGAAAACTGTGAGCAAATCAAATCAACACCTTTCGTTATTCCAGGCAGAGGAGTCTGACATGCTTTACCAGCATCTCCAAAAGCACAGATTCAGACAATTGAAAGAAGACAAAGCATTAGACAAATGTGCTTGTGCTTGAGCCTTAAAGTTTCCACGGGTGACAGGTTCTGACTATAGAATTTTAATTTGTTTTTTTCCAACACTTACCATCCAGAATGCTCCCGAGTCCTTGCAAACTTGGAAACCTTGCACCACTAATACCTTCTAAATTGCTTATCTAGTTGTAAGGTTATACCCACAGTATTGGCGTGTAAGAAGGATTGCAATTGTTCATTTCAATCTCAAACTGGAAAGAAAAGAAACAGAATCTGGCATATCTAGGGTCAAGAGTGTTAAAAATACAAATAGATAAATATCTAAATATAAAAGAACCAAATCTGTTTTCTTAATAAGAAGTTTATATTACTACACTATTATCACATACCTAACTCTCCTCTAGACAATACTGCAACACATAATTTCTGAGGATATTTGTAGTATCCACCTATTTCAATAAATGAGACTGAAATTCTCAAAATACACTTTCCTTTAGAGTTCTTGTTTTAGAATCCTCCCAGAATAAATTTTTTTTTTTTTTTTTTTAAATTTCAGATCTCATTCCAAATTTCAAAGAAGCTTGCCTTATGCCCATGCTAGCTTTGCATTTTATGGAGGCACCAATTTCTGGCTTTATTAAAGCTTTAATAAGTCCTTTGGATTGTAAAGCACAGCAGATCCATTAGCATGTCATTGAGTGCCTTTATACAACTGCTTTGAATTTCTGTGGCTCCGCATGTACTGTAGTTCGGGTACACAGCGAGGAAGTTCAGAGGCTGAGCAAATGCTTTTGACAAGGGGTTTTTGGACAGCAGATCCTGCCTGCACTGACATGGTTAAAATGCCACAGTGTTGCAGTGTAGAGCAGGCGATTCAAATTGCTCTCCTGAGGACAGAAGGGACATACTCTAACAGGATGCTTTGAAAAGGATTATTGTTTTAGGATAATCTATTTTTAAAGCAAGCTATCAGATATTTGATTGAAAGTCTGTACAGAAACAAAGAGCTTGATTTATGTAAGGAAGCTGACACCTCTGCCAGGAGCTGTTATGTAGCAGGTTAACGTAGGCAGCCAATGTAACTCAATTATGGGTACTGAAAACAAAGCATTTAGAAATGAAGTCACAACTGAACAGCCACCATGACTACAAGTGACAGAAGTAGAATAGTTCTATCAACCTGAGCGATAAACTGAAGCCCATTCGTGGAATCAGTGGGTGTCTCGCCCGACTGAGCAGTGCAGGATTAGACTCCATTGCACATCATGCTGGCACTAGTAAGAAACATGGAACAGATGTCAAGTAAATAGGGAAGTGTGGGACAAAACAGAAATAATTGTAAAAATGTGCCCAAGGATAAAATAAATTGATCCTAAGACACTAACAAACATTCTTGTATAAGGCAAAATGAGTCTTTGTACTGGGTTGGCTTTTATTTTCTTGCTAATATTGCATAACAGAACTACACTGGCATGATGAGGAGGGGGGATAATAAAATAACTTATCAATGCACTATTAACTCTACACGCTCTTACCTAATAACAAGATATTGATGTCTCCTTTAATGCGTGCCCCATTGTTGAGAACTTTCTCATTACCCTGCAGTAGCATACACAAAATGGCTTTTTTAATACACTCATGGCCATGAATGTTTGGTGCTAAAGACTTGCTTAAATGGTCAAAGATATCCTATTTAAGAAACAGCAAACACTTACATTGCACATTACCAACATTAAATGAAATCTCATTATCCATTAGCCAGTATTAGTGCAATTTATAACTTACTTTAGTTCGAGTTTTGCAGTATTTCTTGATCTTTGCCACAGTATCAGTTGAGAATGTGGGTGCTATTTCTTTGCTCATCAGTTTGATATTATTAGGCAGCATTATTGTCCCGGGTATTTTCCTCCAGATGTAGAGAAATGTCATGAGATTAACTACTAAAGAGATGAACGATTAGATAAATACTGGACTACTTTTTACACAGCGCACAAATAACAACATTCAAAGCAATTGTTACGTTTACATATTTTATTACAGCTCAGCAAGTGAAATCCACCCTACAAGAGGATTCACTGAATCTCCAACATCAGCCCCTGCAAAGAGGGCTCATGGAGGAGCATGGAGCCAGCTTGGGGGACTCTAAGCTGTCACTGAGGTGTGGCTGGGGCCAGGTAACAGGAGGAAATTTGGCAAAGAGGAGACGATGATAAGTAGAAAGGGTTGTTCTCAGCTCCACAGGCAGCATGGCAGCCGTCCCCAGCAGGTACAGGGAGCGGCAGGAGGCAGTGGCGTGCAAAGGCCAGGCCAGTCTCTAGCTCTGAAACAATGGGATCCTTCTGAGCAGGTCCTCAGGAAAAAAATACTGCCTGCTTTTTGTAATCAGTGCTGAAGAATACCACGACAGGATTCAGAGCACTTGAAGTCATGCTGACAAGAAATGTTTAACTGTTTGGTAAATGCCAGTCCCTCCCATTTGACACCAAGTTGCTCTCGTGGCAGTGCTGACGGGCAGCCTCTCTCACTGCCATGCCTATCCATGGGGCTGGCTGGCAGTGCCTCCACAGGGCTGTTAGTCAAAGGTACCTTGATGGATGGAGGCTTTTACGACTGCTTATTTCTCCTGCACAATATCCAAAAGAAATCAATTTTTCTGCAAATACTGTTTATGTGATATTTCTAATATTGTAAGCAGAGCTGTTTGCCCTTGGGACACAGGATATTTGGATATTTCGCCATCGAGGTGGAGGATGGACAGCAACTCCAGCAGCTACTGGTCACACAGTGGTACTTTGAGGAAAGGAGAATGCCATGTCATTCAAGCTGCCTGTATTTTTGTTCCAGTGCCTGCTTCAACCTGAGCTGCAGTTGATGCCTTGAGGCAAATCAGGACACCAGGATCTGAAAGGACATCCACCTGGAGTTGCTTGCTCTGCCCTGAGGGGCACCAGCTACCCACTGCAGCCACGTGCCCCAGAGCAGAGCAGGCAGTGGGCACCCAGCAAGACCAGTGCCACCAGCAGGGCAGGGGCAAATGCTGTATTAATACTTGCCATTAATACTTACCGATCAAGGAAACCCAACAATCAGTGCTTATTGCCTTTTATACAGTTGAGAGACAAAGCACAGACCAAGTTACAACAAAGCTTAAATCCAAAATAATTACATTTTGTCACAATTCCTTCCACACAGCCCAAGCTACCAAGGAAGTGAGCTGCCAGCACCCGAGGACAGACACGATTTGCTCCACGGCTCCCTTCATCCCAGCGCAAAAACTTCCAAACGTTTGAAACAGGGAGCAAGTAAATCTTTTAATGCTCCCTGAAAAGCAATCAGCTCACCAAACGCATCATTCAGCAGCCTCTAATATAAAATAATTAAACCATGAAAAGCTGCTGCGGTAATCTTACTTAAAAATCCTAAATTCCTTTACATTTTGAGGATCTGATGGCACTGACTCCCAGTCAGACACAGAGGCAGGGCAGAGACTGCAGGAGCTTCTCACAGCTCAGCTGAACAAACCTCTTCCGCTCAAGCAGAGGCAGCTTAACTTTATAAAGATTTGTTGTTGCAGCAAAGCTATGCAAGAGATACAGCTAAATCCAAATTCATTTCATTTCCAGTCAAATTATATTTTGATGCAGGTCACTAGAAGCTAATCTTTCATCTCTGTTTTTCATACATGAAAATGAAAAAGAAAAAGAATTTCAGATTAATCAGCATTTATCATACTAAATAGAATTAAATCAAATGGAAAATTACATAAAGAAACTCGGTTAAAACAATCAAATTAAAAAGCCCTTTACCTGTGTGAATGTAATCTTTGATTTTCTCAGAAGAGAAGAAAGCCTTATTATTAAGCAAACTTAAAAGGGAGCCTGGATTACCCCTTTTCCCATTTTCCTTTTACTTGAACTGTGAGTTTGTCTTCACGAGCAGATTTTACTTCCTGTCAGTCAGGCAAGTTCACTTGCTTGTTCTCACATGCTAGAAAAACTTGTGTTTTCAGTACTGCAGAAGCACTTAAGCTGTAAAGTAAGCAGCAGACAAGTTGCAGATGACTTTTTTTATTCATGTACTTTTTGTTAGTTACATGAATATATACACAGACACACAGGTGCATACTCACATCTGCATTCAGTTGTATAGCACAGCTTCAGCAAAAATTCTAGCTAACTGGAAGCTAGCTTGCATTCAACAACTTTTTATTGATGTTCTGACTTTTAAAGAGCTCCCATCTGAAATAAGTTTATGGCAAGTATTAAAAATGCAGAAATAGAAAAGCTTTCTAGAAAACACCTATTTAAAGGTATCTCACAAATATTTCAGCATGACTGAAGGAATTGTAATTCTTTTTTTCCCCAAAAAAACCTTCCAGTTCTTACATTGCATCAATTAAAAATGCATTTATGATCTTGGCTTCCGGCAAAATCGAGAGCAATAAGCAGTTGCTGTTATGGAGAAGAGCTCTTTGGGAAGAATTTTTCTGATACAGAACACAGGCCTAAGAGGCTCAATAATGCCCTGGGTCAAATTTTTGCTGACGAACATTACCTTAGTTTCTTGGCTGGAATCCCCTCTAGCTTCTAAAAGTCCTTCTTCGTTTCAAGGTAAATTTTGTCTGAGAAATAAATATATGCAATAAGGTTTCACACAGAACTTGAGAAATACTGAGGTTTGGGGTCCAAGGCAACATTCTCTTTGTTATTTGGGTGCTTATCCTTTAGACCTCCATGAATGAGTCAGTGCAAATTGCATCCCTTGACAACTGGGAGGGGTTTTTCAACCCAGTCAGAAACAAGCATCCCCTAATTCAAAGTGCTTCGCGCATTATTGCGCTTATTTCAAGCTCTGTGAGTACCCACAGAAAGTTGTAACACCTCAGAGAAGCTTGCAAGAACAGAAACACCAGAGGCAGAGTCACATATGGTTTACAAACACAACATACAGATACTGTTTTAGTGGTGGCACAGAGGTCTTTGAATGCATCTGTTCCTACAACCTAGATTTTTGCTTAGCACTTCTGAATAAAATCCAACATGAGCCACAGGTAAAAATTTGCATTTTAGCACGAGACATCGAAACTCATTAGTGGAGACAGTGACTTTTAAATACAAAATTCCACCACTGTCTCTGAAAGCCCCTGAGATGTAAATCATTGGAGATGGGGAAAGCAGTCACAAGAAATATCCTGATGCTTCCTTCTCCCTTTCCCTTGCCATACCCTTTGCTCGGGGCTGCTGCGAGGGAGGTGATACCAGGCTGCAACCTTGGGCTGAGCCGCCGTGGCTCGGCTTACGCCTGCTCTTTTCCTTTGGTCCTTTGTGCTTGGAGATGAAAGGTGCAGTGCGACAGAGGCCTCTCCTCTCTCCTTCAGAAACTGCCTTCTCATCTCTGCTTTTCCACAGCTCAAACATAAGACTTTGAAAAAGATTTCAAAGCTGCATCTTGTATATGGAAATTCATGGCTCCGGGCAGATTCACGATCAGCCCTGAGATTTCAAGCTTAAGATTTAGAACATGCAGCCTAAATATAAGTCCTTGTGCTTTGCCCTTCTCTGTTTTTACTTTTTAAACCAATTAATAAGATGATACCAATTTTCATGGATCATATATATAGTTTTACCCTAAGTAGATTTTTCAATTTTCTTGCAAAAACACCGGGTTAAGGAAATATGAGCAGAAGGCATTTGGATGAGCTGCAAATATCAGGCTCCAACTGCCAGCTAACAAATCTAAGTGACGTTGTACATGTTTAGAAAACTGAACTCTATACAATTAGACATACAACCAGCTGAAGGTGCCTCAGTAAGCCCTAGAGCGGGGAAATAACCAGCCACTTTCAGGGCAGTAGTAGCAGAAATATCAGGCCATGCATTGGGCTTGGGGATGGGTTCATTTCACACGTGAAAAACCAGGGAAGAAGAATGAAAGAAACTCTATCTACCACGAGTTTTGTGGTCCTTAAAACAATTCTTTGAACTCATTGAACAAAAGCAGTGGGGTATTTTATAAACACTACTTACCTGCTTTTATATGTGGATATCACCCCCCTGATTCCTTCAGGATTTGCAGGCACAGCAGAAGCCAAAATCATTTTTATCTGCAACAGAAACTCAGAGGTTAAAAATCTCAGAGCAGAGGAGTGGAGACAACAGGAGCAGGACAGGAAGAGGACGGGCTGGTTTGCCTGGACATAGCAGGAGGGCTCTGTCTGGGACCAGAGGCAGCCATCGACATCTGCAACCACACCATCGCCCATGGGAAGAGGCACCCAGTCAGTCTCTGGAACCAAAAGGTAGCAAAGGAGGGTGACAAAATGAAAGGATATGTTGGGTTGGGTTTGTAGGTCAGCCTGAGAAACCTGGATTTGTACCATTTGTTGCTTTTTTAGTTTGTACGTTTTTTTATCCTTGGCCTGCCACACTCCTGCTGGAGGCTGTTTCCCAGTCCTAGTTCAAATCCTAGTTTTTAGAATTGCACAAGGAGCTCAGATTGAATTCTACAAAATAAAAATGAACATTGAAAAACCTGTGAAATGACACTTCATTTTTCAGTAAACCAGCCGTAGCAGAGAAAAATCAGATAAAGAAACAATATGTGCCCTTAAATCAGGAAGGAAGGGTTCTTGGAAACCTTACTGTATAGGTAAAAGAAAAATTTATATATCACTACTTTTTATTAAAGGAGGCAGAAAAGAAAAATGTTTCAGAAACCAATAATAAGGTGAGAGTAACTGCAGATTGTGTGGGATTGATGCAGACAAAGTGCCATGGCCATGTCTACCGCAGCTTCACCGATTTGTTAGTAAAAGGAGAAATTTCATAGCTATGAAAATGAAACACCTCTCCACTAAGACAGGCTGAGAGTTGTGGTTGCTTAGCCTGGAACAGAGCAAGCTCTGGGGCAACTTTAGTGCAGCCTTTTAATACAAAAAAGGGGGTCTATAGGAAAGATGGAGAGAGGCTTTTTACAAGGGTCTGTAGTGAGAGGACAACGGGCAGTGGTTTTAAACTTAAAGAGATGAGGTATCCACAGCTTCTCTGGGTAACCTGTTTCGGTGTTCCACCACCCCCATCATAAGAAATTTCTTCCTTACCTCCAAGCTTAATCTACCTTCTTTAAGTGATCAAGGCCAGACTGGACGGGGCTTTGAGGAACTTGTTATAGTCGAAGGCAGAGGGTTGGGTGAGATGACATTTAAAGATCCATTCCAAACCAGATGATTCTATTGTTCTACAAAATACTAATCCAGTGCCACTTTTCAGTCTTTTTGAAGGATAAAACCACCCATATTCTTCAGGATGAAACTGGAGGGCTGGGTTACCAGGATGGCCTATGCTTCATTCATCAGGATCAGGGGCTACAATTTAGGACTAACATTTAGGATAGCTTTTAGCTGTCTTATGTTTCTCCCACTTGCAGAGCTGCAGTTAAATAAATAAGATTAGCCAAGATACATGCAGTTTTTCAGGGCTCTGCCAGATTTTCTGCCAGGTCTTACATTGCTGACCTATTAGCATTTCCTCCTGCTTTCTGTTTGCACTAATCCACTGGAAACCCAGCCCTGCAGACCTGCCTCATTGACCCCCATATTCATTAAGAATAATTGTTGGTATTGTATAATGGAACAGCACCAGCACAATTAAAACAGCTCCTTGTCATGACAGAGCTTTTACAGGGCTGGCAGGGAGGCCTAATGAGATCCCCAAGCCCATCTAGCACCCTCTGCAGACCCTACAGCTGGCTTCATCTTTTGCTGCTGTGTGCCAGTCTGACACTGTGTGGCACGTACAAGAACTACAGCAGCCACCGCCACACACAGCCAGAGGACACGTCCCTCCGCTCCACTGCCAGCTCCTCAGACTGGGCACCTTAAAGATGTTTTCTCCTTCATCCCTTTCTTCCCTTTTATTCTTCTTCCTCATACCCCAGACTCCCTGTGAGGAATGGTTTTCATTTAACCAAAGCGTGTTTGGCAAGAAATTTCTTTTGTCCCGCCCAGGAGCCAAGGGCATTTTGAGGTCTTGTTGAGCAATAAATAAAAATTTCAGTGGTATTTCTCTGCCCCCATTGTGGCAGCCTGGTTATCCATCCTGAGCTTTCCACCTCTGGAATCTGATGGAGAGAATGGTGAGAAGACACCTCCTTCTCAAAGCCACTCTTCATAGCAGCTCTTCATTGTGCCAAGTGAAAATGAATATAAATGATTTATCCTGGGAAAAGAGAAATGCTGGGTCCAGGCAACCAAATAAAAATATGAATACTGTCAACTTTTAACAAAAATTGATCTTTGCTCAGCATGGCAATCACAGGCAAGAAAAGAGAAAAAAAATTCTATATACAGAATACAACTAAAAGTGAGTTTTTGTGGGGCTGCCATTCCAACAGCTGCCATACAGGTTAGCAAGGGATACTAAGGGAATGCCTAAAAATCATACTGCCGGAAGGCAGATGTTTCAGCAGCACTGAGGGCCTGGGAAAAATCACCAAGGGCAACCGCCCAAGCAGGTCAGGTTTCCTGTTCATTCTGCAATGGCAAATCCCATCATCTGCTCACGGCACGGAAAAAAGGGAGAACATGAGAGCTTCACCCAGGTTTGCAGCTTTGAGTCACTCTTGCGCACAGGAGAAAGTGGTTACATGTGACGTGTGCATCGAGTGTTTATACCTGGGCAACAGAGCGTGGTGTGGAGTGCCCTGAGCTAGTGACGACCTGAGCTGGCACAGTCTGCTGCAACCAAGGACTTCAGCGATTAGTCACCGGCAATGGGTGACAGGACGTCAGGATTTGTCAGCGCCCTGCATCCCATGGCAACTCGCCTCAAGGACAGGAGCCACAGTGGGAGGGAGAACAGGGTACACAGACACACCTAAGGAATTAGGAGAGCTCTAATTAGCGGATGTATCACACCAAGAGGAGCAGCATGTCCAAGAGCATTAAGCTTGCACTTCGCAAAGAGGAGAGCTGTGTTTTCAGGGCCCTCCCCTGCCTCTACTCTTTATTCATATTTTTAGGTAGCCACGATGACTAGTCAGACAGGAGATTTATGTCAGTCAGCCTTGGGGACTACTAGAATATACACATCATAGGTATGTATGTGCATATATATATATATCTAAAATATGTATACCTGCTTTAGAACACCACTTTCCTGATAGGGAGATGGACATAGTTTTACAGGGGTTATAACCCCTCACTTCCCCATCATGCAGTGAATGCTATCAGGTATATCCTGTAGACCTTTTTGCTCAGGCTGGAGCCAACTTATTGGAGCATTCAAAAATTGAGTATTTTTCTTTCCCCTCTTAGGAGTATGGAGCAGAGATGTGCCCTAGATGGACCTGCTCATGGTGAATGAGATTTTTCTTAATTGATGAAAACAATTCTGCTTCTCTCTACTCCTCCTCATCCCCAGCCCCCCATAATGCACAATCCTGCCTCCAGACACGCTTCTTCCCTGTCTGGATGTGAGGGTTGGAGGCAAGTAAACCCCATCTGTCTCAAATCTAACGGCAACCACTGTGTCAGATTCTGCCCTGCTTTATGTCTCATAAACATGTATTAACGAGTCCCTCCATAAAACCCTCCACAGCTACTGTTGTGCTGTAGTAAACTTTCCTTTGGCCTAGTATCAGCGAACAAACCTTCAGCCCAAGAGAATTTGGCATAACAGCAACTTACCTGCATAACATGTGCACGGTTGTAGAGCTGACATTTCCCTCCTTTTCCAATATCTAAGGAAGTGGGAACAAGCAACCTGTAACCTACAGCACAGCATTGTTTTTACCTCTAATTTTCCCCCTACCCAATAAAATGCCTCAGAGACTTTCTGCAAAGCAGGAATATTTGTGCACAGTCTTGCACTTAAAAGCATATCCAGATTATAATTGAATACTTTTCTCCAAAACAAAGATAATAGGGCTTGGGAAAATAATGTTTTAGGAGAATGTCTGCTAGAGACAGGCAAGCTGTCTGGCAACAAATTCTTTGGGGAAACACAGCTCAATACTCTTGCTGAAGGGGAGCAAGTGAAATTACAAGACAGGGAAAAGTAATGTGTCTTGAGAGGTTAAATGGAAAAGCCTGACTGCTCCTCTCAATTACTTACTTCGTGAATTCACTGTCTAAGAAATGCTTATTTCCAAATTATATTGAGATAAGCAAGAGGATAAGTCAGTGAAATTACTAAATGAAAACCAACCCTTTTATATAATCCATGCAACCCAACTGATTTAGTACAACAAATTCCGTACACGTTCAAAATATCATGAAAATAGTGTCTTTAATATACAGTTTATATACTTACAATACGCGGTTTAAATTTGTTCATATACATTACAGGGATATTTATTTGCACCTGGTTTAAATAATAATTTGCCTTCAGCCTTTTACACAAAAGCCCAAAACAGCACAGAATTCCACAAAAACCATGCTTCGTTTTATAATGGAAATGTACCAAGCCAAAGTTTTGGGGCTTTCTCTTTTTTTTTTCCCAAAGTGTTACTTTTTTGACATATCCAAAGTGAATCTAAAGAGCTAAGAATTAACATATTTTTAATATAATTCAGAAGATTGTCCAAGTCAAGAGAATCACTCTGCAGATTTTCACACTGAAAATTTGGTTGTTATGCACAAAAATGGTAAAGTCTGAACAACTCCTGGACTATTAGGAGTTTAAAACATAACAAAATGAAGAGTCATTTATTGCTAGGTCTCAACAAGGGGCCTGCATTTCCCCATTGCCCTGCCATCCCTAATACAGCGAATACAAATGATGATCCCCTCACGCTGATTAAGATTTCACCTGTACCTTCTGGCCTGTATATGGGAATGCTGCAACTTCAGAGAGTGAGAAAGAGGAGCCAGGAGAGCTGGGCTAAGCCATAGTCCTCTCACACAGGGCTGGTGTTTGCCTTTTAAGTAGCACGGTGTACCCCCTGCCTGGCAGGACTTTGCTGACCTGTGTTGCAGGCAGGCACCACGCTGGGCAGCACACAAGTAGCTGGTGCCAGAACAATTTATTTAGTGGGAGGACAACCAGGGAGTTGATTCAAGAAGAAAACATAGGAGAAAACACTTCTATTATTTATAGACAAGTTTGAAACACAGTGCCTTTTGAGACAGCTTCACTATTTATGCTGTTTCCCTTGAAGCTGTTGTTGTGGAATGAAGTCCATTAAAGGGGCAAGTAGAATTGTTGCATTAGAAAAACCCTTGTGTAATACAGAGTTACTTCAAACCCTTGCTTCCAGCTGCAAAGAACACTTCAAAATACATTGCCCTTCTAAATTTGGATGGACCAAATGTTTTCTGTCTAAGTTTCTAGCCCTAGGCAATTTTTACAATATGGCAAGAATAAGAACGCAAATATGCACTTTGAGTTGCTTTCAATACAGCTTTGGTTAGCCAGGCAGCCAGCAACACAAAGATCCTTAATCCTAGGCACAATGAGCATTTAAAGGAAACCAGCATTTCCCCTCAAGTTTTCCTCTTCATCCCTCCCCTGCCCAATTTTGTGTCCACCTCCAGAAAAGCCTCCACGCTGGAATCGCGCTTTCACTGCTGAAGGCAGCATCGGTTCTTGTGCCTCCACATGACTGTTGCATAGAAAGGATGTGTTCCCTGGTGCAGGACAAAGAGACAGCTTCATACAGGATGACATGCCAGATTTTTTGCAACCAAAACCCCAGACAAACAAAAACCCCAAGGATAACACACAGCTCAGACACCGATAACTGAATAAGCACCAAAGACCTTACATTTATTTAATCTGAAGAAAGAAACCCAAGGTTAGGACTGGCCTATTTTAATAGACTGCCTCAAAAAACAAGAGATTTTAGGCCCTCTCTGGCACATGTGTGTTGTCTGAACTCAATGGCTACATCTCTGCTAGTAGACAAAATGGGCCAGACCTGCTCTCAGGCCCCAAGGACAATCAACACAACTCCCATCAACATGGTTGAACTCCATTATCCTCCAAAACCAGACTGCCTTTTCCCATTAGCTGACCTCTGAGCTGTGCTTGGGAGTTGCCATAGCCTGGCTACCTATCAAAAGGTACCCCTTTCCATAACCCAGGATCAAAAGGCCAAGCCACCACACTCCAGCTCCCCACTGTGCTTATCACCCTATTGATTTCACCAGAGCAGATACTTCAGTCCAGCCTGGGCATCACAGCAGGTACATCAACACTGCAGTCATACAATTCACAGAACACAAAAGCTAGAAACACTTAAATCCCAAAAAATGGCTTGGAAAATTAAGGTGATGAGTGGCTAAGGGCAAAAGAAAAGTTTAAATGCTAACACATGATGCACAAAAATAAGTAAGCAGTGCCAAGCCAGAACAAGACAAATGGAAGGACATCAGTAGCAAGTTCGCAGTTAGAGGCTCTGGCTGTACTTCTGCACACAGGCTCTGCTTCTTCAACCAATGCACATTCCTGGGCCTTTCAGTGGTCAGTTGCATTTTGATCTCTGCATATACAATGTTAATGCAGCACAGTCATGAACGCAAATTCCACCAGGCTCTTCGCAAAAACAACCACTCCGAGCAGGTAAGAAAAGACAACAGAATAGGTGTCCATCCATAGTCAAACAACACTATTTTCTCGGGGACGTTACTATCCTGGGGGGTGTTTGCAGTATTTAATGTGAATATTACCAAAACTACAATCTCTCTTTTTTTTTCAATCCTTGAGATATTTTAGGGTTTTTTTTACCTGGAATTAACAAGCCAAGAAAAATAACGAAAAGTACCTGACATTTAAGATCTGGCCCTTTCAAATTTGAACACTCATTTGACACAGTCAGGGTTAAAAGGCAATTGATTTCAACTTGCATGTGTCTACCAATAAGCATATGTATCTGAATAGTATTTGAATTGGATTTAGACTTACTTGCAGCCAGGATATTTTAGGATGCTAATTCAAAAGCATCCAGAGAAAGCTATCGATCTGTTGCTAAAAGTCAATACTTTACAAAAAAGAGTAGGATTATGAACTCTTGGGGTTTTTCTATTGGGATATTTGTTGGCTTCCTAGTACCCACAACAATCAGGCTTTGCTCCCTGGTTGGGAACTGGTGGTTTGCATTACTGAAAGACAAATAAGATATCTTCGCTTTGGCATGGAGACATGACATGAAATTTGCCTCAATTACAGAAAACGCTATTTGCAAATAAATTCTTTTTAATGAGTCAATATGGTTGAGAAAACAGGGAAAATCAGTCTCCTATTTTTGTTCCTGCTCTGTATTTCCTCTTGATTCTCGCACTACGTGCGCTACAATGGAAAGATCTTTTTTCTTTTTCTTGTACAACAAAAAGAAAGGCAGGTGGTGGTGTTCCCCTGGCCAGGGCTCTGCTCAGCAGCAAGTAAAGATGAAGTTGCTCTAGCATCCCTGGCTCTGACCACCTGAGGATCCTGAACGTGCACACTTGTTGAGAAGGGACATCATAGATTGTTTCCTGAGGACCTACACAAATCCTTGAAGCCAGTATACAAAGTCAGGGGATCCCGGGCTTATTTAGACATATTTCAGAGAGCTCTGCCAACGACAAGAAATCTGCAAAGGACTATCAGAAGCTAATCCTACTTCTGGCCTTCTGAGCAGTTAAACTTGTGAGACTTCCAGGGGCAGACTAATGCCCCTTACCATCTCTGTGCTCCCTTTAAACTGCTACTTCCATGTGACATCTATTGCAGTGAGGTTTTTTTGCAGCTGGGCAACCGAATTAGCCCATCCTTTGATGCTGCAGTCCCTCCCATCTGACACCCACCGCAAACCAGGCAGGTGAACTGACACCATGACAAGCATTTCCCGTGGCACGGCCCAAAACCTCCCTTAGCCCATTCTCCAGCCATGCTGCGTTTCTGATCCCTCCCACCTCACTAATGCTTTAGTTCAAAGACACGTTACAGGAGCGCTGTCAGCTTCCCACACAGATCGGACGGCAGCAACAGGATAGCAGACTGAGTGAGTTTTCACATGATCCTAACAGCAGTAGAGGAAACATAGAGGGCTGTTACCTTTCACCACAGCAAGGGCTCTGCTAGCAGGCTGCTGCTGCAGGCAGGATCTGCTGAGAAGAGGTCTGTGCACTGAACTGCCTTTCCCATGAGAAAGCTGCACGACCAGAAGTCATGCTATTTACTCCAGTCATCCGACTACAAAAGCAACTTTTGAAATCTACAGGTCATAAACTTTTAATTGGCCAGGGCAGAGTGGCTCAGTAAAAAATCCCCCTTCTCCCTCCCCTCTGGGCAACGAGCTGACTCTTCTTTTAAAAACATTTAACTCTTTTTGCTCAAAGTAACATGGAAAATGCATCCATGTTACAGATAGTCAGGAAGATACTGTTAACAAAAATAATGCTACAAGAATAGTGTATTAGTGGCACTTCACAGCAGTTCTTAACATTTTCAGATGTAGTGTCAAACCCAAGGTTTTTGTATATCTGAACATGCTTTTTGTTAACAGAAACGGAAGAAAAGTCACAGCATGTTGCCAAATATTATTTGAACAGAAATAATCCTGTAAGAAATACATTTTTTTGCAGTTAACACAAAACTGTAAACTGGATTGATGTGTGTCTTTCAGCATCAAATTGTTCAGTAATAAATACGACTAAGTCTTAACAGACTATGGAGTAAAAGTTCCCTTAGTGTCCAGTTTTTAGCAGCTGTTGAATGTTTAGGGATGCACAAGGCACACCTCTGCAGATTCTCTACCTTTATTATTGACATAGAAAAAAAAAATCCATTCACCACTCAAAAATGTTTATCTGCATAGTAAGAATTTGTCTACTACTATTTACAGGAAGAATTTTTAGTGCAAAAAACAGGAAGTGATGTATTAGCTGAAGTGTATTGAGCACACCTCGTACAGTTTCACTAATAACTAGTCAAGCATCACATCTTGGGCCGCCAGCCATTAATGAACTGTAGTATTTTCTTAACCTGCAATTTGCTTAGCTTGAAGTCTTCTGATAGGATTTCTTCTGTAAGCTGAACCAGTAAATTGCCATCAATCTTCTCTGTAACAAAAAATGATATGACATCTTCAGACAGACCAATAAACCTCAACGATTTAGACACTTCCTCTATTGAGAGTCCAGAAAGGTCTGTGGGTGGCTGCCAGGGAGAGCCATCCCCACAAGATCGTGGTGCTAACTGGAGGTGGAGCGGAGACGAGAAGGGATAAGACACAGAGAACGTATCCTGCATGCCCTTTTTAACAAGATACTGATCTTCCAAGAGGTCTGGAGAGCCAGTTTTTGACTCCTCCTCAGCACCATCTATTTTCAGTGGTAAAGGACACATGTCTGTAACTGTTTTATCTTCACTTGACTTCGGTGCCCGAGGAGGTAAGGCAGGGCACGAGTGGCTCTGCTTTGTGTTGCTGACTCCCAGAGTCTTCTCATCAGTGCAGTCTAGAGAGTAACTTGCTGACTTTGGACAGCTAGAGATGGTGTTTGTGAACTCTGCTGGAGTCAGTGGGGAGTACCCTGCTGGGAGCTCACACCCATCGAAGTCAAAAGTCAAAGGTGCTGGACAGTTTCTCTTTGGCGTACCTGGAGTCTTCTGTCTGGGGTAACTGTAGCTCCTGCTTGGATCCAGCAGGAAATCACTCCTATTCTGGCCTTCAGCAGTTCCTGAAAAATGGTTTGGCCAAGATAACCTCGAAGGCAGAGCTTCAGCTGAGGGGCTTCCCAAAGGCATCATGCTCTCAGGTTCTTTGGATTCAGTTTTCATCATGTTACAGGGGTAGCAGGAAACAGGTGTGCTCTCAGTTGGGTTGGTGGTGTCGCTCTCTGTGACATTACTTAAGGAACAAAGCAGAAAGGATGTTGTTAGTATGAAAAAACATGGCACTTGAATAAACTCATAAATCATCTGACAGAGTCAGAGGGTGACTGTCACAAGGAAAGAATCTTCTTTCCTTTGGCAGAGCTTTTCATATTTGAATTAACACATTTGAATTAATGCATTGACAGTTCTTTTACCCCTTCTACAAGCCTGACAAGATGCTGATATACCCAAAAGCCTCGTGTCTTGGTTTTTCAAGCTTGTTAAAAAGTAGATGTCTCAATTCAGCTCTGTGTCATCTCACAAATACTCAATTTTTCACTGAGTTGAATCCCTGAGGGATACCACCATGGATAAGAAACAGCTTCACTTACACTAGAACACGTTCTAATCCAGTATTTTTTATTTTTATACCACAGATGTGTCATGGTATGCAAAAGCTCATATCAGAGCAGGTCACTATTGCACTAGACCACATGCACCAGTGAACAGACACAGAGTAAGTTAATGCTTACTGCCAAAGGAATAGTTTTACCTGGAAGGGTCAGCAGACTAAGCTGAATGTGTGGAAGTATCAGGCTTTAAGCTTACCCCACAGCAACTTTTTTGTGCGTCCATATCTTTAAAAAGCTTTGACAAGAAATATCTGCTCTTCAAAGGCACTTAAAGAAAGTTACCCTGACCTACTTCCAGGTGGTGAACTAAGCTCAGCTTGTCTGATGGTTTATATCCAGGTGTTCCCACAAGACAGAGATGACAACAAAAGCACACAATCTGTTATCAAAAGCAAACGTTTGCTGCTTTTATGCTGCTTTCTAAAAGAAAGTTTGAAAGACTGCATGATCTTTGGAATTTTGGCCAACTAAGCCAGAACACTGGAAAAACAATTAGCAGATTTCTAAATCCTTACTCAACAGAACAGATGGAAACCAACAGTCAAAAAAAATGTTTTAATTACTCACCTCTCTCTCCTGAAAATCAGCTACTCAAGAAAGAAGCTCAATAGTCATGCCATGACAGCTCAGTGAAAACTGCTTGAGAACTGCAGCAGCTTTCACAAAACCAGCATGGCTTTGAATGAATTGACACAAAATTACTTCCCTGTGTGCTTACAGTGAGGCCAGAGAAGAAGCCAACCTGGACTTGCCCAGGGCAAACACAAAGTGCAGATGCATAAATGCAGCTCTAATCTGTATCACTGGAAAATATCAGCCCCAACAGATGCAGTTTCCCTCTACCTAACTATCCCTCTCAGTCTCCTACTCCATGCCTCCAAGCTTTTTTCCTGTTATGTCACTAATACAAGTCTGCCAGGTAAAGCAGCTGGACGTTTACAATAGCAGAGATGTGGGTTTTTTTTCTCCCCTCAACAAGGATACGCCATCAACTGATCATTTCTGGCTGCTTAAAGACCAACTGGTGTAACATACACAGTGGAAATAATTTTTCACAAACCAAGCCATCAGGCTGCCCAATTCAGAGGAATCAGTCACTGAGATGTTGTCAACAACTAACTGTATAGAGGAATTAAATCAATTGATGCTGTTTCTGTTCTCTAATTCAATATTAGAACTGGCAACATTTAATGACTGACAAGATTAACAGAATTACTGAAAACTGACAAAATAACATTTTCAAAGTGTTTCCTTATCGTCCTCCACCAAATTTAACTCTCTGGGACTCAGTGCCAAAGGGTTTAAGAGAAACCCCAAATACAGACGAAGCCAGGTATCAGGCATTTTTATAGGCAGAGAAGGATAAAGCATACTGTTCTTTATTTGTGTTTAAAATATTGGCCACAATCCTTCACAATCCAGATAATAAGATCATTGATACAAATGGCCAAGCAGCTTCACCAGTAATCTGTTGCTCCACACATTGCTACCTTTCTAGTAACTTCCTCTGCAGCACCAGCTCAATTTTACCAAAATGGAGACATCTGGTCTGGACCCAAGCTGGAGATGGATTCCATGCAAATACTGTGAAGTTCAAGGCTGATTCACTGAATCACAGAATTGTTTAGGTTGGAAAAGACCTCTAAGATCCATGAGTCCAATCATTAACCCAGCACTGCCAAGTCCACCACTAAACCATGTCCCGAGGCGCCACATCTGCACGTCTTTTAAATACCTCCAGGGATGGTGACTCCAACACTTTCTTAGGCAGCCTATCCCAGTGCTTGACAGCCCTTTCTGTGAAGAAGTTTTTCCTAATATGGAATATAAACCTCCCCTGCTGCAACTTAAGGCCATTTCCTCTTGTCCTCCTGCTTGTTACATGGGAGAAGAGACTGACCCCACCTCGCTACAACCTCCTGCCTTCCTGAGAAACTTCACTTCTGTGTTCCTGGTTTCTTGGAAGGCAGATGCATTCTTAGCTACAAAGTAAGTAAGCAGCATTTGGTGGGCCCCAAATGCTGGGAGGTCTTATGCTGAGCCTCCTGTGGAGAGTAGACCTTGACAGAACTACCCAACAGGCTTTCACAAAAATAAGCAAGCAGCCTTGATCTAGAGTGATCATTGCCAGATACACAACACTAAGCTGCAAATGTGCAGTATGGCTTAGAAAGGCAATTCCAGCACAAGATATTATACCAATTGCATCCAGGCTGAAATAATTTCAGTGGTTTTTCAGATGAATTTGTAACATCCTGCATTTTGTCACTGAAGTGGTACCAAAAATAATAGCAAGAAGACATCCAAGGCAAAAAGGAGATGAGGCTTCAGAAGCTGCATACATTTTCTAAGGCCAAAGGAAGAACACTGCATTGTTGGAGAAGCTATGCAGCCACATAATTCAGAATTTACTGTCAACTTTCAACTAGCCTGAGTGGATTTTCCAGTTTGTGGGTTAGGTTTGTGCTGAAGTGTGTTTGATCTGGAAGTCATCTGGCCCCCTTCTGGTACACCTCACTTTGCACTCAGTGGTGTCTGGTGTCTGCTGGCCTCTCTGTCCTACATCACACCCACCCCATAGGTTCATATATAGTTGGCACAACACATTTCTGGATTACCACACTCTTTTTGTGTCCTTGGTTATCAGAGCTGGCTGCACTGCATGCATGTAGCACTGAAACCACACCCAAAACACTAGGTTTGAGATGGTCTGATTTCAAGATTCAAGACTTTCAAGAATCATACAGAGCTATGCAGGATTTTCCATTTAGACACCCTGTGTCACTTAAGAGTGATATTATCTATAGCAATATGTGCAGGTATTTAATATAAATTGCTATGTCCTATCTAGTGAAACATAGTTTCTGCTGGAGCTTTGTTTCCCTTTGAATTTATAAAAATAACTTGACAGGTTAGCCCATTTTACAAGCCCGCGAGTCTGACATGGTACCGTGCCTTAGAAATGAGCGCCTTGAAAAAGAATACTGCTAAATTTAACTCCCTCAAAAAGTGCCAGTTCAGTGCTCTCACAGATCAAACACATACATGTTGTGCAGTCCTGAAGAGTAGTAGGACAGAGTAGGGCTGGGAGAGCGGGTCTGCTGTCGTGCAGGTTTGACTGTACGAGGAGGGATGGAAGGACTGGTGGAGGACGGCTTTGAACTCCGTGGTGGGACCGGGGGAGCGTTCAGGAGTCTGCATTCCTCTTTTACCTGTACAAAAGAGGAATGTGTAAGTAAGCATCAAGAAAATCTGGGCAACAGTCAGCAGTCAACAGGCAGCAGTCTCAATCAGATGACACACATCTGGTTCTGTCTTATTCTTTGAAAGGAAATAATTAAAAAAGGGAGAAGAGAAAAATGAAAAACTATCTACAATTGCAACAGTATGTAGCTGTCAAAGAAGTCCAAAAGAACACTTTGCCACTAGCAGAGCTACTACCAATCTTTTTTAGGGTGCATTTCAGTAGTTTGATATCCACTCATTTAAAAAGTAGCAACTATGAAACAATGTAAAAGAACATTCCAGTAATATAGCAAATCAGACAGACAGTTCCTGATATTATACATTTAGTAAGGAGCAATTCATTAGGCCTAAACTTCATTAGTATTATTTATTTAAAGGTAATAAACCAAGCTTGTGTAATGAAAAGACCTCAGTAGACTTCAGTGTTTCCTGACTTACTTCACCAGTGATACTCAGCTACCCAGCTCTAGGACAATTCCCAGCCTCCCTCCTTCAGGAACAGTACATGTATCTTACATTTACCAGCTGCTGGGATTCAAACTTGGAGCTTCAGTCCTTCTGTGGCTGCCAAAGCAGTCCAGGATAAGGTTGTACAAAATGTACAAGTGGAAAGGTGTGGCCAGAAGAGCCTGTTCAAATAATAACCCCAACCAACAGGTCTGCTTTGCGCAGGCAGACAACCTTACAGCTTAAAACACGCAAGCGTAGCACTGCTTACCTGACGTTTAGTTTGGTCTGCCTAGATACGAGCAAAATGTCAAGGTCCATCCCCACAGAAAAAAATTATGGAATTAAGAACTTAATCTCATTGGGACATATTTGGGAGAGCAACTTTATTTAGTAGGGCTAGAGGTGAGCAAGGCTACTGGGAATTAGGCTGCTGGGTAGGATTTTTAATGACTCATCTGCCCCTGGGCATGAGGAGACCTCTACGTTCTCCTTGTCTGAAACAGTCTTAGATGCATCAGAAAAGGGAAATTATTTCTGTGGTTGAAAGTTACAGTTTATTTTTAAATTTTACAACACTGCAGAACTAGAAGTTATCTTAGCAGTTCTGCAACACATAATTAGCAATTAAAGTGATTTAATTTATTTAACAACAAAATAAATGTGGAACCTTTTGCAATCAATTTCAGTGCTTTCAAAATGTAACAACCCGTTTAGTACTTTTGTGAAATGGAAAATTGGGGACTAGGACACTGTAGTACATTTTTTCCCTAATTCAAACCAAGTCAAAATTACAGGAAATGCCCAACAGCATAAAACACTGAAATAAATCTTGTTCTAAGGGTTCTTATTTGCTCTTTCAAGGAAAAGAAAAAAAAAGAAGAATCAATTTTATTCATGTTTGTTATTGAACTCAGGCATAAAACTCTTCAACCATTTTAGTGCTGTGCCCTGAGGACTTTCTTTTCCCCCCAAGTCAGACTAGGCAAAGTTAATACTGCATGCTATTGAATATATATCCATGAGGTTAGAGAGACCATTCAGGGGAGCTCTTTGAGCACAGCAGATGGCCAAAGGGTTAAAGGGATTCTTTCCTGAGAAAACTGCTGGCATTCAAAGGTGCTGCCATAACAAACTATGCCACACTCCCTTGCTGACCTAGACCGCAGATGAGAACAAGGCCATAAATAATACTGGTTTGCAGTCCCAGTTGGCCCCTATCACAAGACACAATTGCAGCTGCCTGTAAAAAAACGACAGGAAACCCAGCAGCGGAATAAAAAGGAGAGATTTTACAGGTGAAACTGATAAGAGCAAGGGGAAGCTTCAGAGGAGAGCTACTTCCTCTAGGTCCAAGAGAACAGCAATGAAATAAATGTGGGAGACGAGTGGAACAGCCACGGTGCAACACGACCATCACTTCAGTGGCTGCTGCTCTTAGTAGGAAATACTCCCTGGCCCAGAAGCACTAGATGCCATACAGATAAAACACATTTGCACTGCAAAACTTGAGACTTCTATTCAACACTCTCTGAGCTTTCCCATGCTCCAGTCCTCCTTCCTGTGACCTGGGAATGGTGATCCCTTTCTGATGGTGTGAGGTGCTACGCTGATTTTAAGACCCCTGCTCTTTTTCTTTGCTGTCAGCCCAGGCCCTGCCTGCACTCCCCAGGCCCTGGGGTGTCACTCCTGAATCTGGGCATCACAGGTGCTCATCTCAGTGACCACTTCAGAAGCTGGCAGGATAAAACCCGTCCCGTCATTGATATGACCGTGAGCGCATCACCGAGCAGCCCAGTGCTCCTCGCCCATAGGAGCCTGAACTTCCGGCTCACTCCATCAGGGATGTGCTTTATGTCAAGCAGGAAAACAGTCTCTGATTTTTTGCAAATTAGTGTTTGGGGACTGAAGCAATTACTACTTTACAGGCCTTAATTCAGAGGCCATTCCTCCCTCCCCTACCTTCTGCTTTCACCTTACTTGGGTTTTCTGAAAGGTATTTAGAAAATACACATGAAATATCAGAATGCTTCATCCTGCTGGAGAGAAGAAAATCACAACAGCTTCTGAAATAGCCAGATGTCTTTTTCTCTCCTGCAAACAGCTCCTGGACACACATTTTAAATTTAGTGCATGCAAAAATACAATTGCCAGCCAACCCTTACACAGAAACACTAAGGAATATCATTCTAGAGACAGTGATGACTAAACCGCATGTTCATCAGCAGCTCCTAGGATCTACTTACTCTATAAATATCTACATGGAAACCATGCAAACATCTCCTCGGCCCCAGCCCACGGGTGAATTCAGTAGGTCACTGATAGTCATTCTAAAGGTGTCCCAGGAAGCCATAAAAGCGAGCCTAAATTATTATAATCTGTGGAAATGTAGGGGTTTAATTTTGCTTTATTTTTAATGGGGTTACGCCCCCTGCCCACCTCTAAATGCAAGCTAATATCTTTAGCTGAAATTGTTTCTCCACTGTGACTAGAAAGCAATACTGAAATTGCTGACAGCATTCACACATTACCTCAGTAATGTAAGATACACAAGACAAAATTGCACACTTTCCAAAATGACTTTAAAAGGCAACACACACATCTATCCCAAATGTCACCCTGCTGCCCCCAAAAGGGAGTCACTATGCCATGAGGATTCTCCAGGTATGAGGGTCCACGCCAATTCTGTGCAGATGCTTCAGAGCTCTCCCACCACCCCACTGCTTCAGGCACGACACAAGATATTCATTCCTCAGGGTGACCCAGGCAGTCACCCCCATGGCAGAAGGGCTGCCTTCCTCCCCCACCACCCACTCCCCGGTGCTGGCTCTGGCACTCCTTTGACCCTGCGCTGAAGCAGTTCAGCTCACAGAAATTAGCAGGAAACTAATCATTTTCCAGATCCAGACCTGGCTGCCTGCCCAGGCACAGGAGTGCCAGAGCCAGCACAAAAGAGAAGCCAGGACCATGAGGCTGGGAAAGGAGGAGGAGGGTGGGACCAGCCCCACACCAGTTAACATCAGTGTAGGCTGCCAGCGAGTCTCATCCCAATATGGTGTTTCTGGGAACTTGTCCAAGAGTCTGGACAAAGTGTCAGTGCATACCTGACCTCAGAAGCAAGGAAGTGCTCTTGGGTTCCTGCACTTAGACACAGCACGTAAACACTCTTTGCTAACAAGACACAATATCTTGACTTTCTTGGCTGCTGAAGCTGCTGCACCTACTTTTCAGGGAAGTTTTGGTGGCACACTGCAAGGGTTGCAGTTGGGTATTTCATGCCTGCATGGTGTCCTCTTCTCCTCTCCTTGCTTCACTACTCCAGCAGACACAGAGCCTGGCCAAGAGAGATCCCCACGGCAATTTGCTGCAGGCTAACCCAGCATGAACAAATACAACTTAGCTTTCAACCAGACTGTGACCTGACTCATGATGGAAAGGTTAGAAAGGTATGGGATCACCATGGCTTGCTGCAGTTTGGTCTCAAATTAGTCTTGGTTTACTGGATACAGCCATGCTCTTTCAATTACCATAGGGTTTGCAAGAAGATTTATATATTTTTTTTATTTCCAGAAAAAAACCCTGCATAATGACTTTGTGAAATAATGATATCCACCAAGATTCATGTTATAAAAGTATATATCATTTACATTTTGCTAAAGGCTCCTAGACACTCTTTCCTGCTTTGTTTTCCTCCTTGCTTTTTAAGAAAAACCCCTAGCTTTTAGGACTATGTCAGGAGACCACATGACGGGTGGATTCTCCAGCCAGTCCACATAAGCTCCTGTTAAAACATATTTGTACTTCTGTCTCATAAGACTCCATGACATTTCAGATTTGGAGGAGTGATTTCTCCCGTGAGTTTTCATTAGAAACCCTAGGCCAGGAAACATGCTCTGTTTAAGACTGAGTCCTCTAGAAGGCTCATTTATCGATTCTGCAGAGTTCCTATTTAAATACATTTTCTTCCAATAAGCGGTATAGAGCGATTAGTTCAGGTCTGCTTTGATATGTTCCCTTGAGAAGAATGACAATTAACTGTCTTCAAAATCTGACATAGAGAAGACGGTCTCTCATTAACAAATGCTTCAAATCCGTAAAAATTCGATCTGTCCTCATTATCAGGGCCTGTCAATTGAAGATGCACTAAGGTCATATGAGACAGTTCCAAGTGGAGTCATGACCCACACACTTTGGCCACAGAAAATATGAGAAAACATGGAGGCTACATGTAGATATGATGTGGAAAGCAAGAGACGGGAGTGACTCAGGAATTCTTAGACCTTGTTTGTGTGAGCAGAAAAACTCAATAAATATCACCTGAAAGTATTCAGCTAAGCTACTAGATCAGTAATATTAAATACACTCTGGTGATTTTAAAGACATAACTTACACATGTAGGAAGCTAGCTGAAGTTACATGTCTCGCAAAGTCTCACCATTTTCTTGCCCTGTATGTGCCCTTCCACCCCTTCACCAAGTCTTCCCTAAAAAAACTCTCTAAGCAAACTCTTCACCATCTAAAAAAAAGAAACAAACTAACACAAATAACCCTGACTTACTGCTTCTGATTTGGGAGGCACTGGAGGTGGAGGTAGGGAAACATCTGAAGACTTTGTGGTTGCTCCGACAGTTGCAGGCACAGGAAGAGATGCAGTACCACACTTTGATCGGAAAGACCCTCTGTAGTTGTCACATTTGTTCTTCTCACTTAGTGAGCAAGAGAGAGGCTGGTCACCACCCTTTCCAGACCCTTGGTCCAACCAGAGCTCTTCGTAAGGAAGTTCTGGCTTTGTAGGCAGAAACATTGATTCTTCGCTAACTTCAGGGAAAAGGTAATCGCTGCCACTGTCACCAGACTCCTGGTACTGAAGAGCATCGTGAGAGAACAGGGCCCACTCATTACACAAGTCCCTGCAGCCATGGAGGTTCACCTCACTATTCCCATGCAAGTTGTTTCCATAGACGCACACTGAAAGCCGGTGGAAGGACTGCGTGAGCTCATCCCGCGCGTAGCTGAGGGAGTTTGGCACGTGGCCGTGCCCTGTGCAGCGGCTCTTCTTCGGGCTCTTGCAGTCTTCGTTCCAGTCAGTTTTCACATCTCGCACGGCACGGGAATACTCATCTATGTCAAACTGTTCCTGGCATATATTAAACCAGTGCTGGATGAGGGATTCGTGCCACAGCTCCCCCTTCACCAAACTGTCAGGTAGAATAAACTTCGGAAGTGTCAAGTGCAAGGGAAAATGCATGGGAATAATTTTGTTTCCACGAAGCACGCAGCAAACCACCACAGTCTTGGTTTGAATGTTGACAAATTTGTACCTGTGCCCTTCGCGGATAAAATGCAGGTCATAAGGGTTCCTTGGTGTAGGACTAGGCACAGTCACATTAACGGGCAGCCTGGTTTTTTCTACTATATTGCGAATCGTGTGCTCACCTTCTTGCATCTGCACCTCCAGTGGGCTGCGGGTGCTAAACTTGCCCTTACACTGGAAAGGGAGACTGATGCTCTCGTTGGTCCTGTGGTTCATGCAGATGAGGCACGGCATTTTGCCTCTGCCTAGCTTACTAATTGAGTTCAGTTTTCCGATTTTTTTGAATATGGTGTTGAGTCGTGACTTCTCCTTAGAAGACTTCGCATAAAGGATCTCTGCTTGCCCCATTAAAGTGAGCTCATCCCCAGTACTGAGGGTAATGTTGTAAACTTCAGTGTCTTCATTGCATTCACCTGAAGCCACCTGCAAAATAATAACAAAAAATTTGGCTTTCTCCCATTCCATTGAAGACAATTCTTCAAATCATATCAAATCTATTGAGACTGAACTCACAAGACAATGCACTGGGGAGTAATGAAAGTAACTCTATTTGAACAGCTGACTGGTCAAGTGCAAGGTGTTTAACCTGAAGCTCAGCTAGATAACCTTTTTTTATTTTTTGCACATTTCTGCGTCTTACTTGAGAGGAAATAGCCACTTGAAACCGCCAAAGAAGGCATGAGAACAAACATAATCATTTTTTTAAGAAAAGACAAATCCACATATCCCAGCAATTCAAATAGCCACTTGTGTCATACAGCTATGACAGACCATGACTGGATTCCCTTGGGTATCTTTTCCCTGCACCCTTGTTTTTGCTGTTTGTTAGAACTTATTTGCCAGGCTCTTGAAGGAAGCAAACTTCCTTTACCGTCTTCAGCTCCCTGAGGAGAAGAAAAGGTGATCTCATCATTACAGATGAAGCATATCCTTTTGTTACAATCTTTTCCAGGCTAGAGGGAATGACAGATGACATCTATTCCCTGAAGGAGAAGTCAAGAATATTGGTCTATCCCATATGCCTAACTCCCCCTCTGCTTTGCTCTCCTAGTCATAGACTTCCTTCCTCATTTTTTGATCATAATTGCAATTTAAGAGATTAAACAACATATGCACAGCCATGTGTGAGCTGGTCTAGTATGGAAATTGCACCAGGGGAAAAAAAAAAAGACAAAACAGATGTCCAGGGCTCATTTGTTCCTGAAGTTATTTCCTTAAGACTGAAATAACTCTTTATAGACAAGCTTGCTCTGCTTCATATTGGACTGGTTTAACATGAAAAGCCCTTTTCAAGGACCTAACAGAACCCACCCAATTCTTCTGTAGCAGCAGCAGCAACCTACTCATAAAGGAAGGTACATCAGATAAAAACTACTTGTGTGTTATATAGACCACTATATTTGAGAATACTGAACGGACTAAAAAAAATTGCGAAATGAAAATATATCCTAAAATTGTATATCTTTTCCTCGCCTCTGCAACCCCAAAGACTGCATGGAGCAGTGTGAAGTTCAAAGTCCAGGCTTCAAACTCTGGCATCATCACTCAACAGCTATTGCACGAAATCAAAGCTGTAATTCCAGTACGTTAATAAGTGACAAGCAATGTGAATAATGTTTCCTCCTGCGAGAGTATTTGTAAAACTGTGATTATCTTCCACGAGCCTCTTAGAGCAATTGCAGGCGGCTCAGGAGAGGTGTGCCGCCTTAGCGGTTCAGGCTCGGGGCTTCCGGAACGGAAGTAATTCAAGCCCTGCATTATCTAAACAAATAGTAATTGGCCTAATCCAGGAAACTACTAGGATTTAGGGTACGTAATACTCATTCACAGTTTGCATCACTGGCCTCACAGCATTTTGAAACACCGCGATGTGGAATAAAAAAAAGCACTTGAGGTTTTTTTTTTTTTGCTGATAATGCCGGTGTGACGCTCACTGCTGGTTTCTCCTCAAAGCCTCCACAGAGGGCTGTGTTTGAGCTGCAGCCATGTAGCCCTGCCTCTGGCGGGGCTGATAAGGGCTGAGGACACACAGGGCCTCGTGAATGTACTGTGAGATGACCCCCCGTTCTCTTTCTGAGAAGGCATGTTCTCTAAGGATATTGGTTTGTATCATCGACAAGTTCACACAAATGTCTGCTTTGACAGTGTCAGCTACACTGTCGGACGTTTTCACTCAATACAGTACGATTACAGCTTTTTCTCACTTCTTATGGGACACCGTCCAGAGTGAGGAAGATGTCACAACCTACAGCTACAGGAATTCCTGCTTGGCCAACTTGCGATTCCCTGCGGATTCACAAACAAACAAGCCACTGCAGAAGGAAATGGTGAAGGGTCAGATGTGAAACCACAGAGGTAATAAAATGGCCAAGCTTCACAACGAAGCCATCGCAAAGCAGCATTACTGGCATCCATTTCAATCTGCCAAATAGCAAATGGACTTCTAGACTCAACGGGCATGTTCAAAGATAAAATTATTCTGAATTTTAGAAGTCTGTTTTTCAGACTCCTTTATTTTTTAAAAAAATCCTTATTTTTAAAAATTCCTCTATTTTTAAAAAATACACTCACAGGATAAAAATGGTTGAAATAAGGCTGAATTTTACTGTGCTGGAACAAAATAAAGATGATGCCATTTTCTAGTTTGACACTCTGAGAAAAATACTGTTCTGCTCTCTTCCTTCTAAACAAAAGTATAAGGTATCAGTTGCTGTTCAAAATTGTAATAAAAACTTGAAAAAGTGAAATGAAAAGTCTAAGACCACACAACTTTATCCACTAAGTTCTGCTCTGGTGATGTTAGGAACACTGATACATCTCAGCAGGCTAAGTACACTTTAAAATGTAGGTTCTGAAAGTCAAGAAAGTCAAAGAAAATGAACACCTCTCCTTTTGTGTTAGGTTACTTAATTCATTACCACATGCCAATAAACATTATAAAGCATACATGGTAGGTAAGTACGTGTTCCAGAATATTAGCAACAGAGATATAGCATACATATATCTCTCTCAATGCACACAGCAGTGCACAGATATCACTAAGCTTTTGTTTCTCAGATTACACAGCTAAATGATCTTTGACAAGCTTTGTCCTTGTAGCAATGACATATGAAAATCAAATTTACTCTGTCTTGTTCACTCAAACATTTCACTTTATCAACTGCCACAAAACTTAAAAAAACATCAACAAAGAGCCATGGACTTCAGCTGGGCTTTACACCCTCTTTGGTGAACTTTACAGGGCCTCCATAAGGCCAGGATTAAGTCAGGCGTAGCAGTTCCTCAGAACCGATGGGACAAGAGAAAATGGCCTCAAGTTGTACCAGATGAGGTTTAGATTGGATACTAGAAAAAATTTCTTTACTGAAAGGGTTGTCATTCATTGGAAGAGGCTGTCCAGGGAAGTGGTTGAGTCACCATTCCCGGAAGAATTTATAAGATGCGTAGACGTGGAGCTTAGGGACACAGTTTACTGGTGGAACTTGGCAGGCTGGGTTAATGGTCGGTCTTGATAATCTCAAAGGCCTTTTCTGACCTAAATGATTCTATGGTTCTATGCCAAATAGTATACTTAAAGGCAACCTGAAAGTACATATCATAAATTATTCCTAGAAGGCAGAACGAGTAACACCACCAGATCCAGCTCTTTCTATTCTCTAAGCTTCCAGCACTGACCCAGTAGGGTTTTATCTTCAAGCAGCCCCTATGCTCCTTCATAGGCCCGCTGAGAGCATTCCCTGGAAACCCTCTGCTTCCTGCTACGCAATTGCTGGCAGGGTGTGCTATTTTATACACCTGGACCTGCTAGTGGCAATTCCCAGCCCCCACATGTGACACAGCATAGCACTGCTACATGACAGAGAAGACAGAAGTGCAGAGCTCCAGAGTTAAGGTGGTCCAGATCACAGACTGATGCAGAAATAATCACGTATGCTAAATATGTTAAAATCTCATCATAATTCTGGGAAACAGGTAACACTACAGAAGGCAGAAAGCACCTGAGAAGCCTTAATTCAGCTGCATCACATACCCAGGAGGGCTTTATGCATCGTAACAATGATGTTTCTTTCATTGTAAGAATGACTCCTGAAGTTTTACTTCGCCCTTGCCCCTCTTTTGCTCTTCCCTCCCAATTTTCACTGTCTAGTAATAGTTGAGAATAATCAGTGCTCCCAGCTTTGTGAAAGAAGCAGTGCTTGCCACACTATACTCCAAAGCCATCCAGAAATCACTAGCAGATGTTCAAACTGGACAATTCCTAATGCAGAGGATCCCTAGAACCAGAACTTAGTCCGTGCTGTACTTGCCTTCCCGCTCCCTATGGCCAGATATTGATCCATACTAACCATTCACTTTTGGATGCTCACCAGAAAGTTTCCTGGCTTACAGACACCTTATCGAACACATTGCAAAACAGCAGTGTGTTAAGCCACTATAATGTTTTAAATTTCTAGACTCACGCAATTTTAGAAGCTGACTATATCTCCTGCAGAAGACAGGCATTAGGGAAGTGATATGTTCTTTTGGGAAAGCTCAAGTATACTGTCTCTTTTGCTTCAGGAAAGGTTAACTCAGAATAATAGATTTGATAATACCTGAGTCAATATCCTGTCTTGGACTCCAATTGTTTTAATTTGTTAAAGTTTGAAGTAGAAGTCTTTAATCACTTGGGCACATATGAATACCTTATAAAATTTTTTTGTGACTTTATATTGCTTGTTATACCTGCTAGGTTTTATTAGAGTAATGTGAGCATTGTATTCGCTTTAAAAACACAAATACGATTTTTTTTGGTAGAGCTCTTTGTAACTGTGAGGTCTTTGATTCATAGCTACAGCATAAGGTTTTTACTATAATAGCCAACTGACCAATCATAGCACTACATGTATATTTAATACATTTAATATGTAATATATACTAAGTATACATTTTTTTTTACGAGTCACAAAATGGAAAAAGATTTTTAAAATGTAAAACAGAGTCTTCAGAAGAGCTGCTAGCAGAAAGAATGAACTTTTACAAGGAAGTTGACTAAATTCAGTGAGACAGTATCCTATTTTTCTTTTTTAAACGTCTGTCTCCCAAGACAGAATCAGCAAGTGCAACTCTTCATGTTAGCATACATGTATTTCCCTCTCGGCTAAGAGGGCCTTTGACCTGATTGCTACATTGGAAGATGGCTTCAGTGGTTTTTTAAGATGTCTCAAATAAATCAAGGCATTCTAAAAATGACCCAAAATGTGCCAGGTAATAAGAGCTCTAACATGACACATCTTTTCATATGGGATGTAAGGAAAGCCACCTCACAGACCCACTGTGAGGCAATGGTGTTCACCATCCAGGCTCCTTTCAGAACAGAAACCCTCTCAGGTACATCAACATAGGCACAAAGCAGCTTCCTCTGCTTCTCTCTCACTCAAGCTGTCCACCAGACCCTGGAGGAAAGAGGCAGCCACAGCCGTGCACTGCCAATGCAAGACACCAAGGCATTGAGCCTGTGTGTGCTAGGGACAGAGGGGAAAAAGAAGGGAAAAAACCCCCTTTTTGGAGCCAAGACTTGCAGTCTCATAAGGCTGGCATCAAGCCACAAGGCAATGAGGGGACTAAAAGCACTAATTCTTGAGGTGAGGCATTAAGAATCACCAGAAAATTTGGAGCCAAAACCTACACACCAATTGATTTCAAAGTCACTACTGCAGCACTTAAAAATGCCACCAGAGGTTACAACCTTCTACATATGCACTTTATGGAAACTCAGGGTGAGTTTGAGACGCATTAGAATTACAATGAGGAGATCAATTTTGCTTCACTGTACTGCATTACTTTTTGTCAAAAAAAAAGAAAAGAAAAAAAGAGAGCAAAGTTTTCACTACAGATTTACTTCTGGCAAAACACGCACTGTATGGGCCAGCACAGCTAAATCACTATGAAAAGAAGATTATAATAAAAAAACCCAACAATTCAGGTTACACCGGTCATACAATGACAGGTAAGAGAAGAATCATTATAAGGCAAATTCACTAGCCCACCTCTCCGTTCTGGAAGGTGTCTGCAAACACCTTCACAGACTCTCCAGGGAGAGCAAATAATGTCTTCAAGACAAAAATGTTTTTCTGGAAGACATGAAGGATCCTGCAACACTAAGTGGGCTGGTTTTCATAGTGTAGGAATTCACGGCTTGTTCGATGTTCAATGTATCAGACAATATTGCTGCTTTTTAAGAGAACTTTATGTGAATTGTGCTCAATATCACATGGGGGTTTTGTTCCTGGTTTTGTTTTTAAGCCTTAGTGCAAATAGCTTCTTGGGTGCTTGTACAGACTGCCACCTGTATGGGACCAGAGCAGTTGACAGCAGAAATCTATTGCTGTGGCTTCAGCAAAAGCTAGGGCCCTGCAGTAGCTGAACTTCCTTAACATTTTTCCTCCTAGTTGTAGAGAACCAAAAATTTCTCATCTTTGTAGCATAATGCTGCTACATAAACAAAACTCTTTACAATTATGCACTGAATATTAATGTAAGAAAGGTTCTCACCTATCTGGTCAGTGAAGAAAGGACAGAATGCCTCCGACCTTCCATCAGGAACAGATTAAATACCTATTGACTGAGTAAAAGTCACTTATCCCCAGAACAGTCTAAATTGCTGTGCCTGTAGATGCTGCTGGCCACTGGATACATGAGGCAACCAGCGAGTATCCAAGCGCAGTACTGATGTATATGGATGCCCAAAGGAGTTACTGGAAGAAGTCTTAGCCATTACAAGAGTTTAATTTAATCTAAAATTTTTGTTTGCTGTTCTGTGAAGTGACTCCACCTCCCCCTCCCAGCTGTGCTTGATGGCATGTGTCACAGCCATCCTTCCAACACCCAGCAGGTCCCCAAGCGTCTGCCTCAGCACGCTGCCCAGAAAGCCTGCCCAGCTGCAAAGCCATGGGGAAGGAAGGGAGACCCAGCTCCCCTGCCTCCCCGGGACAGGATGACAAATTTTTCCCTTTAAGAGCGAATACACAAAGCAAAAACCAAGTAACTCCCCTGGAGAAGGTCTCACAGGCCATCACAGAGAGCAGGCAGTTTGCTGCATGGCAGCACTTGTTGTAAAGTCCTGCCAGACCGGCAGAGGAGGAGCACAGAGGAGCAAAGTTTGCACCAAGTGGAACCATAACCATGGTGTACAGGCACATGCAAGACCAACAAGCAGAGAAAAGCATTCAGTGACTGTCTGGTGGCACCTTGTAAATGTACAGGCTCTTTCTTCAAAAATTTTCCATGAAAGACTTGAGTGCTTGGAACAAGAAAGAATTCCCAGACTTCAGAGTTCCTTCTCATCTTAAGTGATTTGCTTCATCAGATATTTTAGGCACTTTTTTTCTTTTTATATCGGATTAGCTACTTTCTGATACTCTCTTCTGAATTTAAATGGGCACACTGCATTGGACAGAAATCAACCATACTTAGTATTCCTCCCTTTGCTCTAATCAGCTTGACAGAATCTCTCCTATATTAAAATTTTAGCGTACATAATTCTCTTGCATGTAAAGGGTTATTAAACACTTTAATAAATCCTGCTAAGTTCATTTATTTTTTGGAAGATGATAACCTTGGAATAGACTTCTATGAAACTGGAAAAACTGCCAAGAGGAATACTGCCAAGATAACTGTGTAACTAGGTTAAACCTGGATTATTACTACTGTTATTTACATTAAGGAGTATCACTATAAAACCTTTTAAAAATGGATTTGGTATCTAACAGTAAGCTATGTTTATTTCTCAGTTTGCTAAATGTGACAAAGAGTTTTAAAAACACTCATATTAAACTCAAGATATGGCACTTTACATTTAAACAAGCCTGTAGACAAATACTTTTCTCCCTAGAAAATTAAAGCTGCACATTCTACTGTGCTACTCCCTTGATTTGCTCATTGATCAAACAAGAAACAACAGCACATCAGTGGAGAAGGCTAGCAGTCCCAAGGTCAGACTGATTTTTCTGGACAGAAATGAAATTTTCTTGTTACCTTGATTGCCCAACCATGTCCTGAAGATATAAAAGTGTTCCAACTTTCTCATGTACCTGAATTCACAAAAGCCTCTTTTACAGGTTCAGGTTAATGCAGAGCACAAACGAAAACAACCTGTTGTCTTAAAAGGCGTGAGTTTGTGTCACTAAATAAATTAAACAGTGAGCTCTAGCACTTAGAGCAGTCATCAGCACCTAAAAAAGTTGCAAACTAGCTGGTATCCCCCATCTGTAACACTGCAAGAAAGGTCTTTATACAAACCCCATCTTGCTACACATGGGACTGGGAAACTCTATACTCGTTTTGCACCAGCAGTATCAGCCAATATGCCCTGTAGGGTACACGATGTGGATCTACACCAGTGCACCCCAGCTCTGGGATGCTCTTCTACTAGCTGAGGTGATGTATGAACTCAAGCAAACCAGACGAGCCTGAAGATTACTCTGTTCTGATGGCAGAGCTGACCTACCCTGTGTAGTGTCACACATACAGGCAGGACAAGGAAGAACAAGATCTGTTTTCGTTGTTTCATGCCACTGCAGTGTGCTTGGTGATAGCAAGCCATCTCGTGGGATCAGTGACCTTTTGACAAGCCAAGAGGCGTGCACATGCAAACAAACACACATGCACACAGAGAACAAGTGTGTCTTTTTTTTTTTTTTCTTTATTCACAATGTTATTTAGCTGAAGTAATTTTGAGACAAGCAACTCTATCATTTCACCCTGTGTGCTCTCTGAGAACAAGGCTTTCTGGACAGGGATTTGAGCAGCTGCTGCTTAGCAGAGAATGAAATTCAGACTGCTGGAGGGGGAGGTGAAAGGGGGCAACAAACAACATTTGTTTAAAATCTGGCAGGAGCATCCTAATTAAATGAATTATTGAATGGATCATCAGGACTGCTCCCCAAAGTGTGCCATGGGGCAGGAGAGCCCTTAGAGGACATGTCGGTTTAAGACTGCATAAATGATCCCAAAGAGCACCATCACCGAATGTGGAACACTAAAGGCTCGTTTGTCTCAAAAATCACACTTCCCACACAGCACCATCGCTCATTTGCCATGTATATAAAAGTTGTAACAGTTAATCGTTTAGACAGGGATAAATATTTATTCAGGGACTACCTTAACGTTGAATGTTATTTCCTCCATGACGTAAACTCGTTCAGGAAATGCTTTAGCCACCTCCTCCACACTGTTAAAATACTGCACTGGCTCCTTAATATCTCGGTCTTGCTCCAGCAGCTTAAACTGCCCTGAAAACAGATGATAAACAGAAGAATTGTAAGATATTTATATTGGACAACTGTCACTGTGGCAACTGCTGGCTCAACTTCTTCACCATTTTGCTCAGTCAGTTTTTCCGGTTATTAGCAACCAAACATAAAGACGAAAGATTGCAGAGATTCTCCTGAACCTGCCATGAAAGACACCCCACTTCACCAGGTCGAAATGAAAAGAACGTGTGGCAGTCAAAGTTAAATTTAAAAAGATCATTTTATCACATGCCCTCTAGAAATAGTAAATAACTGTGGAGGCATTTGTGTTTGTGTACATAATTCAGTGTCATAGCATCTGCACAGATAGCACTTTCTGGCCCTTAATATTAAAAGTTTTACAGAAAGAAAACACACCCCTTAGTACAAAACCCCAAAATAATAAACATAAGGGTTTTGAGGTTGTTTTTAGCATCATCAAACAGCTATTAAAAATGCTAGGCTAAAATCCTTTTCCCCCCGGGGTTCCCTAAGAGTGGAATATCATCTAACTTTCCTTAATCATAAACTAAGCCCTTTGAGACCTTTAGCTAACATAAGGTATTAAACCATACACATTTAAAACCCTTTTGAAGGTGGCTGCCTTCAGAAGAGCATAAGAAAGAAGTGTTCCTTACTGACTTTACCTCCCCCCAGCATGAAAACCTTGGCTATTTTCTAAGTCTTGTAAAAGGCAAGAAGGAACATGGAGGGAACCACCCCAGGCAGACCTGCCAGGGACAACCAGGCACATCAATCACCTCTGTGCACTATGAACTAAAAGTTTAAAAGCTTTATTTTATAAATACAGAGATAACAAAAGCTTAGACAGACATGTTTACTGTTTGTGTGACTTGAAATCAGTGGAGTGATCTTTCCAAATTTAGAAACATTAACTACTGCTAAGTTAAAGGCTGGTCTCAGCAAGACTTGACGTAGGAAATAACTGCAGAAAATGAGAAAAAGACAGTAAAATCTATGGTTTTACCATGGCTCCTGTAAATCACATTTTAAAATTAGCAATGCATGCAGCCACTGGATTATTGTTCCCAAACAGTGCTCAGCTTCACTAAAATACAGCCAATACATGAGGATGTCAGCCACCTACAGAAATATTTGCTCACTCCTTCAGCATTCTTGTGCACAACACCCTGCTGCCCCTTTACATCCCATCAGGCTTGAGACTTTAGCGACATGTTCAGAGAATTCACCCACACTGAACTATTTCAGGCCACCTAAGAGCAGAGGAGGAAACAAATGCAAACTCTGTGAGCCCTGACACCCCATGAGAAAGATCTGTCCCGCCACCCTGCCAGGTGTGTGCACACACGTGCACCCACCCACGCCAGGAGAGGTGCAAGAGCAAGAGGCTCAGCTCCTGCACCCAACCCCGGCCTCGCTGCCAGAGCCACACCCTTCTAATCAGTGCGCTCGAGTACTGTGGTTGCAAATCTAAATATCACCTTGTAAAAGGCAGAAGACTTCCTTTTATACCCTTCCTTTTGTCTTTCTAAAGTGACCACAGTAACTTGGAAGTATTATTAGCAGGGTAATTACAGATACCAGCACTTCTCACTGCAAGACTCTATTCTGCACATGTTTAATAACCTTCACTACATTCTGAAAATCAGTTGGGAGTTTTCCTAACTGTGTCTGCTTCAGGACATGCTATGATCTGAAGTTCAACCAACACAATACAGAATCAGCTATGTTGGAAAAGACCTCTGAGATCACTGAGTCCAATCTTTGACTTAACATCACCTTGTCAACTAGACCACGGCACTAAGTGCCACATCCTGTCTTGTCCTAAATGCTTCCAGGGACAGGGACTCCACCACCTCCCCGGGCAGCCCATTCCAATGCCCAGTCACTCACAATTCACGTACTTTGAAGACCAACATTGGGGTAGAAGCAGAAGGACCTTTGGCCTGACCCACTAAAGCCCTTCCTATAGTGTAAAAGAGCAACGTAGCTGACTACAGGAATGGCTTCTCCAGGCCAGACCAAAGGTCTGCCTCGAGCAACATTCTGCCTTAGACAGGGGTAAACAACAACTGTGTAAGGAGGATGGATTTTGAGCACAATTAGCAATATCACCCAGAGTCTCCTCCACAGCTCTAGGAGGAACTCATGGCTTAAGAATGCCCAAAGCAGGGAAGGGGTGTCTTAGGGCTTAGCAGCTCCAGAGGTTTTCTTTCCTGTAAATTTAACCGCTTACTGAAGGTAACTTTCATTGCAGACATATCCTGTTATCTTGACAAATTTTGGCAAACTCTTCTTGCAGAATTTACAGTACCTCTGGGATTAGGAGTACAAATTTTAGGAGTGATAAAGCTACACCTGGCAGACACTATGGGTAGCAACAGGAAACCTGACAGCGGACAAGCATTTGGAAAAATGCTTCACATACTCAACAGAAACATGCCAGCATACTAAAGCTGAATTTCTCAGCCTGTAGGCTCTGAGCCTCTTTCGTGCAAAGCAATAGAGGGGCCAGGCAGCCAACAGCTCTGGGTTAGGGGAATCTGAACAATTAGCAAGGAGGTGCTCAGTTAACTGATGCTGGAAATTGTGTTGTGACTGATGCCAAGGCATGGACAGGGAGAGCTGAAGAGAGAACTGTGCTTTACATACCATGCAAATCCTCATTTCAGGATTTTCCTGTCAGCCACAGCCTAACAAAGAGAAAGATGCATCCCTCAGCTGTCCAGGTCCTTTCTCCTGCAGGCACCCTGCTTTCCTGCAAACGAAACTCAGGAGTGGGAGGCAGCTGAGTAAAGTCAGACCTCCTACTACGTGGATTCAGGACATGCAGCAGAAGGGACTATGAGTTGCACCAGGGAGCATTTGACAGCACGGAAAAACCACTACTCTAGAGTGCAGAGCCAGTAACTGTATTTCACAGATAGTCATTAAGGGCAAGATGTTCTTAAATTTGACAGAAGTTGTCACAGAGTGTTCGTTCACCATGCGCTGAGCTGAGGCTGTTGCTCTCTCCTGCCTACTTCTCAGTCGCTCTCCTCTTTGACTACCAACACAGCCACTCAGATGCAATCCTAACTGATTGCACAGTTTGGCATCCAGGGGTCTGATTTGCAGGATCCCTAGCTGTGGTTACTATTCGAAGCAAGCCGTGATTACAATTTATAACGACATTCCACACTTTAAGTTCCTCAAAGAATAAAAGCCCAAACGACAGCAATTTTAAATCACCTCAGACAGACCTAAACCCACTGAGATTACTTCTGATTTAACACTCCCCCCTATGTACAGAATGGAGTTGAATATGACACTGCATGGAAGGACGTATTTTTCTGAAACCGTGATGTGCTGCAGTGATAATAGTTCAGAAAGAAATTGAGAATTCTTACTCCAGAGTGGGAACTGAGTTGGGCACAGTAACAAAGCACAAATTCACATGAACAAGAAAGGAAAACAACACAGTGAATAGTAATACATGATATGAACTATATTCATCCGTGCCCCTGAATGAGACAGTGGTCTTTAATTCTAGGTTCTCTAGTTACTCTGTTCAAAAGCATAATAATACTATTTTTCTGTGACTGTTACGTATTTAACAACAGTCAATCTGGTGGCAAGAAAAGGCCAGTTACTCCTTGCAACCCAAAGTTCTACAAAAAAAGTCCCAAATTCCTCAGCACAGAACAAATGCTTTAGGCTGCGTGCAACCGGGAGCAGAGTCTGCTCTCTATTGTACAATTACACATGTCCCTGCAAGAAGAGATAATAGAAAAAAACTCATCAGCTGGAGCTTTGCTTCGGTACAAAGCGATGCTCAGAACTGTCTATGTCGCTATCTGTGCCATCCTCCCCGTCCTTCAGCTGAGCCTCACAAACACAAAGACGTCTGTGCCTTCACTGTTAATAAGCAGCAGTTCACGAGGAGGTTGACGACAGAGGAGTACACACAGATCCCAAAGCATATAATAGAAGGGCAGCATTAATCTCTGCCTGTTACGAAATCAAGAAGTATGCTGTGCATGGAAGCTGTCAGGGCTAGATGTTAAAACGCCTCTTCCTTGAAAAAGACGGGTTTAAAACTTGAGATTTCCTACAAACAGTTTTTTAAAATTTATTTCCTCATATTTAAAGTATTGGAAGGACAGAAAGAAGGGCTGAAGAGGATACTACAGTACACATTTGAGCCAGATGTCAAGTAACTAACTAACGGGGAGTAAGGAGACAATTTCTTACTATGTTTCTTCCCAGTCCCTACTCAAGCTGCCATAAAGAAAAAAGACAGTACAGCTGAAATACAAGTTTAATGGACATAAGTCTGGCTTGACTGCAAGTTGAAGTGGAATTTTATTACACTTTGCAAGAGGCAGGATTTCACTGGGAGACTTTACAGAACTGACAGCAAGCTTGAAAAAAACAGAGGCTAATTTAATTGTGCGTTAATTAGGAATTCAACAAAAAAAAAAAAAAAAGAAAATATAAAGCCCAAACTACACTTTTATAGAAGTTCAACCCTCTCTCATTAGCACAAAAAGAATAATGAAATGTTTCTGTAGTAAATCAGTGAAGGTTCAGAAAGATCAAATATCTGCACGGTCCACTGAGCTGGTGTGGCTCTTCCTTTGCAGTCAAATGCAAGGGAGAAATTAACAACTCCTGCAAGCTTTATATCTCTTTATCTTTCTGTCTGGCCTCTGGCAGGCACAGTATTGGAACAATTTCATCCTAGTATATATTATCTCTGTAGATTATGAATTCTTATTTCTCTATGAAGGCACTTACAGCAAAGACAGTAAATTCACTACTGCTGGAAATGAGTCTGGAGAGCTAAAAAGGCAGGGAAGAACCTAAACCAGGGCTTATTCTCCAGTTTATGAAGGCAATTATTAAAACCCACTAGGAACAGGAAGATCAGCCCATCTTCCTTCTTGCCAGAGGTTGACCTTGTAATGCCTGTGTGTAGGGGCATTAACCAGCTCTTTCTGCCCCAGCTTCTGCTGCTTCCACTGCTCAGGTTCTTGCAGGCTTACACACATTCGTAACTCCAAGCCATCTTATACAGGTTATTTCTGCAATGAAAGATGCCCTGGTTTTCGCAGCGATTTACCCCTTACCACCAAGCAGCCCAGCAGTTTCCAACAGTCCGGAATGCTTCCAAAACAGAAACATTCATTCTGTACTGTGTCTAGGCTCAGGCAGTTCTTATCCATGGTGAGGGTTCACAGGCTGAACAAACAGTCAAGTTTTCATTGATGTAAAAGGATGAGAGCATGTTTATGCTCATGTACCAAAAGGAAGATCTGGAAGAAGAAATCGTGTTAAAAAAAAAGAAAAGAAAGAAGCATGTCTTCAGTAGGAAACATGGAAGGTCACTGAAACATCTGCTCTACTGCGTTAGCTGTTAAACGTTTCTCTGAGGAGGCAGGAGCTCTATTGTCTTTCAGCAGCTTTGATTATTTACTAAGTCTCACATCTCTCTCTGTGACACTGTATGCAAAGCCCAAAAATGCGCAGATGGCACAGCGGGGTAGCAAAAGTACTGCAGAGGTTTATGTTTCATATTTATTGACTGCTGACTGAATTTTAGTATTTCAAAGAACAGCAGAGCTGACTCGAAAAGGAAAGGCTCTACCTGCCAGAATAACACCATTCTGGAAAAAGACAATTTTTGCCCATATTTTTCAGCATTCCTGTGCATAGAACTGATAGCAAGTTACTTGATATAAATGGGAAGAGTATAAGAGTGTAAGCCAAAAGCATAAATAAGACATAACAATGAAGGACACAGAGCAGTGGCTTGCAAGATACCAGGGAGATGCAGCTGCATGAGTTGCAAAGTACACTTCAAAGTACAACTGGTTCTTACAAAGACCCATATACATTTTATCTTATTGTGTACACAACTGACCTCAAGGCCCGATGCAGACACAAATTTGTCTCAGTGGGGGACAATGGAAAGAAACTCAGTTTATGGGCTCACCTGCTAGCCCATCAACTATTTTGACCCTACCTAACCCTTAGAGAAGGCGGCCATGAATGAGCATGGCAAATCAAAGACTCTAAAATAAGAGATTAAGACATAATTGTAACACTCCAGCATACCTGCAATTTTTTTTAAAATCAACTTTTTATTTAAATTGACATTTGCCATTATGTCTTTGCATAGAACCTACATGTGGCCTTTTGCAGCAAGAAGTGTTGTCTCAGCAGTGGCTGTAGCTGTCTAGACCTCAGAAAAGGAAGAACAAAAGAAGAACGCATCACATCTTTGATACAGCTATTACATGACTAACTGGAACCATAGTGTAAAATTAATACTGAAGCTCTTTCAGAGTCCTATCATGAAGTAAATGTGAAATGGTTTGGCAGACATGCAAAATTAACGACAAGTGGGAAATAAATGCCTTGGTTCACTTTTGCCATCTTCCAGCTTGTTGAAACTGAGCATTTGTCCACAGCTCTCCAGAGGAGAGAAGACCACTGGCACACTCAGGTCCTCTGGAGCAGCAGAGCTGGTGGGTCCCCACTGCAGAGGGAAAGGACTCATCAAAGAGAGAAACTGCAAGTGTAAATGGAATTACAGAAGGCTGTTTTTAACAGCAAGAGCAGACGGTACTCCACAAATGAACTAGTGCAGACAGGCTCCCAGCCTCTCTGCCCACAGAGAAGACAGGAATGTGAATCACACACTCTGTCATCTCTGGGCTCTCCATTGAAAGAGATACTGATTTCACCTCAGGTTGGGACCTGGCAGTAAACTAACACAGATGCAGTGCTATGCTAAGTTCATCCCATCAGTCAAATAAAGAGCAAGATAACCCAGCGGCACAGGTTCATCCTTATCTGCTGCCATGATAGCTTCTGAGAGTAATGCAAAATGTGGTTTGGGGGCAGAGAGGGACATTTTTCAGAGTTATTTCTAAGAATTTCTTTGTTTATTTTCATATTGTAGCCTACTGAAAACATACAGGAAACTATAAAAGGGTGGAGAACACAACAGGAAAATACATCTCTGTGTATCTCTGGTACACAGCTTCCAACAGATAACAACTGGGACACAAACCAGAAATGCTACAATTAAGTCTTATGGCATAATCACCTTGAAATAGCTGTTAAAGAAACTGAAGTATTCCTACTGTTTTATAAGAACTGCCTGTCAATATTTTTTCTTGAGAACAGGGGTGAAGAAGAGGACCTGCATCCGCATTCATACACAAATTTCTGGAAATTTTGAGAATGTATTAAAAAACCAGATGGAATATGAACTAGAGACATATCTAAGTAAACATGATACAAGCAGAATTCATCAAGTGTACTGCAGCTAAACTTATGGCACTGCAAAGCAGAGGGCAAGGCACAAAGGCACATTCAGTCAGTAGAGATTGTGCAACACTTCATGGGAGAGGAGCCCTTCAGAATGAATAGCTTTACTTCTCGGAAGTATTATGAAGATTTTTGAAGCCTTAAATGCCTTTATTCCTCACTGTGTTATGTCTGCACAAACACCCATTCAACCAAGAGAGAATGAGTCAGGCATCACAACCTGGTGAGACATGTCAGAGCATCAGCCCACGGACACATCACCTGTGCGTATGCACAGACACCAATTCAAAGATCAAGGAAGGGAATCCAACCAAGTTTCCCACACAGCAATGCAATGCTTGCTAATCAAAACCTCAAATCCTATGCTGGCAAAGCAAAGGGGATGGTACAGACTAGCATTCTCTTTTCTCTTATCTTATTTTTATGGTTTTTAAGTAGCATAACAAAAAAAAATTGATTCTGTTGGCAGCCTAACAAAGAAAAATCAGTTCAAATGGTGACTGATAATAGCTTAAAGCAGATTTAACTCACAGATGTTGCATGAGAAGGACTTTCAGGTTACAGATGATGTAAAAAGACAGACAGGGTAAACAAGCCTAACCTCTAACCTTTGTTTCATAAGTTATTATCATCACAAATACAAGATTACCACAATGAAATGTTCCATTTCACAGGGTCACATGTTTTGAGTGTCTGGACTGTAAGTTAACCAGATTTAACTTACTCGGTTATCATCGATCTAACTTGTAATTAGCATAATTTTATTCCTTTCCCATGTGCTTCCAACAGACATGAAGAATATGTTCCATAGGCAGCGTTTTAGTTCACACACACAGTTCACCATGCAGAGGACTTTGATGACTACCACACCATCTGGCTTTCCTAATTGCTATTAACAAAAGCTGTTGTGAGTTTCCTGTTGAAGAGTGTGAAAATAAAGACATGCACAGGAGGATGGCATGTTCTCCTGGTGAGTATCAGCCCAAGCAGATTTTCCTATTTCAGTGAAAGACATCACACGCTTATAAAAGTAAGAAGGAACACAGGCTTAAGCTGCCTTTGGATCTATTCTTAACTAGGTGATCTCCTCCCAAATCATCAGTCTACACTCATCCCAAGACATACACACATTAAAAGAACACGGTTGTCTACCATAGATTAACATTTAATTAAAGCACAGAAGAAAGTCGAGATGAGAGTAACAGAGTAACTCCTGGTTAACATTTAAAATTAATATTACTTGTACCAAGCAGGCTCAAACAGAACACAATGGAATACCTATTAAAGATTAGTGAAGAGTGCTGGGATTTTATATCACAGCTGCATCCAAATATTCTCACCTTATTAACACTGATTTTAGTACAAATTATGAATGTGTAAGATTTCCTCTTCAGTGTTGACAGAGCAAAATCCCACTTTTTTGTTTCAAAATAAAACTTGTGACTAATAGTTTGAAGAAAACACAGTAATACAAATCTGTTCCATATGGGGTGATGCCCCCACCAGCAATGTTGTAATTATAGTCTATAATCTGTGTAACTCCGAGTACCTAATGAGTACACAAACCCAATGCCATCCTTTCCCTGCTTCAGGAGATGCCTCCTCATGGGAAAACCACACAGAATGAAACCTTTTTTCCCTTTCATTCTCCCCGTTTTGATTGCTAAATAGTGAACTTCAGCTGCTTTGCAACTGAAGTATCAATGAAAGATACTGGAATATTTTCTAAGAACAGCAATATTCCAGGACCTGAATTCAGCGCAGCTCTAGTGACATAGTTTCTTCTAATGCCATTGTCTAAATTTTTTTTCAAAAAGATGAAGAGGATTTTTTGCACTGATAAAAAGTATTTTAAACATAACCCGTACTTACAGAGAGTAGTTTAATCTCCTCATTAACTGTGGATGCAAGTAAACGATGATATCTATTTGAGGTTAGGATAAAAACCAGATAGCATTCATAAAGGAAATCCTGTTCATCTGCGGCAACAGAAAAATCTTACGCTGACAGATGAAAGAGGCTTCATACTTAGAGGAATAGCTGAGTTTGGAGAGAAGGATAATAGTTTTGGGGGACCAAAATTTAATTGTATTCAAGAAAGACAACTTCTTCAATTTAGAAACTAGCATGTTACAACCTCTGTGCCAGGTCTGCTCTGAATCATATTATTTCACTTTGTTGATTAAAAGACTTGAGAGATTGGAATTATAGGCAGAAATTTAAGATGTGCAGAAATACATTTTTGACTACACCATGGACTGAAGAGTTTCTAACCATGAGTGAGTTGTGGATCTACATCAGATACCAAACCCAAAAAGTTGTACCCATCTCTTAAGAAATAAATTTGACTGAATGAAAGTAGCATTTCCAAACAACTTCATACGCATCCTTCTATTTCTTAGAAAATCAAAACTTTTGCTAAAATAACACAGCAACCTCTGAGCTTAATCGTTAACTTTGCCTTAATGAGTAACATCTTTTATTTTGCAAAAGCTCTGAAGTCCACACTCACCAAAACTCAGGCTCTTAGTGTCTCTGCCACAGTGCAATGACACTTTCTTCAATCGTAAACCCACCACCCTTTATGCTTTCTGCTCTTTTGCTGACAGATCTTTTTCCTCCTGCTACACCCACCCGATTTCTATGGCCTGACTTAGCACCATTCACTGCCTTCTTGCTCACTGAGCAGTCTTTTGTGCCTTTCAGGTTCTGACCCCGTCCCATGCTCAAACTCCCCAGCCCAAGTGTAGGACGGTGTGTCCTCCACCCGAGGAGGACAGTCACATCCACAGTACTGCCCCTGGCAGGCACTTGGGCTGCAGTAAACAAAGCTAAAGAAAAGTGCATTCAAGGAGCAGAAATCTTTAAAATGCACATAGATCAATTCCGTATAAAAAGTGCTTTTGTTTCCTGCTCAGGAACAGGTTTTTTAATTAACTGAATGGGAGGAGCTGTAAAAAACAGGAACAATGACTGAGTCAGCAGCTCAGTCAGTTCTCACTAGCTTAACGGGGCTTTACACGAGACAGAATAAACTTATTTCATTCAGTTAGACATTTTTATCAATGTGTAGAGACTTCAGAGCTTGGGCTTGGTATCCTGAAAGACTGTCTGTGCATTATAGAGCAGCTTATTGTTTCAAAGCTCGTACCTCATTTGCTTGCTGACTATATATATGGTTTCTAGCAGAGCCTGCATTTTTTCCCCTTCTCTCTGCTTTAACAAAACTACTCAAGTATTGTACTCAAACTACTGGAGAGGCTGTTGCTCAAATAGTTCCCAACATTTGTGTATTTGCAACGGAAAATTGCTGTTATTCTATGTAATTAAAAAGACAATTTTCTTCGTAAAGGTATTACCACTTTGTATTGTAAATGCCTGTCAATGCAGACTGTAGCTTAGTTTATGTATTTACAAAGTGTTTAAATTAGGAATGAATTCAATTTATTAGGAAGGAATTCAATTTATTATAGCTCTAACCACCAGCAATCATGAGCAAGTTCTGAAAAACAAGTTCACTTTACTTCTGGAACAAATTAAACAACATTTTTAAAACTGAAATGGAGCCAACTTCCGAAGAAACTCCTTAATTACACAATAGATATGGTTTATTCATTTGAGATTTCCTGTCAAGGAGTGTATTCAGCTTTAAGTACATTTATGCTACAGCTAAATTTACATTAAGGAGAACTTAAAACAAGTATAGAGCCAAAATAATACATGATCTGAAAATCACCTTGATGAAATACACGTAGTAGCTTATGCTCCAAAAACTGTCATCCATAACGCTGGAATATCTATCAAGCATACAAAGTAACTTGCAGCAAGCAAACATTTCTAATTTTTTTGGTTTAGGATCAGCAGTCACGTTTGTACCCTCGCCTCAGTTGAGAAGCAGAAGGTGTTTTGATCCCCGCATTCTGCATGAGGTAAGCCATCTCCTCACTCACTCTCCATGAACGCAACAGAGTTTGTCAGAATCGTCTGTCTGGTTTCCAGTACAAGAGGACATTGATTCAGCGTTGTGCAATTTACCCACGAAGCAGACAGAGCTCTCGATAACAGCTCAAGATGAATGAAGGCAGCTTTTAAGAATGAGCTTTTTGGCATACGTTCACAGCATGTGCTAAAGTGTCACCAGAAAAAAAAAGGAAAGGGAAAAAGGGGAAGAGATGAGCTGAAAAGGTGGGTGAATAGAGATGATGAGTAAGAGCACGTTGCTTCAGCACTGCCACTTCATTTATTTTCACTGCTACTCAAGAAGGCAACAAAGATGATAAATCTAACATGCAGATCTAAGCAAGATATGCATCTGCCTCAGTTCTCTTGAACACATTCCATCACACATATTTTGTTTCACTACCTTAAATAAGGTAGGTACCATCTCAAGATCTGGCAGTTCAACTTATCTTGGCTGAATCCAAAAGGTATAAAGAAACAGAATGCCCAGCCAATGTTCCCCTCTTGTATGATGCCTGCCAGCTTGCTGAGAGCCAAATGAAACCAGTTAGTGGAGGCAGCCAGCACAGCCTAAAACAGCTCGACAGAAAATAAATGCTACAGACTACACATGGGGTGGTTTAATTTCGGCAGTGTTTTTGCACCACCACTTACCGGATTTTGTTTTCTCCATCTAAATGATAATTCATGAGCTAAAGAGTTGTACTATTGAATATTTTATCCTACACATGTTTCTAGTGAAAACTTCTCACTAATATTGGTTTGGGGCATCTCCCAGCGAAAGGCATTTCTGCACCAATTTCACTTTGTAGCCTTTCACAGAAAGGGCTGTGAAGTGGTAATTATCAGAGTGGCTGTCTGCCTATTTGTCTTCGAATGCTCATGGACTTCCCCAGCTGCTAGATTATCATGAGATACGTTATTACGTACTGATTTCTAAGTACACAAGCTAACATTAGCAGCTGCAAATATTCCAGAGGAATTCTGTGCTTTAAATCTCTGTAAAAGAACTTTAGTTTTAAAATAGGGTGATCTTAAATCTACCACTGGAGTTAAGAAAAATATTATTAATACTTTGGTTAGGAAAAAAAAAAGTTATTCCTTGAATAATGAACTAAATCAACGCTGGGTAGTTTGTCTTAGCACACTTAAGGTTATGAAGATCTCATGGATGAGAAAAAAGGATATTAGAGTTTCAGACAATTAGAACTGGTTACTGGAGATATTTAGAAAGAGAGACAGATGGTGCTTAGAGACCAGAAAAACTGGGCCATCCCAAGCCAAAAGCAGCTCAAAACCAAACCCCATCATTAGATCACTCTTTGCTTGAGTTACTAAAAACTATTAGAAAAGTTTTCCAAACAGCCTTATGTTCCTTTCAGGAGAACTACTGTTTCAGCTGAGATTGCTGAACATGCGAAGCAGAGAGGAAGGACATAGTTAAAAAACCCTGCATTTGAAATGACACGAATTATGCTCCTTAGAAGCACAATTTTCCCCCCCAAAAAGTCCTCTTCTTCCTTTTTCAACTGCATTACTGCACACTCAGCACAAGCAAAACCCGACAGCACACATGGGTGTGATCCACAGACACACAGTGGCACAGTCATCGCCCTGCTGCAGACGATTACTTGGAGAAGTGTCACCTGCCCCAGGGAAGCAGGTGTCCCAACACTTCTTTTAGCCCTTCAGTCTGCCACCTCCTTCTACCATGCCGAGTTGCCTCGAGGGGACCAGGCGTTCATTCTGCCAGAGCCCTGCCACTGAAAGTGAGGGTCTTGACCACCAGTAAGCTTGGCCAACAGCAGGTGTAGGTTCACAGAAAGCAGCCACGGGCACAGTTTACTCTGTCCAGACACACGGCACCATAGCTAACAGGTTTATTGACATGCAGTTTCGATACCTGCTCAGATAAATCAGTACAAAACACATTCAGTTAAATCACTTGAAAGACTGTGACCAACAGTCACAGAAAAGCCAGATACGATCCATTTTACAATCTATGTCTTTTTGTCTGCAGGGGGCTCTCTGGTGGGGGGATAACAAAGTGGGCAATTCACCTTTCTTTCCTGCTGTCACTCTCTGTGCTTTGAGCATGTAGTATTTTGGCCTCCCCAGTCATTCTTCAGTCTGAATTGCCCAAGTGGCTAGGAGTCTAAATACCTATAGCAGTTACTTGACATCTTATCTACCTGTTACCTTTCACCATATGACATCCCAGTGTTGTACTCCTGCCTGCTGCAGGCTCCTCGTGGCTGACCAGGCAGCTCAGTTGCCAGCTCTAGGAAGACTCAGCTGAGCCAGCTCTCAGAAAGCTGTATGCCAGCTGACCCAAGATTTTTCTTGGACAGGAGTCAAAAAAACACTCCGCACACTTTCCATCTGATCCACATTAAACGAGCCTTAAAGTAGCCAAATACCACAAAGCGACAAACATCTGCACTATGGTAAAAAGGTGGCTATTTGTCATTTTCTACAGTAGAGTAGGTGAGTCCTACATCCAAACAGAATGAACACATACAAGTGTCACATCACACACTTCTGCTTCCTTGAACCAGCATGCCTGACAGCAGTAAGGCAGACATGGCAGCACCAGGTTTCACCTTCAGCAACACAGGATGCCTTCCAGGGACTCCCAGCACACAGAACTTGGTTGCCATCACATTCTGATCTGCTGCTTCTTCCCTGCTATTGTTAAACAGGCAAGGCAGTGCATGCTGTGACCTTACACATCCATCGTGGCATCGTGGGCAGACCTTACATGCCTCACTTCCAGGTTTTCTAGGGAAAGTCTTCGGCCTTGCAGACGGCTGATCCCTGAAGCCTGTGCACATCTTCATGCAGAGCTGGAAGCCTAGTGTGGCCCTTTATATTTTACTCACTTTATCCCTAGCAAACATCATGTGTGCCAATTCCTCTATGCTCACCCACAATTATTTCCTCATCCACAATTATTTCCCTCTGAAGAAAAGGAAAAGGAAGCAAAAGAGTTTGTTTAAAACTATCTTCTGTGATTCCCCTCTAGAAGTAGCACAGCCAGGAATCAATATGACCCAAATTTCACGGTAAAGGTATGAAATGTACAGTAAAGAAATCTATCCTACACAAAATGTTTTTTTCTTCTACCATTAAAAAAAAGCTTCACAGTATTAGTAAAGAAATGAAAGTTAAAAATCATTCTTCCCAGAGTAACAACAGAGGATGAGTTTATCTATGACCACATAGCACATCAATAATTCTAACAATTATTGAAAAAGGAAGGTTAATTTGTAAATATATTGAGCCAGATACCAATCCTTCGCAACAAAAAAGCTTGCATATACTAGAAATATCAAAACCACACACTTGAGATCTTCGTGCAAGATTATAGCATTAAGCACTGTGGCTTAATCTAGGAACACCAGACAATTTAATTACATTTTCTACCGAAAAATTAAACCATATGCATAGCTCATCAGATCAAGCTTTCTAACACGTCTGTTTTTGATATCCAACATCTGTCTGCAAATGAGATTTTTATTTCCCTCATGAAATCCGATTCCACCTCTACGGCCAAACTCAAGCAGCACTGATGGAAAGAAGTGAGGGAAAAAGAACAAGCGTTGGGTCATCTGATTTAGCCTTTTCATAGAGAGTTCAACCTCTAAATACTAAAAATCTTAGAATACAATAACTTTTTCTTCACAGGTAAAGGCAAGAGGGAAATGCAAGAATAATACATTTTTTTTCCCTCAAAAATACATCATCCCAAATTGTCTTCATTTGCTTCCTTTAGGACTACAACTAACTAGGGTCTCAGCCCTCACAAAGCAATTTCTCCCATGGTGTAGTGCTATCTCAATAGTTTTGGCTGTCTCCTTGAGAAAACCTTGCAGAAAGACTGCATATGTAAAGACAAAGAAATGACACAATGCTTCTGCTGGATCAGCTCATCTGCCACCTTCCTCACCTGTCACCTGCTGCCACTGAGCAACACGAAACACGGGGACCTTTAGAACCCTGCCCATCATGAGGATCTGGGCAACACTCAGTGCTCCAGCTCCTATCAGCTGAACAACATGTGTACTGAGGAGAACCACATAAGTAGCGATTTAGCTCCAAAAATGGTTGCTGTAGGTGTAGTTTTAAAAAGTTGTTACACAAATAAAAAGTGCTTTTTTGAACAAAGAATGCAAGCCTGCATATTCCATCTGTATTTTACCTTATGTTAGCAACTTGCTTTCCCAGTTGTTTTCAACAGCCTCTTTCCAAAGGATCTTGAACTTTCTCCGTAAACTTTTATTTCACTGAGCGTACAGAAGAGTTCTATATTCAGAAACTGGGTTGGACGTTTCTGTCCCTCATACAGATCTGAAGTTTTAGAGCTAGAATTATTCTGAGACACCCTCCCAGCACTTTGATGTCCGCAGAAGGGATGCCTGCATGCATTGCTCACTCAGTGCCATCAGCTAGGGTTGGACAACCCTGCATCTGGGTGACCTGATTGAGTTCACTCTACACTCTTCTGTTTTATTTGAGCTATCAACATGAATCCAGTTTTTCACATCCTTGCTACAAATTCAGTCTTTCTGCCACAGTCAGAACTTTACATACAAAAAAAAGGAAAAAAAACCAACTGCTCCAAATACAGTCCTTGGGGCAGAGCAGCTGATTATACACCCTTACAGTCAATAAACTGTGGATGTGGGAAGCAAATTTCAAGTCACTGCTTCAAATCCAGCAGGGCAGGAAATGAATGAGCATACATACCCCATATATTACATACAGAAGTTTTAAATCACCAGTTATTGTATGGTACAATTTTCTATTTCCATTGTGGACCTGAGAAGCTTTTCAATAAAGAAGACCCACAAACCAACCTTCAGATTAAACTCAACATGGTCCTACAACAGTCTGAACAGCTCAGCATTCCCAGGAAAAAATGGTATAGTTGAAAATTAATTCTGCCAACTTTAATTTCACACTGCTATGAAGAGATCATTATGGATGTTAACTAGCAAGATTCACCCACACTTACACTAATAGCCTGTATTTGACTACAAATTTCCTGGTGACGGAAATGCAATACAAAGCAACAGCAAAATATCTTGCCCACACTGCAGTCAATTTAGCAGAAAAAAATTAACCTGCATTCCCCTGGTTCAAGAAAAGTTTCATCAATACACATCAGACAGCAGGATCTGGAACTGTGTGTATGTTCTTTTAATGATTTCCAAGTAGCATTTGCTCATTACATTAATTAAAATAATAGCCCAATACTTCCAGGGTCAACAGTTTTCAAAATATTAAACTGCTTTATTTCAGCTTCATCCATCACCAAGAGTAGGAAATCATTCTTACACCAGAAGGGGGTTCCTTCTCACCAAGCAACTTACAGGAATAATCCTAGATGCTGCAGCATTCAGAGAAGGCAGCCAGCACAAGGAGTACATTGTTAGAAGCCCCCTGCCTTGCAGGGCACCCTGGCTCCCCTCAGGGCAAGGGTTCAAAGGCTTTATACGAAGCAGTGGAAGGGGCAAGCTGCAATTCATCCTCTGCCCTGTTTTTCCCCTTTGCCTGGGGTGCCAGAGCTGATGCCTTGGAAACAGGTTTCAAGTATCAGGTTTCCACCTTGACTTTCTGCACTCTTCTGACTTGCCAAACTCTCCCCAAGGCTGGTGGCAGAGAGAAGGTTGGGACTGCTTTTCCTTCCCTGTCAGGACTAGTCCCACGGGAGCACAAACGTAGTTAAGCTATTACACAGAAGGTAGTTTTGTTTCCATTTGGCATCAGAACTAATACAGAGAGTCAAAGGGAGGATCAGCACTGAAGATTCATTTGTATATCAAGGGGAAATCCAGAAGCCATTGAAATTGTTTACAGTGGGTTGAAAGAATAATAAAAAGAACAAACATTGTGCTGACAGATATCCAGATGGCATTTGTAGGCAAATCTCAACGCCCTTAGCTCAGCTAAGGTTCATTAACATTTACATATCATTTCAGGATTTTATTTCTAATATTTAAAAAGCATCAAATTATGAACATTTCAGAAAAATGGGAGCCATCATGCCTTCCCTCACCACCTCCTGACATTGCTTTGTGGCTGAATTGAATTTACCTGGCAGAGCAAAATGGTCCAAACAACTGGCGCAGGTTACAAAGAGAGGAATGGAGGAAAAGTTGTCGTGTGCTGGGGCACTAAAGGATGCTGACTATGCAGCTGTGAGGACAGGACTTCTCTGTGACAGAATTTCACAGAATTCCTGCAAAGCTTTACACTTACCCAGAAGTTTGGAAAAGGCAAACCACACATACAGGAGGAGAAGACAAATCCATCACCTTCTATCCAAACACTTAATTCTTCCTACATAGACTCACCTGGCAACTTCTATCATCATTTGAAATCCCTGTGTCTAAGAGGATGACGGCAAACAGATACAAGAGCATGTCAGGAGTGATGTGTCAAGGACTTGCAGTATCTATGGAGGCCACTCTCTCCTCAGGGGGCATGAAGGCACAAGTATCCAGACATATTTTAAGACAAAGAGCCATAAAAGTTGAAAATATCCATCCATGATGTGTATGAATTAAAAGTTTACCATGCAACCCATTACTTTTCTACACCCTCCCACCCCACTTTGAGAAACCAAAATTTCCCTACTTTTGCACCGATGCATTCCTGGCCACATCACTGACCGCTGTTTCATGCACTGGGTATAGACAGAGTATAAACGCTCAACATTTCTCAGTCTATCCAAATAAATCATTCCAGTTTGATGTTGGAGGTAAGAAAGGATGAATAAGTAGCACTGAATCCTTCTCTTTCATGTAACGTCACTAAAGTTAAAAATAGATTTATAAAATGTTTGTAATCCTTAATCTCCCTTCAAATCAAAGAGATGGTGAGATTCACTAGCGATTAGAGAACCCAAGAGATTTATTTGTAAATGTCTAGCTTAGGGTCTGCTAAATCCTCCTTTTTATTTAGCCTGTTTGGTGACCTGGGAACTATTCAAAACATACATTTTAATGAGAAAAATATCCAACCACCTCTAGGACATTAAACTGCTGAAACAGACATTATAAAGGACAAAAAAAAAAAAAAGGTGTTGGTTCATGCAATGGTGTGGGGGAGGGGAGACCTTTTCAACTGATGAATTCAGTTTTGAGAACACGCCTGCATCTTCCACACAGGCAATGTGTTTTGTGGTTCCCTGCACAACTAATCTGTTGTTACTTATTCTTTTTCCTGCAGTATAGATGGACCCTGTGTAGCAGGGAACAGGGTTTTGGAGAACAGCCCTCATTTTGTTGAGTACAATACAGCCTTCTGAACTCTTATGCTGCCACTTGAGCCCTCAAACCGTGCACAGGCGAAAGAAGGACAATTTTGAAACAAATAAAGCAAATAACTGATCTGAGTCTCCTTTGGCTGTAATGTTACATCCCAACTTAAGGCATAGTAAAAGCTTTTATGTAATATTTGCCACACCTGGTAGTTTATACAAACATTATCTATGAGTACTTCTCAGCTTTCCAGAGGACAGAGACAGTTGCTGATGTGCTGAACAGATTTGCAATCAGACGGTTGGTGAAGATCAGAGAAGGCATTACAAGTCTGCTTGCACACGACTAATCAGCATCTACTGCAGACTAGTGGATAGCTTCATTTGTGTAAGGAAAAGGGTTTAGCCTTTATCAGTGACATTTTAGATTGTAGTCAAGGATGGTTTGCTGATCTACCATGACTCACCCAGATTAATACTTCCCATAACAAATTTAGTAATACAGAAAGAAGGATAAAAGAGTCCACAATAATCCAGGAAAAAAAAACCAACACCGAAAGTAATTTTTGGTGAATGCTGATATTTTTATATCACAACACCTGAGAACACAATTCACATGCTAGAAGTGTTCCATGTAGATAAAGTTTTAACAGATTTTTAATCCATAAAGGCTGAGAGACACGCAAGTGGAATTCCCAGAAGATGGAGGAATTCCCACTCTCATAGTTAGAAGTGAAAGGAGTGGGCTGGAGAGGGAAATGACTGTAGTTAAAACTGTCAAGGAGTCTCAAAGAATGAATATGTATTGCCTGAACTGAATCTAGTCCAGTTTCACGTGGTATGAGAACAGAACATTTGTTTCCAGATGAATAACAAAAAAATAAATGGGTTTCCATGGCTTTCCTGGGTAAAGTTCTATTTGACTTTGTTTTGAGATAGCACTTTTTGTAAAATGGTTGGGTTAATGTTAAATAGTTTAGAGCACTTCAGGCTGGAAAAGTATAAAATAGTTAAGAGTGCTGGTTCACTAAAATAATATTGCTTTCAATTATTGTACAATAAACAGAAAAAAAACCCTTAATTTCAAGCAAAAAAACCCCATCATGATCAGGAGACCTCTGCTTGGACTTTAAACAGGATGAAATTTATTGGCCAATAAGAATGTTCAGATTTTTGCCATTTGGTGCAGAGCAGGACGTTGGTGTGAGAAGCAGGTGTGACAGAGCAAAGAGTGATTCAAGCACGCTAAAGCATGCACACCCTGTGAACTCCTCCAGAACACTAAGATTTCATTTACTAATTTGTCATCTTTAAGTGGTGCTTGTCAGCTTTAGGATTCTGAACCCAAATATGCCCAAACAGAGTAATGGCACTTCACGCACTTGTCCCTGAGGAGAACGTATGACTAACCTACCTTTTAAGGATACCTACACTGAGCTATGAGACATGGGGCAGGACTTCACGATTCACTCTTGAGGGAAATTCTGCATTGAGAGGGATTTAATTTTATCTTCTATGAGCAATATAAAATTATAACATTGTGAAGCTTAGAAATCATGGTCTTTCAGCTACCAAAAGGAAACTCTACTCTAGTTAGCAGAGTGGTACTACATCGACCCCTGCAGAGGCCATTCACTTAAGACTTGGACTCGATGATCCTTGTGGGTCCCTTCCAACTCAGAATACTCTGTGACAGTGTCACAGTTATCTATTCTATCCCAGGAAATGAGGGCAAAAGAGAGGTGAAGTGAAGATTGAGAGGAAGCTATGTGGCATCTATCCCAGAGAACTGCTAAGCCTTCACCTTCCATCCCTGCCTGAAGCCCCAGCACACCAGACCACAAAAATGAGCTTCCAAAGAACTAAGTCATGCCCTTGTTAAGAGGGAATTCTGGAATCACACATATGGAAAAGAAAACAGTGAGGCTCAAGTATATTGGGGTCATTACATCTGATGGCAAAAAAGTTTGTAGGCACAGACAGTTTTGTGGAGGTGATATGAAAAACAGGCAAAAGGCTGTTTATTCTTAAAAAAAAAATCCCCCACCAAACAACTCCTAAAATGCAGAGCTTGGTTTCTGCTTCTACCTGGTCGCCTTGTGAAAACCTGTGGGGCTATTTGATTAGCTAGAGAAGTAACCTGGAAGGATGGGGAAAATTTTGTGGAAGCAAGAAAACAAACAGGCTGAAGAATGAAGAAAACTGTGTGCATCAGCACAACTGCTCAGATGAGCACGAGTGTTCCCAACTTGGATGCATAAGGGCTTAAACCAGTAGGATCCAGTTTTCACAAGTTCACAGCCATGAGCAGAGAGATCTTCTCTCTCCAGAGAAGGGAAGAGGGGGAGGAGAACTAGAAAGTTAGCCAAGGAAGGCCATCTGTTAAGTGAACCTCTGCAAGACCTGCCCTCACTAGGCTCAAATATTAATAGAAGTATCCAGAAAATACCAACAGTTAAGCAAAAAAAATTCATTTAAATCAGCTAAATTGGGAAAAAAATACGGAGGTGTGTTATTTTGAAATAGTATTACCATATGCTTTAGCCAATTAGTCACAACTTAGATACAAACTAAACCTTACAACAAATTCCAAAGTGAAAACATTCTCAGTGATTTTGAAGGCGTATTTTTGTCAATTAGGAATAAGTGAACAGTTAAATGGTATGCACATGCCAAATTTTCTCCTGGCAGTATGTGTAAAGTTCAGAAAGAACTATTTTGGAGAGATACAAGGAAGAAAAGGGAGGGGGACAAAACACCTCCCACACACATCCCCAGTTGCTAGCAGAAAGGGAAAAAACATCAGCTCCAGATTTCAGGCAATAACTCAGAAAAAAACATAGAAACTTGAGAAATTAGATGTCTATAACCCTTACAACTATAAATAGAACTTCCTTTCCAACAGAAAGAAATTTCACCAGTGTACTGCAGGTGATAAAGAAGGGTTCATTCCTTTCCTAATCTTGCTACTACCCAACTCTTAACAGCATCTCATTAAAACAAGACAAACATCAGAATAAAATTGTCCATTTAAAAAAAGGTTTCAGTAGTACCGATTCAGCATTTAGTAATAAGCAGGAAATAAAGGGAAGGTATGTCTATCTTTACAGGACAAATCTATAATGTCCTTCAGGAATCATACAATTTAATATGGCAGGGACCTCTGGAGGTCATCAAATCTAATCTCTTGCTCAAACCTAGACTAACTTGACAGGTGGATCCCAGCACCCAGTTCCATCAGGGTTTGAAAGTGTCCAAGGATGGACACTTTACGGCACCTCTAGGTGATTCCTTCCCACCAGCTTTAACCACAATTGTGGTAACAAAGCTTTTCCTTACATCCAAGAGTAATTTTCCTTATTGGACCTTGCAGACATTGCTCTCATTGTGCACCTCTGAGAAGAGTCTCACTTGTCTCTTCTAGAAACCCCCTTTGGCTCGTGGAGACTGTCATCTCCCCCATGTTTCCCTTCTCTAGGCTGAACAAGCCTAACTTCCTCCAGCTTTCCTCATATACCACGTGCTGCATTCCCCAACTATCCCAGTGACTTTTTGCTGTTGATTACTAATTCCAGATACACTAAAATTTGCAGATAGCTCTTCACAGCTAAATAACCTTGCCAGTAAGTTCATTCTGAAGTCAGCAATCTTCCTTCTTTGACAGTCCTTTTGTACAGTATGTTGCTGCCGTTTCCCTCAACATGAAGTAAATATAATTTCAGAATTTTATCTACAAATGGTTAACAAATACTGGAAATGTAAGCCAAGCCTCCTGTATCCCAAAATAAATTCATGATATATTTAACATGAAAAATATCCATGACATCAATTACTTGGTTCTACTCTTTTCTCAGATTTTACAGTTTTCAGGATATATTTGTATAGTAGTTCCCAGCTTTGCTTTACTAAGAATGAAAGAAACTTGCACCAGTAATTATTTGCTCCAGAAACTGCGGTGTTAGGAAAAAAAAATTAAACAATTACTGAAATAAAAAAACCCAACAAAACAAGAACTGAGAGGAATTCCCTTGATGGTAAGTGAATACTTCTCTCCCTGCTGTGAGAAGAATAAAAGCTAAAAGATACTCCTCTGACACCAAAATTGATAGAAATACTGATGACCTAAAAAGAACAGGCACAAAGACTTACAGAGAGATTACAAAATGCCAGTCATGGGAAAACCCTCCTTCCACTCCCAGGAGGAGCCGCTAATCTCCCATTTTCCGTGTCCCCCTCCCTCCCTCATTTTGCAAAATAAATTATGAAGCCAGAAGGAGCCAATGTAATTATCTAAGTCTTTATCTCTTTGATAGCACAAGCCAGAGGATTGCAATGAATTATTTCTTTTGAGTTAAGGCTTATAGGTTTTTGCTTTTTCCAAAAGGGAAGAAAAAAATTCCTTTGTCAATCTTAATTGAAATATTTCCAGGGAAGGAAAGTTCTACCCTCAAATTAATATCTCTTTCCTCATGTTGATTGTTCCCACTTTGTTTACTTTCAATTCCAGTTCTGCTGTGACTTGGCCTGGCAGGCTCTTTCAGCTTTAACATTACATGGCTTAATTTCACTGCTTTGATAAGGGAAAGCTCCTCAAGACTACAGCTGAATAAAACTAATTTCCCTCCCAAACCCCAAGCAATATTATTTTCCAGCCTATAATGTTTACATGCCTCTTCTAGGAACTCTGCTTTTCCCCCAGTATCTCTTCCACTGTGAAAACCAGACATAAATTGTATTCTAGCTGCAGTCACATTAATCCCAAAGAGAGGAGATTTGTATATGCCTCTGTTTAATGTACCCATTGGTTACATGAGGTCCATTTACCACAGAAATCAGACAAAAAATCTCACAGTGCATAACCAAGCTCTTTTCAAAAATGGTGCTTCTTAAAGTAACGTTTCATTATCCTGTAAATTTAACTTACATGCCTTTGTTCCTATGTATATTATTTTTATATCTGTCTGTAATAGAATAAATACTGTTTTAATGTAGAATAATATCTAACCTGGCTTCATTTACTACTTCTATCTGACATTTTGTTTCCCAGACCTTTAATTAATTAATAAAAATACTAAAACAAACACATCTCAGAAAGAATGGGTATGAACGGAGCTTTATAATACCTCGGTTCTTAAGCCACAGGAAACAAAAGCAGATGTCCAAAGGCTTCCTCTTCTATCCCTTCTCTCACTTCCATCGCAGAATTTGTTATCTCTAAATCAATTCTGACAAATATCTGACCTGCTCTTAAAGCTTCTAACATGGGACGTCTCAAACTGTATTATAGCATTATTATAGCAATATGTAGCATCCTTATATTCCCTTGCTAGGACTGTTCCCTTCAGAGGTTGTGTTTTCTAGCTCTTGATTACTCCTCGAGGCAACATCATGACACAGTTGACTCATGTTCAGATTTATAAACAGAAGTAAACTATTACTAAATTTGCTTTCCATCTCTAAATATCCAGCTGAAAAGAAAATCTTTGATGTCTGTTGCCAGAAATGTGCTTGATGCCCGTCTTTAACACTTTTTCATGCCCTCTTTCTAAAGCAGATTCCTTTTCAGCTGTCAAGAATTTTCAAGCTGGAACAATTGGGAACTTGGATGGTTGATTTTCAGATATATCAGAAGGCTTCTTTCTTAATAAATAATACAAAAGCACAGCAGAGCATTAGATGCAGACCATAAATACTACTTCCTTGAATCTCAATTGTCTGTATGGGTGAAAGGGCAAGCTTTCATTTTGGTTACCCCCCACCACCCTCCAATGTACCAACTCAGCATGGACAACATCTGCCTGTTTCTTCAGGAAAAAGGAAAATCTGTCATTAAAAAAAACACCAAAACAACCCACCAAAAAAACCCACTAACAACCCCCAAAACAACAATAAAGAACAGGGAAAAAGAGCTACTGATGGCAAATACACTATTAAAAAACTCCCAAACTCAAGTGTCACATGGAACAGGAAAAGAAACGTTCTTTATTTGCTCTGTTCTTTAAAGTTTCAGTGAGGTAGAACATCTTGGAGAACTGAATCACAATTAGGAAAAAGAGGCACCAGCAATGGTCACTAAGGTAAACAAGCAAAGTGTTCAGTAGCATACACAGATTTCTGTTTTTGTAGTAATAGCAAATTAGACTATAAAACACTCTGGCTACAGCCCCCTAAAACATTCCTGAGTTCAGAGAGGTTGTGTTCCTTATATATAAAAACAACTGTTGTAATCTCAGATATAATTCCCATGTTTTAGAAACACATGTAAATAATAAGCAACAGATGATGTTTATATTAAACAATAGTTTTCCAAAAGGGAAGCTGATGTGCAAGAGCAGTGAGAGCAGTGTGAGATGGGCAACGAGTTGAGGAGTCAAAAGAAACATTTTAAATATGTGAAGTAATGGGTAGGAGATATATCATGCAGATCTAAGTGTGAGTCTCTAAAGTTTCAATAGTTCCTAATGAACAGAGAGGAACAAACATTATGAAGGAACTGTAGAAGTCTTAATTTTCATAAACAAGATTCCTATTTTTTTAAAACACTGCTGGTCAGATCGGTAGTGAATGACAATCTGTTGCTTGAAGCAATAAAATTTATGTCTTTACTCATTACCTCCTAAGGTGTTGTAAAGATCTACTGACATACGCTGTGAATTCCTCCAACAAAAATCCCGAAAGAAGCTTCTGTTGAATATCCTCCTTCTAAAATGTGTCAGGCAAACATGTTTGGTTTTTTTTCCCCTCCTGAGGAAAATAGCCACAAGGAGCATTAAGAATACATAAGAATTTACAGAAATAACCACTGAAGTAATACCATAAAAGGCAGAAATGAGCCATAAAATTAAGAGCTACAAAATGTGACATCTTGATGGTACCTCCCAAGCAATGATTAATATTTTCCTTGCCTCATATATCCACACACGGTCTAGAAGCCACTGTAGGCCTAGCAATATCCCTCTTTCTGGAAAGAAATAAAAATCCCTGGATTTTTCTTTCAGCTGCTGTAAACCAAAGTAGCATGAAGGAGTTTAAGCCAGCCAATTCCTGTACTTTGTACATTGAGTGCAGAAGCCATCCTTAAACCAACTTGAATCTTGAAAGCTGCTTTCAAGTATTAGTTACATACCAGTCCTCTGGATTGAAGGGAACATCATTTAAGAAACAGTTCTGCCTGGCTGATTTCTGAATCGCTACTTAAGGTAGATTTTATTGAATATCTCCAGATAAAACATTTTATAACAACATTCAAATCTGACAGGAGAAGAACATACTTTTAAAACACAGTAAATAGTATTAAAACACCCTAATTTATAATGAAAGGTGCTAATGATTTACATGGGACCAACAGACATGAATTGTATTTTCTGTCAATGAACAAAGTTCAGGCTTTTCTTCAACTTTATTTTTCACATTTTACTAAACAGAGTTTTCTACTAAAACATAATTTTTCTGGTTCTCTTGGTGTGATCCCATTCTCAGCTGTAGGATGAAAGTGACTTAACCATAGCCAAGATTTCAAAGTCTTTTATGGAAGCAATGTTATTTTTACCAAGATAAGCACTATCTATATATCAACAACAGTCTTGTCTAGAAACAGCATATGAAAGTGTTCTAAGTTCCAGAAATATTTCTAGATGTCCAGCCAATATTCTTTTAAATTAAGTGAATAGCTCCCTCCACCCCCTAACCATCAACAAGCATCTTTAAGAACTTTTTGGCTCATCTGACTTTTCAGGATGCTGTCTGCTTAAATACTACTAACTACTCCCAGTAAAGACTAATGACAGAAATCTAGAAAGGTCAACCATTCCCTTTCTTACACAGATATAATGCTCTACTTTTCACTACATAAATGTATTAAGCAACTCTATACATCAGACATCTTAACACACTTATCTTCTACTACATGTGTAGTATGTCATATTTGCCTCTATTGCCTCTGCTGTGATCACAGACGGTCAAAAACAGCTCTGCTGTTCCAAGGACAGTGGCCACTCATCAAAAACTAGTTTTCCTGTTAATACACGCTGTGGGGAGTACTCCTCTGTTTTGGCTCATCTGTGCTGGATTTCCAGCCTTTGGTTTCAATTCAGACAGAGGACAAGCAGAGTTTAAGCTTCAGTTGGATGCTTTAACCAGTCTACTTATATTTAACCACCTATAAAAAATTGTCAGGCATCTTTCTCATTTGCTGCAGGACAATCATAATTATCCACAAACCTTAGGTCTTTATACAGATTTTAATTAAATGTGTTTATAAACTGCTTTATAAGATTATAGACAACATCAGAATCTCCGGGAAAGCCCTTAGGAAGCATTCAGTAAAGTAGGAGAATCCACAAACAAAAACACACCTGGAAAAAGCTAGATAACTGAATGTTTTGGCAGGCCCCCAACAATTCTTTTTTACTGGTAGTAATCAACATCCACCACAGACTCTGATTCGTCATCTACTACTTTTAAAATAATGGGGCAAATTCATTAGCCCTGAATGCCATCTTAAGCAAAAATTCCATTCAAATCAAGTTTCCAAAATAACTGAGCTAGGAAATGTACCCTTCTCCATTCTTGTTAAATAAAAAAGTAACACACACACTACAAAAGTTTATGCTTCAGAGTAATGATGTGACAAAATCAAGTACTTGATAGTTACAGTCACTCTTGATTAGCCCAGAGGTAATATGCAAATCAATGCACTTTAATGCGGTACAGTCATCTCAGTCAGCTAGACATAACTAGAGTCAACATGCAATCAAGAATCCTCATAAACAGAAGTCCCATCATCTAAATTAGATCCAGCTTGACCTTTAATTGATGCAAGCACACATTAGAATGCACAGGAATTAAGAGTTTTCAAATATAAAATAACTAAAGAGCAGCGAGCCCTGCACATCCAACTCATCCACTAGGGAAGAATCTGACTAGCAGAGAACTGACAGCAATCAACGTATTTAGTAACCAAAATCCAGTTCTGTCTTCCTACTCTGCTGTATTTCCTGTACTCATCATCACATGAAGGTGTCAACATTTAGTATTGCCAGGCTTGTTCCATCTCCATCACCATTTCCACTCTATTTTAACTTCTTACTTTGATACAGTCCCCTGCTTTGGTACAGTGAACATGTACCAAACGGACACCTTTGGGGAAGATTTCCAGGACTATGTAGAGCCAAGTAGCTCACCTACAACAGCAGAACAGGGTGAAAAGCACCACACCTCTGTCTTTTACTTGGCTTGATGATCATATTACTTAAAAGAGAAAGTAATTGTTTCAAATGTGTTAAATCAGTGAGGCGTGACCCTTAATTTTTGCTTTGCATTTAATTTTCTACCAATTGCCTCACATTTTCCAGCAGGGGCTTATGTTAAGAGTACACACAGTTCAGTACACAAGGGGCTTTTGAGTGAAGAGGAAGATTTCCAAGTTTGTTATCATTGCAGTAATGGCTTTTAATGGTTTATCGACTACTTTTGATGCATTGGTGAAAAGCAGGACTTTTTTTTTCTTATTGTTATTAGGCTTACACTGGCCATAGAAGTATCAGGATCTTTACTGAAAAAAATATTCAAATGGGTCAAAGGCATAACATTAAAAGGAAAACCCTGCACAACCTCAACAGCAAGCAAGTGGTCCAACATCTTCAGTGAGGTTATGATGACTGTCTCCAACTCCAGAAGTCTGCATGAGTTTGCTGTACTAAGGCAGCCTCCGGGATAGTCGTGATTTTTAACTTTCAACTATTAGGCAGGAGTTGGAAATAAGGAGCAGCACCACCAAGTGTCACCACCACTCTGCTAGTTCGCCAAAACCAACGAGTAAGTGGTCCCACAGACCATAAGCTCAAGGCCTTCTGCTGGAACCAAGCACCTCTAGAAACCAGTTAACTTGGCAAGATTTAAGAAGAGTAGCAATGAATGCATGAAGCCTAAGATGCTCAGCTCCACATAAGCATAATTAATGTATCCAACTACGAAGCATAAGACTGACATTATCTTGGAAAACCTCCAGGGGTCACAGGCAAGATACAGAAAAGGAAGCTACAGAAGGAGCTACTGTATTTGCTTAATAAATCTACTGCACAGACTGCTGTCAGTGGATTTTGTTCCAAGAAACTATACAAACAAAACAGTCTTTACAGGCAGAAGAGAGGGAAGGGGTGGGAGAGAGGCGAGAAGGATTTGATCTCGTGATCTCTCACAAAGTTGAACAGCTGAAAACTTCACAGGCAATGTCTGTGGAATTCATGAACTTTCTGAATTATTCTGACAAACTGGTGTATTTAAACAGGCAACTTGTTTTTAATTGAGCCATTTGCATTCTTTGATAAATTTCCCATCTTTGTCCAAGATGGGGAGTCATTCACATACTGTCAACAACAGCTTTTCTACTAAAACAAATGGATCAAATTGTATACAATCTACTTGACTATAATATCACCACAGAACCCTAAATATACACTAAAGCTTCAGTTTTCACATTACTTTCTCAAATCACTGTAGTTTAGCTAGTAGGCTTAAACTGTGCTCTCTCAGCATGGACGCATAAATACTAAGCATAAAAAAAAAATGTCTGTCACAAATTCTCTTAAAGTTAAGACTGTACATGCTGCAAATATAAGGATGCCTTAATTTTACACAAAATTAATCTTTCTTCATTCAGATTTAGGAATAGGAAAAATGCCAACAGATAATCAGATGTTCTTATATCATTCAGCTATGCTGCCTTTCAGTTAAATTTAGCTAATATACCTCAAAAGGTATTACTTTCATATCAGACTGGAGAGCAATTTCAGATATTATAGATAATAGATAAAATAATTATATAGAGTACTACTGGCTCTTTCGAAGTTGTATTGAGGAAAAATTTAGGCAGAACTCTCAGATGACTTAGTAGATTGTAAAATTCACTGTACTGCCAATTATTAACGACAGCCTATTCTAGGGTAGTAAGATCACGTACAAGTATGTCTCTTGTAACTCAGAAACTCCTTGCAACTAGGCCTTGGCATGCGATTGTGGAGCTCATTACCTTCCAAATGGACTTAATTGTCCTGCAGAAGTATTTTTTGCTTTACTTACTGCTGTTAAGTAAGGCAGGTATTACTACCCTGTTATTCTTCTGTTCTTCGTAACAAGAACTTGGCCTTCAGAAACAGCATCATACAGCTCTGAATTGCTAACAGTCACTAAAGAAAAAGGTGGTAGTAATCAGCAATCAGAGTTTTATATAGATAGACAGATAGATGTGTATATGCATGAGCAAATGAGTATAAATGTATAAAATAAATACATACATATAAATTTTAAAAACACGGACCTTACCTATCACTCCCTACAAAGAAACAAACAAAACCAAAAATCCCACCTCGTAAACCCTTAATTTTTTTCCCTCCTATTTCCCCTTTTCAATATCCACACTTAAAGCATCTGTAGATGTTGGACTAGCATACCTCTCCAACACATAACCCTGACCCACTTCACTGCAGAAAGCTAGTGAAACAGGCTCCAAATATTTCATTCTGCAGCTGGTCTTTAAGCCCTAATAACCAAGGGAGGTTGAAGTCACTCTCTAATCTCCTAATGTGTAAGAATCAACAGAGCTCCCCTTTGAGCAGCCAGCCTACGCCAGAGCACAGAACAGATTGTGTCAAGTGACAGCTGCTTTCTGGCAGAACACGCAGGCTCCCTACCAAGAAAGGGAGGCAGGAAGCATCACTCAGTTGTGGAAGAGGTTGCCAGATTAAAAAAAAACAAACAAAACACCACCCTCCCCCCCCAAAAAAAATACAGCCATTCAAAGAAGATCCATGCAGTTCAAAGAGTTGCCTGCATATACCCTAAATCTTATATATAGTCTGTTGCCATCTCATCTCCATCTCTCCTCTGTTCCTTGCCTATAAAAGAAGGAAAGTTTCCCACCACAAGGACTATTTGCCTACGTATGTGCATGGCACTTCAGATCTTATGGCTGCTCTACAAAGATAAAGGATTGTCAAGCTCTCTAACTAGTTAAACCAAGTTGTAAATTGAACATGTCATACAGATACTAATTTTTCTTTAAAAAGGAGTTAGGTCTAAGAAAATGAGCTGTAGTCTATGACTGATCATGGATATTACTGTGTGCATATACAAATGTACAGACACATGGAAGTATGTTTCTTGCAATTGTGTCAGCATGCAAGAACAAGGCACGAAATAAAAAATGGTTTTGTGGCTCCATGTTCTGCCCATCTTGTGCAAGTAGTATTTTAATTTGGAAGTATCCAGGAAATATGGCTTAAGATCAGTCACAGCTCAACTCCAGTAAGAGGTTTCTGGAGTTATATTAGCACGTTTTTGGAGTGTACACAATGTTCTGAGCACAAGGTTAGAATTTTTTCTAAATGCTACATTTTTGAAGACAAGTTACTGGAATTACACTTTTGTACTTCTGTGTGTATTAGGTTCCAAGATGGGGGGGCCAGGGGAAAAAAATCCAGCCCAAGCACCTTTTCCACCTCTGCTGAAGGAATAGAAACAAAAAAGTCCCCAAGAAAGTCTTGTCAAGAAAGCAGCAACTGCTTTTTTAAGTGGACCATTTAGATATTATGGCTGCCAACACTTGACAAATTTGCATTCATATCTTTTAGCTGTATGATTTAAGCCCTTGCTAGCCAGCTTTCAGTCCTGCCTAAACCCTTTGTCAATATGTTAGACATAAAGCAGGATACAACTAACTGCTTTGTCAAATACATATTTATGTGCAAGTGGTTAACATATAGACCAAATGAAGGGATTTTTACTAGTTAGCTTCAGCAGGATGAAGAAAGAACTGTAAAAGTGTTTGAAATTAAGCACTTTTAGAGGAAACGGACTGCCCAGATTGGTTGTTCCTTTGAAAGAAAAAGGTCATGTAAATCAGACTCAAAACAGTTCTAATACTGTATGGTCAGTGGAGAATGCTAAACTACAGACTGGAATCTTTGGAGAACTCAGAAATGGCAAATGGGTGTAACGTAAACACACCAGACATTAACAGTTCAGTTTGTGGATGAAAGAGAAGTCCCAGCCCCTAGGAATAAACAGACCTACAAACAGATCTGATAATAGGAAGAGTTTTGCAATACAAGAGAATACTAATAAAACAGGAAAGATGGTTAGAAAATCCGCTCTTGTAAGCGTACTGATTACATCACCAATTTGGGATATAAATTATTGTCTTTACGACATCCTCTAGTGCTTTACATTCTGTTTAGCAAACATAAATAGCATGCAAGGAGTTTGCAGCAGGTGTCCCACGTTGCTCTGCTGCAGCAGTGCAGCCACACGCCAGAGGTGGGGCACCTCTGTGGAGCCAACGCTCCAGCCCACAGGACAACTAGAGTTGAGGCACAGCTGGGGCACATGAACGGTACCCAGATTCAGACTCCAGCTGAGTATGTAGCCGAAAGCTGCTGCTGCTACTTTTGAGATGTCAGTGGCTGGACAGACATTTTCCACTGGAATTACATGAAACTTTCAGTTTTGCATCTGTGTTCATGAATACACTGCAACTCCGTGCCAAATTACAACTGTTCTCACAAATATTCCTCTCTAGCCAGATACCGAGTACTTTTAAAACTGGTCTCTGGTCAGGATCAGGCTAGTTCAGTTACTATTCTTAATTCAGGATCTCTATTACACAAGCCCACACAAATACTTCAGCCCAGAGCCAGGAATTCCCCTTCATTTTCCATCATCTCAGCCTGTACCATCTGATAAATAAAAATACAGAGTCTCTGATCTTACAGGAGAGGCTTATCTAGACATGGGTTATGGCTCTTTCTTGCTCTGCGTCCAGTCTGGGGAACTTCAGTCTCATCCACCTCTCTGATTCACTTAGGAAGCTCTTCTTTTCTCTTGGCTGAGCCTAAATTCATCCAGAACACGACCTTCAACAGCATGTTTATAGTCAAGAATACAATTAATCTCACAAATAACCACTGGGATAGCCCCACTGTCTTGTCCTTGTAAGACAAAAATAATGAGTAGCCTCTTACTGGAAGGCTTTGCAGAAGCCTACAGAAGAAACCATAAAAAACCTACTGCTACCATTCTAGATCTGAGCAAAATTTATTCTAACACAAAGCAGCCTTTAAGACCACATACCAGTAACTTTCTAGAAAAGTAATAGTGACTTTTGCCAAATAATATGTAGGTCTTGTTAACTGCACAAGGAAAAAAAGGAGTGTTTGGGCTTTTGCTTTTTTTTTTTTTTTTTTAAATGGCTTAAAGTCTACCCTCATGGTTAATAACTATTCAAAAAGATCATTACAAACTTCTGCTCGTCAATTACAGCATAAAAAGATGGTTTTTTCCACTACTGCTTTTCACAGATCTCAAGATCACAAAGCTTTTACTCAAAACCTAAATGCTAAGGTATCGAACTTGCAGGATAGTGGTGTTTAACAGCTCACAGAAGAACATGCATCTCTGAACGACTGCAAAACAGGGGGGAGAGAACAGTCTAAAAGTGACTTTGCTATATTTAGGAACAGCACAATCAATACAATACAGACATCAACTCCACAAATATAACTCAGGTTAGTCGCCAGTGCCTGAAGGCAGGATATCGGGGGGGGGGGGGGGCTACGACTCTGCCCCGGGG
>JAWMRA010000078.1:107396856-107487262 GCA_035584735.1 Pseudotriccus pelzelni
CTGATAGCAGAAGGAAAAAAAATTCCAATACAAGGATTTGCCAGGCACAGAAGAAATGCTAACTTTCTCTTTTGGGGCAATTTACCAAATCCCTACACAAGTTTAGCAATTTCTTAGCTGTTCCTCACATGTTTACTTTGATTTTGTTACTGGGAGACTGCTGAGCAGTCAAAAACATTAAGGTGATACCAGACACAGACTCGAAATGATAGCAAGAAAAAAATAGTGGCAATCTAACAACATCTACTGACAAAATAACTCTGATTTTGCAGCTCAGAGGAAAATGTTGCATTATAATCTGGATGCAATCAAATCTCTGGCGGGTTTGTAAATCATTGCTAAGAATAATCTGTCTGGTTGTTTACACTATTTAGAAGAATTACTGGTGTCGACACACAAAGTTTGATTTTCATGTTGGTCTGAACTCTTTCTTCTGTAACTGTTCACAGACAAAATTTTGTCATCTCTATTAGTCAGACTGTCTGGAATAATCAAACACTGAAGTTATTAGGTCTCCACAAATCACAAGTGATAACTCCCATGTAGAAAAGGGAGAAAGGAAACATCTACCAGCAGACTGAAAGACATCCATGAAAACATTACTGTGAGATTTTACACTTACTGTGTTACTGACTTCTAAATAGTATATCTTCCATTCATAAGGAAAAATCCTGTAAATGTACATGGCCACAAAAACAAGTAGATCTGACTACTACAGTTGTTGTGGGTGTTTCTTTGTTGTTGTGCTTTTTTAAACTAAAAAGTTATCATCCAGAATTAATCTTTATTGGCTAGTTTTATTATTTGCAATTATATCCATTGGAAGGGAAGAGAGGAGAAACAACAGTTGAGGGCATCTGTTTCCAAATATTTGATTGGATATGGTTCAAAGACTCTGCAGCCCAACTCTTACAAGAAGAGGTGCTCTTATTAAATAATACAAGTCCTTTGTCTATGATCTTGCACCTGTTCTTTTCAGTGAAAACCACATTTATACTGTTCTTCACTCCTACAATGTTTCTGAGCCACAGCAGCCAAGATTAAGGAACCTAGAACGTGCTCCAAAACACAACACCCATAAATCCATTGCTGTGGGTGGTTGGGAGTGACTAATTCAGCGCATTTAAAATTAGTAATTGTACTTACATGCTCTGAGTTTGTAAGGACACACTTTTGTTGCTGCTGATATTACAATGAAACTAAATTTAAAGTGGAATCACATTTTTGTTGTTGCTGCCATTACATCTGAACTACATTTAATAAGAGATCACGTAAACAAATATATGCACCCTCCAGTCTGTATTACCTCCATCCATCCTTGGGCATTAAACTGGTTTCACTATACTTTATTTCTGTACAAATATAGATGGACACTTTTAGAGCCACTAGATTAAGCTTTTGAACCTTAGTCATCTCTGAGCAAGATTTGAAAACCTTGCCATCTGTAGACTCCACCTCCTCTCACTGAAGTGAACCCCTAGGTCCAGGGCACTGTGTTCAAATAACTAGAAGCCACCCACACTGCTTACTTATATTTCTCAGTGTTTGAACCACAGTAGTATCAGTACAATACCAGAGAGAATACAAGTATTTTCAAATACTCAGAAGTAGGCTCTTCTCAAGGGCCCTTATTTGTAATTCAGCTCTGTTCCCATCGAAATTACTGGGACTTTTATCATTCTCTTGAGTAAAAAAACCCCTAAAACAATAAATTGATGGCTCAACTAAGGAAATGTTAAGTACTTCTGCAAAATCACTTGTAGAGTTTTCCTCTGACCTGAGTGGCCAGTTAAGTTTCCTCTAATACCTCTCTGATGCTGTTTGCCTTTTCACTTATTCCAAACATAACCCAAAAGTTCTGACATCACCCACATGCCATAACCACTGTCTTCCTAGGGCAGAGAAAGAAGATTTTTTTCCTCCTGCCAGGAATTACCAAGAGAAACAAATGATGAACATTTCAAATGAAGACTATACTTGGTGAAGCATTCCCTGATGAAGGCTACTAAGCCCTAGAACAACAAAAACAGTCACTCAAAACAAATTTCTGAGTTGTAGTATTTGCTAATTTTAAGCATAATTAACTTATGAAGCTCATCTGGCCTAAGAAGCCATGATATGACATCCTTTAGCATGCAGCAACACGGAGTTGTGGCTGCATACCACAAGCAGACCCTAAATGTAAAAAAGACAACACACAAAGTTATTTTTAAATCCATTTCAGAGAAACTGTCTGAGAAGGTAGGTAAGACGGTGTTTGCAGTCATTTTAATGGTTCCTCACATGAAAGAACAAACTCTTAAAACAGTTTTGTTTATTTGTTTAGTACAGAGAATTCCTGCAGGAGAAACTAATATTTATAACAATGCTAGTCAAAGTATTCTGTCTCCACTCCCAAGATCATCCCTCTAACTAAGGAAAGCAAGAAACAAAAAGCCTCATCCGCCAAAACCAGCCCAAGTTGTTTCTATTGTTGATTTCTTTTGAAGTCAATAACATTGAAGCCTTGGGCATATGCTAACCAACCAGGTCCCACATTTTAGATTTCCAAATAGCTATCCACACAAGGTTTTGAGCTTTATAAACAACTAAGCATTTACAAAGGGAGTATGTTTTAAACTGATCCAACTAAACTATGAACAAGAGATCAAGTATTGCTCAAGTGCCGCCTTTCAAAATGCAACAGTTGAAACTTTTGATTCACATTTGGAAGAAAAAGGCTTACTATTGCTCAAGGCAAGGCCCCAGGCAGTAATGCTTATTTTCTCCTCCACTTTATTTTACAAACGCACCTAAAGATCTCTGGGACTGGACCAGTAACTATGAAAAACAATCAGTACCCACTATCACCACACGCAACGCAAACACTAGAAATATGCACATAAATCACACATATGGTTCCTATGATACAGGCCCTTCAAAGTGAGAGTCTCTGTTTACAAGCAGTACAGCTCCTATCCATCACAGCAGCTTATGAGAACAACAGGCATTTAAAGCTGAAAATATTCTCATCCTGAAAAAGTAACCTTGAACCAAGCAAGGCAGCAGATAATTTGTGCCATTGATTTGGGCAGAGCAATCCTCTCAGAAGCATTCATATAGTGACTTGGTTTTCAAAACTTGCAGAACAGAAATTTAATTTTCATAGGCCTTAAGCACTTCCTAGGTTTCTAACTCTAGGACTCAATTCCCCTTCCCCGTTCCCTTAAGAGCTTTTTCAAAATGGAAAGGATAGACTGCAACCTTCTTCTGCAGAAACTTTCTAATGGAAACACCAGCTTCCCTGCACATCCACTCAGATGTATAAAAGCTGTGGCAACTTGTCAGAAAGGAATTTCACAGCATCCCAGGATTCTTTCACCATCTCCTTCAGACACATTAATTAACTTTATTCTGCGTTCTTAAAATTTGTGACATTAGATACTTGGAACTAAATGAAATACTGAAATACATTAATGTACTGTATTTTGTTGAAAACTCCAGATGGAAGTATTCTTGTCGCTATTTTTTGAGAAAATACAAAAGACTGCTTTTGGGTTGCATTAACTTTACCTTACCCTTTTTCAGATCAATTTAAGACAATGGAAATAAACCAAATACCTTATTAATTTATTCCCAGATAGGAAACAATTAGTCACTGAAAAAACTTTCTATCACGTACTGCATAGTCAGTTAGCAGACCTACCAGCTCTTAATTGATCCTATTTAATTCACCACACTAAAAAATATACACGCCCTTTATGCTTTACAATGGAAAAAGTAGATTAAAAAAAAAATCCCCCTATGTGCATCCCAACAGGTAAGCAATTTTGCTGCATTGCTTTTTTAGTTACTTACCCACCAGAGCACACCTTCTTTAAAACATATTTACTTCTCCCCGCCCAAAAAAAAAGAAGTTCAAACTCCTTACATTGCATGTTTTTTACTGCTCGCACACAAAGAAAAAGTATCTGGGAGTAGTCTGCTTCTGGCATACACAATGGAATGTGGAAAGATACCTTGGAAATCAAATTGAAGTGAGCTCTAATATTTTGATTTATATATAGAGAGAGAGAGAAATGGAGGGAGGGAGGGAGAGAGAGAGAAGCAGAGGGAGGGAATTAGAAAGTGGCTATTACTCACACCTTGCTATGATCATATGACTTGGCAAATACAGAGGGTCAAATGCCTCCCCTCTCCTCCCCTCCATATTGTGCTGCTATAATTGGTCACCAGCAATTTGACATGGAAAAAGGTTTGTACATATGCACTCAGCTGGCGTGCATCCAGACAAGGCCTGGGGAGGGAGAACTTCGCAGGAGTCCCTGCTAGACACACACAGTTGGAAGAAAGCCTGCAAGACTGCAGATTAACAGTCTACAAAAGAAAACCCCAACACCCAGACTCTGTCGGCCAGCTGAAAAGCTCGTCCCCAGATTTCAAACCAGTCTGTCAGACACTAGACCTGGCAGTGCCTGAGGCTACCAACATAGCTCTGTTTCCAAGCTGCTTAGATAACAACTGTGCAGCTAAGGGATGGACCGGGAGAAGTTATTTTAAGTTACAATTACTAGTTCATACCTTATCAAAAGGGCTAGATGAGCACAATTATCACTGCTAAATGCTTCCCTTCCTCTTCTGAAAGAGCAACAAGCACTTTAGTCATAGCAACTAAAGGCAGAGTAAACAGCACCAGGTGAAGAGTTTGTTGCACGCTGCTGCTGCTACTGCCATCCCAGGGAACTCCAGTACCTCCCGGTCTTTTCACAGGCAGTCCTGCTGAAACAGGTTTGAACCACATCTCTCTTTTTTTCTTGTAGAAATACCTACTCAACCTCTTTCTTACAGTGACAGAGGACCCAACCAAACCACCATGTTGCGGCAGTGCTCAAGGCAGAGGAATGCACAAGCAGCCCCCTCTTTTCAGCTGAGGGCTGGGTAGTCCCAAATGCACATAAATGCAAAGCATTTTGCACTTTCAAAGCAGTCACTGAGTGGCCAGGAGAAGGGTTAGAAACATGAGCAAGAAGGAAAAGCAGCACTACTGCACATCAGGTGAGCCACAGCTCCAGAGGGGGTTAATAGCAAGATGACGGAGTACAAAATATTCTCCATTTCTTATGCACAAACTAATTCTAACATGAGAAAAAACGCTAACGTCAGATCCAATACTAAAAGTCATTGCCATAGCACGGAATATTCTTCAGCAAGCAAGGTTAAGCGTTGAAGGACAAGCCTGACCTTGCTACGAGATCATCTAAAGGCGTAAGGCTGAATGAGGAAGTTGAGCACAAATAAGTATTTACTTGCTGAATCCTTACACAGCTATGCCTTGGCAATGGACTTCTCTTAGATCAGTCACACAGCTGCTACTAACAGCAGAGACTGGCCATCATAAATTTTACACTCCCCTACTGGTAGCACCTACAGTTTAAGAACAATGGTGCCATCAATCCTCCAGACCCACTACTGGCTACCAAATACAGTATCTTCCATCAAGTATTTGACGAAATTAGAGATCTGCTACAATCACTTATCGTGGCCTTTCAGACTACTGTGACTTCTGAAATCAGACATTATGTTACTTATTTTATTCACCATTAGAAAACTCTGCATGCTGTAAAAAAGTACATATGGCACCCAGCCACCACTGAGAGGTAAAGAACTGTGTGCTTCCCAGCTTTCTAAACTAGGTTCTGGAACATTTTCTTATAGTTTTGGTAACAAATTGTTGAAGAAGCTACTGTAAGATTCTGTCTTTCTCCAGTACTTACATTATGATCTGTTTTCTGCTCCCCTCCCTGAAAGAAAATCCACCAAAAGGTTGCAGGATTTTTACTTTTTTTTTTTCTTGGCAAGAAGATGCTGCTCTAAGACTGTGCCACACACAAACTGGATGAGCAGCCAACTGCTGAGTGGGAGGCTCATTAAAAAGGGCCATTTGCTTGCCATATGTCTCTTTCTTCTAGACAGACTAATTCTAGTCATTAGAATTTTAACCAGAAATGCAGATTAGCAAAGCAACTTTCTGTTAAAATGGCACCAGAAATTTTCATAAGCAGAGTATTGAAAACCACTTGGTGCTCGGAGCAAGTTCCCGGTTTGACAAGGGAGCCCTGATCCCAAAGCAGGGTTGGCAGAGTACCTCATCCTTGCAAGGCCAGCATTTCCCGACCTCCCAGTGGGGAGCCTTTGTCCCTCCATCTCTTCTGCTCCTGCCGTCCACCACCACCCAGGCTGCTGCTATTGTCTCCTGCTTACTCTCTCTACCACCAATTTCCCCTCATTTCTCTCTCCCTCCCTACTACTGCCCTAACATTCCCACACGAAGCGGGATGACTGCAGGAGTATAAGCTGACAAGATCAGCCAAACCTGTCTGCTCCTGAGAAGTCTGTGCACTGTGCTCCCAGCTCAGGGAGGCAGCACAAGAACATTTGCTCCCAGCCACCTACCTAGAACATCTCTTGCAGACCTTCGTGTCCATTGGATCCATAGGATTCTCTGACACCTTTGTGTACCTTTAACAGCGTGTGTACTACCACACCAGTACACAAGCACAGGTAACCCACAGTCACCCAGACTTCCTGCAGTGGGCTCGTAGTCAGTCAGGGGAATCAAAGTGACAAGAAAGGAAAACAACCAACAAACCCCAACCCCTTCAAGTGCATCTCAGCCTCTTTTACAGAATCAGATAAAGCACTTTTTCAGATAGGAACATATGCATAGTAGATCTTTTTATAAATATCAGTCTCTCTTCTATTTACACAGTGCTTTAAGGCACTACCAGTCTGAACTCAAATTCAGGTTCTCGCTTAATTTTATTTAGAAAGTTTGTCTAAATTCACGTGTTATGTTACTATAGCAACTGTCCTCTTGGAGGGGTCAACAGCACTGCACAGGAAAAATCTGATACTATGAACAGTTAGAAGTACTGACCATTTCCCCTATCCAACATCCCACAACATCGTGTGAAAGCTAAAGCTGATTTAATATGATACAGCAACTCTATTCCTATTCAGAGTATTTCTCATCCCACATCCCAGGATATGCTGTCGCCTTTCCCCTATACTGACTCTGAGGGACACATCCTTCCCAGCAGTTGGCTCTGGGTTTCTAAGTCACATTCATAAGAATCCCTCAACTCAGATCCATGAATCTGTATTACAGCACTGCTTTGTTTTTCATCTATTTTTGGAGATGCCATTTGTGTAGCAAATGTCTTAATTCCCTCCACATACTTTGAACCCTAGTAATTAATTTAGCAGGGACACAGCAGCTAAAAAAACTGGATTATGCAAGTCACCCTGCCCACCCATCTCACCAGTGTTTCACTTTTCCCATCAAGCTTCACAGTGATCCCACTTGGCCTACACAGACTTTTTACTTTTTGAGTTTGGACACACAGAGGCTCATACAGTGTTTTATCAGAGACAGCTTTCTCCAATCAGTACTTCCTGCTGAACACTCTTTCTTCTCTATAGAGACACACCTCACAGTTGCCTATGTTCAAAAGGTTATTAATGGTTTAAAAAACCCAAACAAAATATAAATAAAACCAATTCTGGCAGAAGACAACAAATGCACTTCCCATCATTTTGATGAAGACCTTCAGAAACCTTCAGACGTGATCTTGCATCCTAATCACATGTTCCTCTTTATTTTCGTGCACACATGCAGTCATCGTAATGAAAATGGGACCTTTCGCACGATGAGCTGGTCCACAGGACGGGTCAGGTGAGCACCACGAAACAAGGTAACAAGGAACAGATGCAGCCAGTTTGAATGACTTCAGCCACTCAAATGCAGCCAGCCAGCCTTGGCCGGCTATTCTCAGTCTACTGCAACACAGAATTCATGTGAGATGAACCAGAAAGGTTGAACCAGTGACAAATATTTAAAGAGTGTGCTGTGAAGGTGCCTCCCCTGAAAAACATACCTTCTTAGCATTTTGATTTAAAAGGTTTTCTTACTTTACATAGGCTATCAACCATCCAAGATGCCAGTGGCATCTGTCAGTGTTGTAGATTTTGTGACAGGTGGCTCAGCAGCCAGGCATTCCTAATTTGAGGACACTCCTAAAGCCCTCATACAGTGTACTTCCTTTTTTTCCCCTACTCTGTCCGCCTTTGGGATCAAACTGCACACTCTGGTTCAACAGAAGAGTTGAGTCTCACGTGCAGTAAAGGGAACGAGTAGAACAAACAGAGTTTCATGCCTGTATGTAAAACTGTGAGGAAGTTAACACACGCTTTCAGTATCCCTCTAACGTGTAGGTCCTTCAGAGCGACAAGTTAAATGCCTGTTTCTCCTATTGAGTTAATAATGGTCACCTTTGCTATTACTGTTAATAGCTTCCCCCCTCCCCCACTGAAACAAGTTCACCTCTGCCAACTGAGAACAGAAAATCTCTGCACAACAGCCCATGACATAAAAAAAAGCCAGTTTTCCCACTTCTTTAAGTTTCAAAGCTCACAGAAATGCCTTTCCCTGACACAGCAGAACCACTGTCTTGGATCACAGGCTAAATTAAACACACAAATTACATTCTCCATATAAACAGTTATACACGACTTAAATAGCAGGGTTTTATTTTCCTATTGGCACCAATTGGTACAGTAGTTCAGTCAAAGCTTAAGACATCAGTGATGTCAGTTGCTTTAATAGGCAGCACTGACGTGACCAGCTCTCGTTCCCAGACGTGAAGTGTGCTGGTTTCCATGGGGAGGATGCTCCAAAGAATTCCTACCGCACTTCCTATCAGTTATTTGAGCAGCAAATACTGGCTCCAAGGGGAAAAAAAAAAAAAAAGTCTGTTTGGGCATCCAAAAATTCACAGGATGATGTCATCCTGCACGACAGATTTCTCTGAAGCTCCCTCCCCAAACACACACGACCTGTCAAAACTCCTGCTCTACATTCCTGCCAGCTGGGTTCTGTATTTACAGAAGGGAAAGACATCAATAATTTTTGCCTTGCTTCTTTCCCATGTTAGCTCAGTTGTAACAGTTCCTCCTGCAGCCCCCAGAACCAAAAGGGACAGTCTGTCTGAAAGAGATTTCATAGACTAATTATAGAAATCTTATAGCAATTTCTTCCCTCACAAATTCCCATGCAGATGTAGTCCAAGTCAGAATATCAGCAAAGGAGAAAGTGGGGACAAACTTAAGCAAAGCCAAAAGCAGAAGAGCCAACCAGATGAAATAAAAAAAAGAAAAAAAAAAGAAAAAAAAAGAGGTATGCAGCTGACCATTACCTAATTCCTTAAGCATTAAAGACTGTACTTCTTTGCAAGAGTCTTCATCTGCTGCTAGCACGCACTGTGATCCAGGTAAGAGTCATGGGATAGTTACACTGGTGACTGCACCATTCCTAGCAGTCACATGTGCTTGATTTCTTCTGCACCTGCTACTCTGCTTATGTGAAAAATTCGTGCAGGGTTATGTAAGAGATTAACAAAAGGCCTCATTATCCATATGAAAGATCAGCTCAAAACATACAATTTTTTAGAATTCAATAAAAATTCTTCCTCCAAGTTTGCACAGAAGGAAAAGCATTTTTTTTTTAAACTGATTAAACAGTGAGCATAGCCTTTACAACTGCCTTCTCTTTATTCTCTTTTTCCATCAAGAGATAACTTCGAGGCCAGATGCTAAAATTCCTGCTTTAGGAAAACTGATACGAAGTTTCAGACTGCAATTACAGACTATAGGCTAACAGACCTTCTTTGAGCTTCTTAACCACCCTTAAAGATTTTCAACTGTATGATTTTCTACAGGCCTGAACATCTACATCAGGGTAGGAAAGGTGTGAAGCAGTTTCACACTTAGTTCATTACTCGTTTCAGTGCCTAGAAACAGGGAGCTTCATCCCTTCCAAACCTTGCTGGCAGGAGCTCACCAACAGGGTAGGCTGTAGTGTTCACCCACCTCCTCTCTTTTATATTTTTAAGTTATACCTCATGAAAGAGGAGAATAGCTGCCTCTTGGGAACTCGGGAGCCACATTCCCAATTTCCTTGTGACCAGTTCTTAGGGTAGCCTCAACGGGTCAGAAAAGTGGGATCAGATGGAAACCTTGAGTGCAGCCCTGAATACACCTCTGATTCCCAGTGGGCATCAGCCTTTTCCAAGTGGTTAAGTTAGGCAGCTTTTAAGGCCCTTCTCCCAAGCACTTAAGTCTTTCCAGCATAATGTAAGTGAGCCCGGCACTCCACTGCGCCAGCCAAAAGCTAAGACAAAGTAATTCAAGCAGTGCCAAGCAAATCCTGTGTGATTCAGGCCATCTCCCAGTCTGCTGGGAACCAGTTTCCTGGCTGCTATTCTACCCTCCCCTCAACTGCAATCTTTCAAAAAGTCACCCTCCCCAGTTAATTTCTTTTGTACAAGCCTCTAGAGCTTTTTCCGAATTGATGCAACTCCAGCCGTCTTCTTTGCTGCCCACAGAGATCTGAAACAAGAAAACAAAACAAAACAAAGAAAACCCACCACCTTACAGTGAATGCTTGTAAGGTCACAGCTGAATTTCAGCAAGTTTCAAGTTTGCAGACTTTGAGTAACAGCCAAGAACTGTGGAAGTCTGAGAGGAACATGTGATACTTGGAATCATCACTTGTAAAAGCTTCAAGTTTTCACTCTCTCCTCCTACTCCTTTTCTCACAAATAAAACAAAAAGTTCAACACTGAGGCAAATCTTAAGTGTTTTTTGGGGTTTTTTTAAGCAAGGTTAAGATTTTACTTGTGCTGAAGTCCGAAGAGAGGAAGACAGCTGTATCTAAAAGCATGCACCTCTTTCCACCTACTACCTCACTGTAATAGTATTGAAAAATATCACTGTTGTTACAAGCTTTTGGTCTCTTTAAGGCACCAAGCAAAATCCTGTGAAACCAAACACATTTTATAGTACAAACTGGTGTCTACAAACCACAGACTCTTAAATTCAGGTTAGAAAGCAATAGAGAAAATGCAAGTATTTTCTTTCCATGAACTTCTGCAACATAATCAGACTTTTCCTCCATCACTTGGAATATTACTATCCTGTAAATTAACCCTACTGCTCTTGTTACATCAAAGAGCAGCAGCCTTTGAGAGCTGCAGATGCTACAGCAGTTCCACTTTCGCAGCCTGGTCCATCTGAAATATCTGAAAGGTGGATTTGGAAATAAAAGGGTTGAATGTGGTTTCACTAGAAATCTGAATACAAACTTTGATATAAAAATGCAAAGTAGAAGAGATTCTCCAACACAGATGGTACAACAAAAAGGGAATATTTCATTAAAATTAGGGAAAAGGATGCAACTTAGCCAGACTGGCTAATGGGGGGAGATGAAAAAACAGGAAGAACAAGTGTACCCACAGATGCAAAAGGAATAAGCAATTTTTGCCTGCAATTTTATTGACTTCATTTTGACTCTGCGATTTGATATTGCACTGTAGGTCAACGGAGAAGTGTTTTCCGAAGTTGAAATGGTCACAGAAAAGTGGAATAACAGACAGAACCATGGGAAAGCCTAAGAGCAACTAAACTTGTTGAAGGTAATTCTTTGAACAAAAAAAAGAATATGGATATTTGCTCACGTATATAAGAACAGTTAATCCGTTTTTTCAAGGTGACAGGTTTGAAAAATCCATGACTAGGAAGAGCTTCTAGACTAAAAAGCTGTGATTTCCTAAGATAGAAAAACTAAGTCTTTGGTGGGGAAAAATGAGGTAGCAACTAAACTAAACTAAAATCAAGTCGATAAATATATTTTAAGGCATAATCATGTCCCTGACAGAAAAGCATGGAATTATGCCATATGGGGAGTGTTACAAGTGTTTTAGACACTACTGATGTCCAACTTAGAGCTGAAGAGGCACGCACTGCTCAGTAAAATGAATACCCTCTCTCCCTGCTATACCCAGGCACTATACTAGCATGAGATTTTTAGATGAATACCAAATAGTCTTATTTCTGTATGTTTATTGAGAGAAAAGGATTGCAGTTCTCTGGCAACTTCACACGGTCAAGTACTCAGAGCTACAGAAGTCACATTTCTTTTAAAAACACAAAGACCATATGCTGGTGGCAATGCTTTCCTTTAGGACCAGTACCTGTGAAGAAAAGCTTTAAGGCCTCCGGTTGCTTTTCAGATCATACAACCCTTTTCAAGAAAAAAAACCCCAAAACAAAACAAAAGGTGGGTACCAGGGGGGTTAAACATGTGGGTAGCTTGTTTTCTTGCTTGTCTTCTGAGGACATCCATTCATTAATCATTTACCAGCCCACAGACACATGGCAGCCTGCCTCTCTCAGAAGCACTGAATTTGGGCCCTGTTCTCTAGAAAGTGATATTCAGCTGTAGAGCACAAAAGCCCCAGGAGAACTATGTGATAGCTGGGTGCCAAGTTAAGTTCAAAGCAAAACTGAATTAAAATGCAAAACACATTTTGTATCAGGGAGTGGTGTACCTGTTGGCTGGAAAAGATTCACTTAAGTTTTCTATTCCAGAACAGTGTTCCTCCCTGTCTTAGATCTCACCCAACTCTTTGAACTTAAAATTACCCCATCAGAGCTGTACTGCTCAACTCCCACAGAAGAACAGGATAGAATAGCTCTCCCTGGCACCACCCACTCTTCCCAGGGAGGCAACTGCCCAGACAAAGGGCTCTTTGTCCAACATCACCTTCCTTGACCAGCAGACAGCATCAAATTGCACCTGAGGCAGTGGAGGGTCTAAACTGAAGGTCAGATGAGGAGGTTCTCCCTCTGTCCCCAAAGTCAGCACAAGTTGGCAGCAGATGCCATAATGCCAAGGAGCAAAGGATATGTGCCAGTCTGATGTTTTCTCTTCTCCCCAGGGTTGGGAAGAGAGCACACTTACAGAAGATCCAACATACTATAATCACCTAAGAGTGTTCAGCACCACCAAAGTAAAAATCTGATGTCATCCAGACCTTGGATGCACCAGGTTCAAGGTGGGTACTGAGAAATAGCAGCTGCTGCCATCATCAGAACAACTAGGAGATGCCTAACTCACACCACACTCCAGCGCTCTCCTCCCTTCAGTGCCCGGTGGCCGACTATCCCAGGGCGGACAGCAGCTGGCATGCAGGGACAGCAAAACTGTGCCTTTGAGGTAGCCACGCCTTTGGACCTGAGAAACTTCTGCAGCCACACGTTGCAAAATCTCAGGGATTTTGCTCTACCCTGCTCCACCACTGCCAAGGCAAGTTCGCTCCTGAGAAGACCCGCAGAGAGTGTCTTTCTCTGTGTTAGCAGGACACCATGAAGAACAGGCTCATCAGGCACCGCTCCATGATTAACAAATCAAACCTGTAGAAACAGGTTTCAGTAGGACATTTGTTGTACACCAATTCCAACACCAGAGAAGGGACTTCTGACTCATTCCCACCAGACACCCCACCTGGGGAAGGTTCACGTGACAGGGTTTTATATTTCCTCATTTAAATGACATTAAGAAAGCTATCAGCACACTTAGGTAAGCAACTGGACAGGGCACCAGTGATTACTCTGTATTAGCAATTGCACACCTTCGCTCTGTGGTGAGGAGGTGTGATTTCACAGGAATATTTCCAACACTCCCCATGCGTTATAATGTGGCACTCCCTGGAGTAGGGTGTTACTTTCTAATACCTTTATAAAAGTATTTTCGTCATCAGTTGCCTCCTGTGAGCACACAGACGGCAGCAGAGACACAGAGGTCTCCTCCAGATCCTGGGCAAAGCTGAGTAGAAGCTTAAAGAAAAAGAAAAGGACTTTTATGTTTGTATGTTTGTCTTTTCTAAAACATCATCTCAAAGGAACAGTTTGCCCTCAGAACGGACAAAAACCTCGAACAGACAGTAGAGAAAATGAACCCTCAGTTGCAGCAACAAAGATAAGGCCCTAAAAAAAAACAACAGTAAAAGTCCTGTTATGATTTGATTAAACATGGGAGTGAGTATTTGGGGCAAAATAACCTAGATGCTGCCAACCCATTCCAAAGTACTTTTTCTTCCATTGCATGCACTCACCAAAGCTAGCATGGTCTGTGAAAGAAAAGGCTGAGCTGTGTAGGTGGGGGTATGCACACACTCCACAGCCCTCTGTGCCGCTTTTCCTGTACGACAAGTTTTAGGTAACTACAGCCAACCTGATCATCAACTTTCACGTCAATAATCTGCACACATAAAGAATTGTGGCCATGTAGCACAGGCGTTTACAATGGGCTGAACCCCAGCCATTTACAGTCAGAGCAGACCACCTCTGTGGCTTGATGGGTCCTCAAAAAAGCTTTTGCTAGTTTTTTTGCTGTAGAGCCCTGGAAGGTAATGAAAGAAGAGTCAGACAACACCCGAGGGGGAGAGTATTCAAACCCTCAGACAGTGTCTTCAATGCCTTTCAGTTATCCCAAAATACATTTGAGACGTGGTCAACAGCACCCCGGGACACATTTTGCTGCTCAGATACCTCTTCAGAGGAACTAGGGGCTGTCCTATGCGAGCAGCAGCAGAGCAAAGTGTAACTCTGCAAGATACCAACATGCCCTGTATCTTCCAAATTCATATCATAAACCAGTATTTTCCAGAGGCTAGCAGAGGAGACATTTATCAAGTTAAAGATTACAGTGCTGCCTAAGAAAAAAGTAACAGTAACAATTCAGTATTAGGGGCATCATAGTACCAGGAACAAAACAAAACTAGTTCAGACAGAGAGCTGGTAAGACCTTTCTATAAGTATCAAGTGTGAATTGTGTACCTTGGGAAAGAAAAGGACACCAAAGCAATGTTCATTTGCTCCAATGGTTTACCTTGGACTATTGTGAAGTCCTCTCTTTCATGCCAAGACAGGACACTTTCAGGACATTAATTTTGATATGCTCTCCATTCTATATGTATATGAAGACTTCTGTTGCTTTAGGAGCCAGAAACACATCAGTCATTTGGTTTTAATTGCATAAAAATTGAATTCAATACTACGTTAATTTTTACTCTAAAGAGAAGCAGACTAGAGAGAATATTCAAGAAGGAATGGTTAGACTAACAGCTGTCATATATGACTGCTCTTTAACAGCAAATGCAAAAATTAACTGTATTTGCCATCACCAACAGAAACGACCACAGTAGCAGTTTCCCAGTAAGGAAAGGACCATCAGCAAGACTGAAGAACTTGGTTTCTGGTAATGAAATATCACTCAAATGTAAAACTCAGCACTTTCTTTATTATATTTGTTTATATATTATATTTGTTGTATTACATTGTTTAATAAGTATATCAAAACCTGATTTATCATGTAGCAAAATAAGATTTACTTTATGCTCATATTTACATATGTGAGTGATGAATTTATGGTACTTAATGCCACAATCTCAGGAGAATAACAACAGTTTCAACTTCTTTTCCTGCTCAGCTGTTACAACCAAAATCATGCTGTGATTTGTGACTTAAAAAAAGATATTCCATTAAAGTAAAAATGAACCTAGAAAGTACTGACCTCTTACATTCCCTGTCTAAGGGTCATTCTGGTAAGCAGTACATCTTACTCGACAGAAGTTTAAAACTTAAGCATGCCAAAAGTCAGTCCTATAATCCAAAATTTATATAGCATTGCAGTTTACAAACATTTGTCTATGAGGTCATAAAATCCCTCCTCTAAACCCAAAAACTAATGGCTGAGGACTATATCAACATTCTGCCAACTGTTCTAGCTGTGCTTTCTGCAAAGACAGAAAGCTCTCACATGCAAACAGAGGGCTGTGCCACCCAGCTCACACAGCAATCGTCATCTGACGGCACTACCTTTTGGTAGTTGCAAGTTTTTCTCACAAAGGTAATGATTCTGGAGCAGCTGCCACTTCCCAGCCTGCCCAGAGCTCAGCGCAGAGCAGAGCCCCAGCTCGCTCCAGAGCCAGCTGCATAACTGTGTCAGGTCAGCACCAAGCCCAGCAACTTGGCTTAGACAGCTACATTAAACTTGGCCTCTTTAGTGCAGGGTTCTGGATCCCAAAAGCGGTGAGAGCAAGGCACTACACAGCACAGCCCTGAAAGCACACTCAAGTGTTAGCTTGTAGATCTCTGCACAATACTCCATAGCAGCACAAGTTAACTTTAGGGTATGGAAGACATCTCCAAATGCATTAAGATGTTAGCATCCAAGCGCCAGACTGCAGTGCTTTCCTAACTGATCCTTCATATGCTTAGATTTCTCTCTCCTTTCATGTAGGCAAGCCCATCAGACATGCTCTGATTCTGCAAGTTAGCACTGACCATTTTTGTGAAGTTCCTTTGGCAGCATCGCAGCCCATCACATATTCAGTAAGTGCCCTCAGTACGTGGCAGTTTCTGAACTTTCAAGTATTTTCATCTCATTAACGAAGGTTTCATGGCAGGGAACTTTCTGTAAATTGACAGCAAAATGTAGCCTGCCAACTAAACACACGCTCTTTTTCTGCATTAACATGGGCCAGGAAGAAAAGCACATTAACACTTTTGCAGTATCTTAGGGGACAGATTTTGATTTTGCTGGTGTCTGTGTAAACTTAAGCTATTAATGAATGGAAATATGGAGAGTCAGGAAACCCTGCTTAGCAGATCTTTGTTAACTTTAAAAATGAAGAACCAACTTCAGTAAACCCTTAAAGATTCAATCTTCTGTCATGCCAATAACCATTTTATTTTCTCTTCTCTTTCTTCCAGGAATCAGTGAGAGGATTTTAAAATGCAGCATTCAGTTTGAAGGAAGAGAAATATTTATCTGTCCACAGCACTGGAGCTTATGCAACCAGGAGGTGTAAAATAAAAAAATCAATGTTACTAAGCATAAGCACTAGAAGTCGTTTATACTAAGAAAGTTAAATTCAGAAAGTTTTAAAACCACGTCTATTATGACACTATATGCCATCAGACCAATTTTAGATGCATCTTAAAAAAAAAAATCAACCTCCAGAAATGAACTTCAAGGAGAAATAGTACCTAAGAAGGCAAGTGGTGCAAGTTTCATGTCTGAAATAGGGTGCACCACTGCACCACAGCAGTGGTGTGATCGACGGACAGCATTTCAGCCAGGTCTTGTACAACTCAGCACACTCTCACTGCACTAGTGTTTTAAAGGAGACTGTATCAGAGCTGAGTACGTTACTCAATTGACAACTGTTTATACAGAAGACCAAGTAAAACACTAAGCCCCTGCCTCTACTTTGTAGCCATGGCCCTTTCAGTTCACACTTTCCAGCTTTTAAAGGTTTTCTACCTACAGCGGGTTAAGATAAGCATTTCCTACCCACATACTATTGTTCTATTCAGCTTGTGAATAAGGACATTAAGTGGCAGGAATCAGTATTAAAAATAATTTCCTGGGAAAGTAAAAGTAATTTGAAATCATAAAATAAATATGGATTAGTTGCATCATAGCTACTTGGAACAACAGTATTTACTACACCATCCAAAAAGGCTGACAGTGACAAGGAACTACTGAGGAGCGTTAGTTTAAAACTGTGGTATTATTACAAAGGGTCCCTGGTTTTTAACATGGGAATACTAAAAAATCCACTCCCCAGCTTGAGTATGCAATGAAGTGTAAAACCCATTCCATCTTTGTCCAAACATTTCATGACATTTTCAAGCTTTCACACTTGTGTCTCCACATTCACAGATGAGAAGTGCTGGCAACTCATTATGCTCAAATTGAAATCAATTCCTCTACATAGCTACGTGTTCTGTTAATATGCTGCTCAATGAAATACATACATTTAGTAGCCCTGGACGCAAATCAGTATCTCTTGTGCTCTGCAACATTACTAAAAAGTTAAGTCACAGACATGGTATCAGAGGCTAAGCTTCACTCTGTCAAATGAAGTGATCATTGTAAGTGGTAGGCAATTTATTCTTCTTCAGTTTGCATTTCAGGTCAACAATAGCTTTACCTGCATAATGTACAGGGATTTCTATCTTTGGCCCTATGACGTAGTGACCCTCCTCCAGACTGTGAGCTGTAATTGTTGTCCACTGCCGACATGAATGAATCAGAAGATGATCGCTCTCCCGAAGACCTTCTACAGTTTCTCCTGCAAAACAGATGTAGGGGTGTTTTTTTAAAAAAAACCCAGACTTATTGCATGAAGAATTAGGAAAACTTCACAACAAGCATTTTATTCTTATTGGTGCTTATTTTTTCCAGACTTTTGATATTTAAAAATCCAATTAAGTAAATTTCAATTCTAGAGAGTATTCAACTTTGCAGCTTAAGCCCTTTACCTTCCAGAAAACAAAAATAAAGTAAAACAATCCAGTGAATGCATACAATATCATAGAGATGCAATTCAGATTACTCAGTAGCGGCTCTGGGGCTCCTTTTTCAGCTTACTGCATAAACAGACTTTTCATATTTCTACTTCTGTCTGCCTATCTTACTTGATACAAATGCTTGAGAAGTCTTTTAATTTTTAAATAAAGGGAAAAAACCAACATATTCGTATGTTAAAAGATCAGCATCACACTACCCCACAGCCACCTGAAGCCAAGTCTTGTTCATTACTATGAAGTAACTGGATATCACACTTTGTCAGTCTATGCCTTTGCAAGTCACTGCCTAATTAGCCATTCATAGGTCTGTAAACTCAATCCTATCACTTAATGAGGAGAAATAAGTAAGTAAAAAGTCAACACATACCAAAGTCCCCTCCCAGAGAGAAATTCTACCAGAAGCCCCCCCAGACAACGTGTAGTTCATGTCTGTAAGGCCCTCTCTCGTACTCTGGTGTCTGTCAAATCAATCCCAAACACAGTCAGAGATACAGCTCTCCTTTCTTCCCTTGTCCCTACCAACTCCTCTGCATTTCTGCAGAGTATTCTCCTCTTCTCTGCAGTTTGCAGCACCCAATCAGAACTAGAGTGCATTGCTTGGTTTTCCAGTAACTGCAAGAGCCAGATTAGACGGAACACTCAAAATGCCAGCAATACATTTCAAGCATAATATATGAAAAAAGTTTCACACAACAGAGTGTATGATAGCAGGATGTATGACTGCTCTTACACACCTGCAGTCCTGCCCACCATATTCGGCATTAAATACAAAAAACCTGGCCTTTCTCAAGGTGTCTTTAGAGCAGTCATTTAAACTTTCAGGAACACTCAGTAGACTCTAAACACGGGCCAAGAATAATGGAGCTTTAAATTTCATTTCCCTTCTCTCCCACCAGCCCTCTGCAGCTACAGCCAAAAATAACGCAAGTAGTTTAGCCCTGAAATCAAGTTTGGACAAAACCCATCCCCTTCAGCTACTACAACAAACTGCATTTTCTCCTCAGTGTCCTCTGATATTCCTAAGAGTCAGTGGAAGAATGAGAATTTCCTCAGCCTGGGGCAACAGACATTTCCCTTATTAAATCTCTGCAGAGGAGAGCTACTTCCCACTGAGAGTTATATTTGCCCACAACAGGCACTCTCTTCCACCGTAGGCAACAGCTACTACACACCCCATTCCTGCCTGATTTCATGCTCCCATTCTATCAGAAAACACCCTCCTACACGATTCAAAACACAGCAACTGGCGTGTGTGAGAATTGTTAGATCTTAAATCAGAAGAGACCATTACGACCATCTGCTCCAACACCCTTTGGCCACAGGATTTTGCTTGTTTTCTCCAGAAACTTAGATTTGGCTAAAGAAGGGAGAGACCTGGCCCAAATGGCAGATTCCAATAGATGGACTTCTCTGGGTCTGCCGTCCATGGCCTGTTAAACCTTAAAAAAGTTTCTGTTTTGCAGATTTGGGTCTTTAACTTACAACTGTGTGTAAACTGCTATTACAGGCTTGTAGAAGGAGAACAAAAAAAAATTTAAAAATCAAAAGCTACACAGAGTTCCTTAATACTAGTCATTTCTGCTCCCATGAAGATACCATTTCCAGGTTTCCTTCTTTTTCACAGCACAGAAGGTAGCTTCCAGGTAAACTGGGCGTTTCATGAACTACTTTCCAAGTGTTCCTTGGACCACATCCCTTGGCAGCCCAGACAGGCAGGCTGATTAACACCAGCTCCTGACCCCTGGGAAGCACTACCCCTCCACCCACACTGGAATAAGGGACCTCAGAAAGTCTAGGGAAGAGTGGCAAAACTGCCAGGCAGCACTGGAGAACTCTTCAGTCCCAACCATATCTTGAAAGAAATTCAGATATATTTGCTGGAGGGGTCATGCAGTTTTAGCAAATTATCAGACCTCAAGCATCTCCTGTTTTCTGCTCACAGGAAAACTCCTAATACATATAAAAATTGTCTTTAGCAGCTGAAATTTTGAGGGAAAGTACAATAACAATAAAAATAAATGGTGTTATTTGAAACTCATATTTCAGTTCAGCCTGTTACACTTATGCTTCCTATAATCTGTAGCAACAAGTAATTATTCTGTCCCACAACAAAATCAAACCAATGACACCTAAGGGAAGAATTAGTGTTTTACTAGTTTCACTGCCAGTGGTAAACAAATTTGGAATAAAATACAAAGCATCTCTGGTAGGCTTTTTCTCTGCCTTACAATCTGTAGGCATAATTTCAGAACATTACCTAAAGGAAGACTGGATTCTACATCCAGGACTGCAGGGAAATAATTACAGTATGGGTCACTCTCGAAGAGTCTGAGAAAAGTATTCTCAGGAGAATAAAGACAACCATTATGAAAAGGTGCTTCCAGTCATGGCTCACATGCCATGATCTGTTAAAGTAGTTACTCCACTAAAATTGGGTGGGACAGGTGAGTGTAAAAAGAGATTAGTAAGGCAGGCCCAAGACTAACTACGTAATTGAGTCTGCAGCTGGAAGTAGCTGTATTTTTTAAACAGGACCTTGGAAACCACAATTCTTATTATAACAATTATTTGTTGCAACCGATTACACAGGAAATGAATTTTGCGCTTTACCACAGGAGACTGAACCAAGGAGAGAAGGCGGAGCAGATGTGACAGGGAGCTGACATTCCCCTTGGCTCCCTTACAACAGGCAGATCTGTTCTTACCAAGCCCTGATCTTTCCTAGCCATGGGTGAGATGGATTCCTGGGGTTGCTCTATAGGAAGAGGCTCCTTGCCACCAAGGAAATCATGGACTCACAAAAACACCTGGCTAATGATGGTCTCCATGCTACAAGAGGAAAATGTGACTGAGGACAACACAATATGGCAATACATACTCTCTTCTTTCTTCCTTTTTCTTCTTGTCTGTCTCCCCTATAAGACTTGCTCACTGCTTTTAAAGTGGTTTCTTCCTGGAGGTTTCTTCCAGGTAAGAGACACCGCTGACACTTGCTACACAACTCAGCTCCCAGCCCAACCCAGGCCAGACTTAGCCCTTTACACTTCTTGGCCAACCATACCTTGCAAAACAGCCACACACATTCAATCTGATTCCCACCCCCCCACCTCAGTAACACAAGTTATGCAAGCCTTCCATTAATTACATTTTAGCTATGTGGGAGAGAACTCAGCAATACTCACATTCACCAGCTATGCAACTCGGTTCTCACCTATTCAACATACTCCTACGCTGCTGCTTACATAAAAACAAGACACCATGAGAAAACAGAGAACACAGGTCATTCATCTTCAGTAGCAGTTTTGCCTCTGTCATGATCCAGTATGGATTAGCTCTATCTTTTCACCCTTTCCTCCTTGCTGCCCCACATGCCTGTAAACCACTACAAAGAATGCACAGGCAAATATTTGCGTTGGTTTTCTTTCCCCCCAAATAAACGTCAGAGAAGCAAAGAACTACAACACGCAACTCCCCACCCTACCCCAAGTTGTCTCTTTCCAAATATGAGTCAAGTTTATTCATAATCACGCCCGAGACTTAGAAACCCATGATTCGCCTAAATCCTAAATAAAGTGTCAATACCCATCCTTGCCTGAGATTAAAAGCCTCACGCTTCTGAACCGAAAATTCAGCCTGTATGTTCTGTCATAAGCTGTTCTCCCACAAACACTCTGACCATGACCACTGTTCGGGCTACTTTACCCTGCACCACCAAAGCAGCACTGCAACAGGTCTTCATGCGTTCACTGTTCATTGCAAACGAGGTTCGCTATCATTTTTCAATTATATGACCCATTTCCACACAATTCCTAAAAATCTCTAATATTGCAGACACCACCTCTGTTGAAGGACAGTTGCAGGAGGAACACTGATCAGGAAAGGAAAATTCTTCACATACTGATACAGCTATAACAAAAAGAGATAACTTCTTGATTAAGAGCCACATGCTTGTTAAATACCACCTGCATTAAATACCAGTACTTTAATAATTCTTTCCAGTTCCAAAACTGGATCATCCACATTTGGCAAATCTTGTCTCTGTCACCGTAAACACTCCAATTTCAAATTAACAGCTAACAACTGTAGCAAGACTGGGCGCAGGACACCTTGATCTACAAATTCAGAGATGAATTTCTATTTGCACTTGCAGTTTTTAAGAACCAGGTGAGAAAACAGAGGTCAGCTACATGCAGGGACTGAATTTATAAATGTCAAAGCTGCACCACATAAGTAAGCAAGAACTGACCTCCCTGCAAGTTGTTGCCACTGCTTACTTTCTGAAGACATGCACTTATTTTAGAATTTCACAATTCCCAAATGTCTAGGGTAAAACCTTGGGGGTAGAACTGAAGACCACTCCATTTTTGAAGGGTCTGAGCACTCCCACCTCCTCTTTGCTTCTTGCAAGACTGCCTAAGACTAAACCGTATGACTAAGAGCACTGTAAAGACACTCCTTGAACTGGCAGGTTTGGTGCCTTGACCACTTCAGTGGAAAGCCTGTTCCAATGACCGACCACCCTCTTAGTGAAGAGCCTTTTCCTAATGTCCCATTACAGTCCATAAAAGAAAATTCACACAGGTCCCACATACTCTGCTTGCCAAAGACAACAGTGACTTTTCAACACCAACCACTAAAGAAAATTCACCAAACAAATGAAAAAATCCCCCCAAACAACAACAAAACCCCAACTTTTAAGGTTCTCCTCCTAAAACTAACATTCAAGTCACTGCAAAATGTTCAGGCCAATATGACTCATTCACTCACAGAAACTTCACTGCTAAAAATAAGTACTGATCTACAGGAATATAAACGCTTTATAATGCCACACACTTTGTCATCACGGCTAAGAGTTTGCATCACTGCCTTAAAGCATAAGCTTTGCATCTGGGGACATTAGAATTGTAGGTAACAAGGTAATTCAGAGAAAGACAGTGGCACGCAAGATTCCAGTAACGTAACAGATTCCATTTGCACACACCAGATGAACTAGATACCATTTCCTTCCGCCAGGAAGATGGCTATGGAGACATTCCACTCATCTCATTCATCACAGAAGACTGCAAAGCGAGCTTAATGCTGTCCCTTGAACATCAGTTCAAGCATGCTGAATTTGCTCTTCCTTGATCAAAAAGGCTTACAGAAAAGAGCTCACAACAAACTTAAGATGGCTTTTGTGAAATAACTGGCAAAGAAGATGCCTGCAAAACCCCAGGGAAAACTCAGCAAGACTTAGGGCCATGTGTTTTCATTAAGCCTAAGCACCATCTGCATGCAAGGCAACAGATGCCGTACAATTAAGTGCATCACCCAGTCTGTCTTGGTCAGTTAAGTAGGTGGTGAGTTTAATTATTCCACCTAATGTCCCACAATCACATTATATATCATTACATAGAAAAATCTCAGCAGTATTAAAAATCATTTCAGTGGGTGCTCAGCTAGGTACCTACAAAACCACACAAGAGGATAACTTCAACTTTATCCCCACTCAAGTTTGCACTAACATTTGCTAGGAAAGAAGGGTTAATTTGTGCAACTGCAAAACGAAGTGGTTGGCTGGTCAGGTGAGCAGTCTGCTGCAAAAAGTAACTGTGCAGAACTGTCAGCATGTGGCTAGTGTTACAAGGGAAGAAGGTTTATTTTGCAACAACTGAAAGCTAAGAGAGCAAAATGATTAGAAGTCGGAAAAAAAAAGAAACAAGTAAGGTTCATTTTTATTTATCCTGCGGTCATCACACTGAAGAGTCCAACTTACACGGTATCTGCTCCACTGGACATGAAGCTTCACTGGACTTACCCTGGTTGAGGACCAAACAAGCCATGCATTAACATACACCTTAAAACTATCCCACCGCATCACGAAAAACAAAGGACAGCCTCAGCCAGTATGAAATGAAGTTACAATGTATTGTTAAAAAAAAAAAAAAGGCAAAAAGAAAAAATGAGAAAACAGTATTACAGACTTCATGACTCTGTGGAAAGAGATGTTTTGGGTCAGAGGGAGGTTACACTGCTAGCACAAATATAAATGCCAGTATAGCTTTTCCGTGCCAAAAGAAGGAACCTACAACACTATGCACTAATAAACTTATAAAAGCTGTCTTGTTTTTGGAAAGGCAAACTTCAGTTCCTACTCAGGTGACAGCTAGTCACATAGCTCCCACATATGCTAACACTTTAAGATGAATTTGATTCCTTTTCACCATTCTGGAAGATCCACAGCAGGTAAAAGCTGAAGCCAAGGCCTCCTTCCAGCACAAAAGTTCAGGAGTCCCTCATCTAAAAAATGGGAAGCTCAGGGCCCAGCACCGATGAGACAGCACACCTGAAGAGTCCACATACAGGTCAGGAACACCCAGCAGTGCACAGCGAGCACCTATGAACCAGCTTCAGCCTCCTTGGCAATGAGGGTCTGTGAGCAGCACAGGTACCTGCAAGCCTTTCCAAGGTACACTTTGCAGTATGTCCAGGTATTAATACCAGGCTGGGTACCACAACATCCTTTTGTCTTTTTTTTTGGAAAAAAACCCAAAGAAACCAAAAAACCAACTACAAAAAACCCCAATCATAACTCAGAGCCATTCTCATCTGGGAGTCGGTGTTTTGTCTCACTGGTGGACTCACCCTTTACATAATCTTCAAACAGCTCTCAGTACTTTGGTTCTTGTTTAGCCAGTTATTCGTTTGAGCTTCTGATCTCTTGAAATACAACACAACAAAAAACAAGGCATAAGGATCCAAAGAAAAACAACAGACAGCAACTTCTTGTTCCACACAAAACATGTAAGCCAAAAAAGATCAAGATGTATGTCAGGCTGCATCACGAAGAGTTCATGGTTAATTTCGATTTGGACTCATTAGATTCAGGGACACACAGAAGCACCACTAGTGCTCAAGCAGCACTGCACTGAGTATGTTACTTTCATGGTAGTAAGAGTATAAGTTGTCTGAAAATCATACAGAAAAAACTCCACCCAAACTGTTAGCATGGGCAACAGGCCAATGAAAGAGAACTCCAAGTTGTCAATTTTCCAAACTCTTTGAGTCTTAGCATCTATTTTCATTGCAGCCTGAATTCAAAGAGCAGCATGAATTCTTTCACTTAGGGAACAAGACTATATGCCTAAATAACCCTCTGTGGTTTTAATATATGCAATGGAGGAGAAACAATACGTGACAACTCAGTGGAAGACAGATCTAGCATATTCTATTTGTTGACCAAACACCTCCACTGCCGTCAAACATGACTATCTGAGGGCAGTTGTCATCAAGGGGATGAAAGAAACAAGTGAGCAAATGCCCTTTTTCCATTAGGAGCATGAACTTCATCTGAAGTCAGAATGGTTTTTCTGTTTCAGGCAGACTGAAATTGCAACAGTGAATGGGGCAGCTTCCATCTCACTTTCACATGGCTGTCAACACATGATCCTTCACCACCTCCAGCACTCAGTCCTGTTACTGCCATAGCATCTCACTGGCACAACAGCTGCCTCTTCTACAAACCATTTCACTAATAGTTGAAAGCTTTCTTCTTTTATAAGGAGGAATCTGGAATTTACATTTTGGGAGAAGAAACAAAAAGTTCTTTCTAAGCCTGAATACTCAAATTAGGACAAATCATGTTACTTTATTATTATTTAGCAAGTCATGCAACCTCTCCTCATGACAACTTCTACCTGAACTCCAAGGGAGGGTGGAGGAAGTCAAACCTTTTGTTTTCTGCGTGCTGCATCATACTTCAGAGTATCTGTTGGGTATTTATCTGTGGAGACATACCTTAATGAATGTCAAAGACTAATAAATATTACATTAGGGTGGTTTCCTTGCTTAAGCTCTGGCACTGTACTTAGTTACTGAGTCAAATCTCCATGAGCTGTTCAGCCTGCCAGTGCTATTCCTTCCACAAAAGCACTGGTCTATATGTAGGTCAGCGGAAAACGTTCATTAGGTAGAGAACAACATCAAAATTTTCCAGCCTTAAGTAGCAACAGGAATTTGTATGGAAAAAAATCACATCCTTGTAATGTCCCTCAAAGGAAGGAAAGAAAACCCCAGAAATATTTTGTTACATGATAAAGCCCACTTGTAACAACCTACAAGAATTGGGGTTTTTTTTTTTTTTTTGGTCACTATGACCGAACAGATGCTTGGAAAAGTTACTCTTGCGTAAAATGCCTAATGGGAGAGAAGTAAAAAGAGCATGCAATTGTAGAAAACACTACTACTGAAGAAAAATCTGCTCCATGTTATCAGTCTCACTTTGTTATTCCATACAGAACCAAAAAAAGGTAGATTAAAAAATTAAAATCTAGCTGCTCAGACAAACTTCCTTGTTTAAAGAAAAGCAAAACAATTTGCAGGGGAGTATATCATGCAAAGTCTAAATACAGACTGCCAGTAAGTTAAAAAGGGATAAATATTGTAATTTCTAGGAGCAAACATAGTTTCTAGGAGTAAGATGGAAAAAAAAATCCAACCAAAACAAACGCAACCCACGTTAAAATTTAAACATCTAAGGGCTATAAAACATAGTGTACTAAATTTTTAATTTAAAGTAGGCAGATTCATTAGGAAAGCCTGACAGTGGTCTCATCTGACTGTGTCTGAGCATAGTGGAAAAGATGAAAGCAGAGGGCTCAGTGCCCAGCTGCAGAATCTTTGGAGCTTGCCACACATGGATCTGGAATAAAAATTCCAGTTATATCTAGGACAGTTGAAAATCAGCCTCACTTTTCAGTTTCCCGTCTTCCTTCTCAAACAAATTCCCAAGTAGTTTTCAATATGTGCTTCCATTTAACACTTCCATTCCTGCAGCACGTTCATTTGTGCTGCTTCCTATTGTCTGGATAAGCCAGTATTTCTGTCATGATTCAAACTGTAACCTAACAGCCCTCTTTCAGAAAAAAAATCCAAACACTGACTTAACCTTCCATCAGCTGCACAGACTCCACATCTTCCAGTGGATGACATGCCCCTTGACAGCATAAGGATTCATACTTATTTTGATTTTAAGATGAGTTATATGCTTCCTTCTTTTGCCAAAAGCAAGAAAAGGGAAAAAGTCGCTGGTAAAGGAGGGAAGATCAGACAAAATTAGTTGAAAATCTTGTGTGCTGTCTCTCAAATAAAGATTCAACATAGTGGTCTTTAGAGCAGTTGCTTTTTACACTACAAAAGAGGTAAAAAGGGCTTTTTAAATTTTTGAAAATATTTTTATTTGAGCCACAGGAGAGCCCAGGCATGGAAGCCAGCTCAGGTTGTGCCTCACAAACTCATCAAGAGTTTCACACAATGTCTGTTACTCCACTGAAGAGACGAGGCAGGAAATGTCCATGAAACTCATCTAACCCCATCCAGCCCAGACTGAGACACTCAGCTGCCCAAAAGCTGCTTGTATGCAGCAAAGTCTGTCACCAACAACTACACTTGTCTCAGGTTTGGATGGTGGAGGGACACTGAATCTTCTTGCAGCTTCAGGAACTGCTGGGCAAGAGGCACTTATCCCAAAAACACTTTGTCCAAGATGAAGCCTCTTCCCACTGTACACCTCTTCCCTTGGAAGAAACACAACTGCTGTTGGCTACGCTGGAACAATTTTCAGTTGACTGCACAGGAACATCTAATGTGCTTCACCTACCCCACCTGCTTAGCAAGGAAGGATCAAGGACAGCATCACCCTCAGACTGCCTAATATTACTACTCGGGGTACTTCAGGGATTGATGTAATCCTTCAGCCTCACAGTACTGTGCTCTGGATGACTACTTTGCTCTGGATGACAATCAAATATTTCACAATCAGGAGAAAGGAAATAAGGTTTTATTTCTGCAGTTTCCAATCCCTTTGCAAAAGCCTGATACAATCAAATTGCTTCAATCCAACTGATCTTGAATTTAAGTTATCACCCACTAGTACCTAACGAGAGCAGACTCCCATCCCCCTATTCTTTTTATGTCTGCCAGCAAGAAGACTGATTTATTTCTTTAGGATTAGCATTTTGCTATTGGAATGACTGGATATACCAGTACTGTTGCAACAAATCAGCATAAACCATAATCTCATTACAAAGCTATGGGACAGATTAGTCCACTGAAAAATCCAGTTTGTTCCAAGACAAGGTTTTCTGGAGCTGCAAATACACAGACAGCATCTCAGTGAGTCTTCAAAAAAACCTGTTTGACCTACTGCAGGGAAGAGAAGGACAAATATTTTAAATAAGCAGTAAGTGGAATTTTGGTGCCACTGCCACTGATGGTAAACACCCTGCTGACTTTAGCAATCTCACGGTTCGAACCCTGGCATCTTGCTTTCTTTGTGTTCATAAGAAAACCAGTGAGGAAAAAAAGAAAGAAATAGTAGTAACAACACAGATTTCATTGAGCTTTATTTGTGTTTATTTCAAGCCTTCATAACAAGCATCCCAGAATGAGAAACCTTACTTTTTATGAATTCAAGCGAAACAAGCTAAAACACATCTATCAACACAGACTGCTCTCCACTCCCACACAGGGTGGGGGGCGGAAACACTTAGTACAACAACATCTTAACATTCAGATTCCAAAACACAGTAACTTTTTGCTGCTATCATAATTACTCTTCTCATTAATACTGAGCATCATCAGATGTAACTACAGATTTGCTGTATCCTCATGACAGATTTAGCTATAAGTTTGATTGAACAAAACAGTCAAGCACCATGGTTACAAACCACCTAGAAAATCTCAGCAATTCTTTAAACTATTCTGATACTCTGCAACATGTTGAACAGTGCCAACTATTAATCATGGTATCTTATATTTGAAGGAAAAAAAATTGGAAAAAAAAATTTAGATTCACTCAAGTCATTAAAAACTAAGATTCATACGAAAGAAAGCTTTCTGGTTTTGAAGTCACCTAAACCCACAAATCTGAAGGATTAAGAATAATAGCAAGTCATGACCAGCTTTAAGTACACTTAAAATGGTCACAGAAAAGAAATATTGAGGACAGAGCTAAATAACTTTTCACTGTATGCAACTGAAGCTCCAGCCTAGTTTATTGTTACCATAGAGAGGGAGAGAAAGGAATTATGTTGATCCCATGTTTAGTTTATTTTCCATTTTGAATTCTCATGAACAAAGTTGAGGCAGTAAAAAAAATTAAAATATTTCTCTGCCCTTTCCAATCACGGCACCAGACTTGGAAATGAGGACTCCAAAGAGTAACTTCCATAAGCAGTCTGATAGGTACAGATGTAGAGAATGACAGCGTTACCTGACCAAAAGAAAAATACCACAGTAGTGAGACGTCTGAGCAGCCTGCTGCCATTCAAAATCAGCTCCTTTAAATACTTAATTAAGGGAGATGAGGTTTTCTTTCATTAGAGGCAGGCATTCCTCATGCTAGAGAGCTCCTGCTCAGATGTGTCTATAAATACTGTGAGGTCCAGTGGAGGATACACTTCCAAGTGCCTGTTTAGCATCAGGTGCCTAGCTGGAGAAGCATAATGCTTAAGAGGTGGGAGGTCAGCATTTAGCACTGCACTACACGCTGTTACTGACTTCCTATTTATTTCCAAGCACAGACACAGAATGCTTGCTTTAGCTGATCAAACTGGAGGCAGCTACACACCTTAGCTGCTGCAGTCATCTCTCACAATGTGCAGTGGTCACAGAAGGCTGGCTAAAGCTCCCCAGACTTGGGATGCCGACGAAGGAAATTTTTAACCTACCGACCTCATGGATTTAAGAGTTAGAATTTGAGTCTAGATGGCCCTGGCAGACAGAAAACCAGCCTATTCATTCAGACTTTTTCTGGGCACAGCATGAGATCTGGGGAGCTCCCATTGACAGTTATTTATAATTAGATGATATTTTAAAATAGTATCCAAGCAAACATGCTCTGTCCTCTCATTATATATCTCCAGCCCTAAAGAGACACTATGCCACTTTGTGTTGCACAGCAGTGATTCCTGTTTGAACTTGGGGCATTTTGGATAAGCTCCCAATTAAAAATAAAGTAGCCCAAATGCAGGAACTGCTCAAGCATAGCTTTCCTTGGTTTTGAAAGAACTCAGCATTACAATTTAATTTGTCTCTCATTTTTCTTGCAGACTGTGTTAAGTATGGAATAAAAACAGCTGGAAGTGAACAAAAGTTCAGCTCTTCTGTGAAGTGGGGTTGCTACCTGGCTGCTTGCCCAGTGGCCTGGCCCACCTCCCCATGCACTCACAGACCAAGCAGGCACTACTGGATTGCACACACACAGTACCCACTTGTTGGAGCTGCCATTGCCTCTGCATTTTAACTTTGTCCATCCTACCCCTTCTGCTCAACCTGGAAAAATTCAAATATTGCTAATCAGCGGGTAATGCCTCTTCAAACATGGGCTGACTGCATACATGGATCCTCAACTCTTAATTAGGCACCTGTTTAGTTTGGTTACATCCTGGAACAGCAAGATTATCTGAGCAATATGGGAATACTAACAAGAGGAATGCAATCAAAGCTGCCCTTACGTCTTTTCCGATCAGGAACAGTCTTAACCCGGAATGCAATTTATTTCCCCTGTTTCAGAGAAATCTACACTTAAATTGCAAGGTATAAGAAGAATGGCTTTGTTTTTAACAAAACATAAGGGAAAAATGACAAACAGCTCTTAACAGCTCTTTGATAATATTTGTATGATCTTAAGAAGGCACAAAAAAACCCCAAAACAAAGACCCTTCCTGTGAATAGGAAAGCTTCTATTGGTAAGCAGCACGCAGAATACAGAGTGAATTAAAAAAGCCCATCATGCCTCACTTCCCCCTTGAGGGCACATTTATCTTTGCCCACAGGCAATTTGGTCTTAAGATATTTTGTTATATATTGACAGAAATCCAAATGATATTTGACATTGCAACCCATAAGACATGCAACAGAAAAATCTCCTCCAGCCTGCCCTACATTCAGCTGCAGTGCTTTTGCAGCTTTGCTGCTTGTCTAAAGCCACATCCTGAGTCCAGTGACTGCAGTAACACGGGTGTGTAACTATTCATATTTTGTATTTTTGTATAGAACCCTATCACCACTCTGAGTCACACATGTGCTGATGCTTTCTATATTTTCCTGCCATTAGTTTCCTGCTTTACATTCAGAGACTGAGATAGAAAAAAAGTCTGACCATAATGAAATTACACAAATGCAACTCAGATAAGATCTCAGATATTACTCTATGCATGTGGTTATGGCTCCTTCATAGAAGAAACAGGGCATTTTGACCTTTGAATAAATTGAAGCTTCAACAAAACTTAAGGACGCAGGAATAATTAAATGTTTTGGAAACCAGTCTTTCAGCAGGGATGTACACATAAGATTCTCCTTTTAGCTCAGCACATCATACAACAAATAGGTAATTATTATTATTATTATTATTACAAATATACAGCATTTCCACTCTCATTCTCTAAGTTGAGCAGTCAGCACTGGCTGAGACAAGAGACCATTACATGCAAAGCCTACCAACTCACTTTGAGTCCTGCCAGCAAAACTCCCTTCACTGAAGTTAAACCAAACAGCATGTCAACAGCAAAGTGTAAGACTCCACAGGGGAAGATCCCATGTTAATGTGTGCTGATAAAAACCACCCCCTCTGCAGTGAAGCCCAGAACATCTGTCTCCTTCCAACAGCAACAAGCTGCAGTTCCAATTTCTGATCTCAGTGACCAGAAACCTTAAAGTCTCTAGAACTGCCTGAAATAACTTTACCTGCTTGCTTCCTCACTTCTGCTAGCACATACACAGCTATCCCCCCTCAAACACATACAGCCAACATCGTACTCCTCTCTGGTCCAAGAAACACCTTTACCTCCAAGTCAAAGGAAAAGAAGAGGGCCTAGAGCAAAAAAATAAGGATGTGGAGGGATGGAGAAGCAGAGTTTGCACAGGAACTGGAAGAAGCTGGAGGACGGACAATACAACACATGAAAGAGGTGAAAGGAAGGACTATCCTGTCTGAAGACAATAGGAAAGAATAACAGAAAAATAGAAGCAACTCCTTGCACTGCTCTGTTCTGCCACTGCTAGACAACACTGAATGTTCTACCTGACAGTGATCTTGGAAACTACTGCAGATGACCTTGAAACACCTACTAGAAGCCCACAAGTGCAGCACAGTAGCCTGGGGGATGGAATGAATAATGCAGACTGGAGCTAAGGGTTCCTTGAACCCAACCTGCCCTGAAGAGACCCACTGAAAGATGCAACAGGAAAGCCTGACAAGAAAAGGACATCTGTGTCCATGTGCCTTTTTCCTCCCCCTCCTTAGAGAACTTTCCCTCATCTTCCCACCACAGTCCTCCCTCTTTCATCTCCAAAATAGTGAGGTGCCAGGCAGCAAAAAGAATAGTCAGTGCTCACTTTTAGTGGGGCAAATAAGCAAAACTGCCAGTTGGAACTGCAACAACAAAAAAAAGCTGTGAACAGAAAAACAAACACAGGAGAGGGGATATCCAAGCATTTGTGGGTTACTTTGAAATAGTTCCTGGAAGTTAGTAACTTGAGTGTTTAGACTGCATGACTCTTAAAAACCCAACAGCAAGGCTTCAGTCCAGCAACCCAGCTCATTCGGTGCTCAGCAACAGTCCTGGCTGCACAACGTGGACTCGGGGGCGGGGGGGTCAATTTGGGAACAACTGCTTACACACAGGGATCTTCCTTCATTTGTGCCCTTGGGTCAGTCTTGGGCACATAGTCTGTCCATTCAGGACTTACTCACTCTGTTTAGGACAGCTAATCTCTGTACTCCATGTAACTAGCCCACATCTTTCTTGCAGAGGAGAACTGTGTTCCCATGCAGGCTCAAGTCCAGCACTTGGCCTTTGGAGGATCCACACCCCAACACTGCATCCTGGCCAGTGGTTGGTGCTCCCCCAGAAAGTGATCGCAGACCCCCTGCTTGTCCCTGCAAACCTGTCACCCACAGAGCCACATCCTCACCCATGCCAAGTAGACATTTTGCCACCAAGGCACCAAGACAACAAGGAAAGCATGGCACACACACACTGGCTTGTCAAAGGGGGCTTTTAGTCCCTTACTCAGCTTTTCTTCCCATTCCCCCAGCTCTCACTGTAAGAAGAAATGCCCCGATTTCCTTGTCGCCACCACAATGTTTTCTCTGCCCACTTCACAAATAGAATTGCAGCATGTTGTGTTTTATATAACATTTACATTTGAGACACTAAGGTTCAGCCCTGGCATGAAGCAATTCCAGTATCAACTTCATCAGGTTGAGCTCTCAGGAACCTTCCAGCCTCTGAGACCATATTTAAATCTTTACCCTTGGTTCTCTTTAGGAGCCCAGCAACATTCTCACAGACTAGGGAAATATGGATGCATCCAAGTTCTCCGTGATTACCACAAGATTATAGCACCAAAAAAGAAAAACGCAACGAACAAAAAGGGCATTTTTAAGCAATTTTGTATGTGTTGAAGGTTTGCACTTCCAGGAAGCTCTAAGTGACCTTCCTCACCACACAAGACTTGCTGCTTTTCCTGGTAAAAATCACCATCTACTCCTCTGCTGAGATCACATCAGCTCTTGTCTGGGCATGCAGATGCTGTGGTCCTGCACAGGGCTCCTCACATCCCCAGAACCCACAGCTCTGGCAGCAATTCCTGGGCACCTCACACCTTCATCATGCCTTGATCCACTCGGTGTCCATTTTACAGGCTCAGGACCATTTCCCTCTGCATAACAGACAGCCTGAGGGATGAGGAGGCTGGACTCCAAACCCTCCCCACCAGAAAGACACTTCTGCCCCCCAGCACGCAGCAGCAAGCCTGGCAGGGCAATACACCACACACCAGCAGTACAGGAGACAGAGCAGTTATTCTTGCTGGTGCAAAGCCCCAGCCAAGCGTGCAGGTGCCCTGGCAAAGCTGTGATTTATTAGTTTTATGCTGACATGCACACCACCTCAGAGACTGCAGAGCAGATGTGGCCCTGATTCTCAGTAAAGACACGCTCGTCAATCTGCTTATACACCTCAGTTTTACATTTCTGTGCTAAGCCCTTTAGATGAGCAGACAGGGCTTACAGGTGGAGGCACAGTGAAGTTCGCTCCACAAGTTTTTCATACTGCAGTGGTATGAAAATTGCAGACCACAAATGCTACATAAAACTCGTTCCAAAAAGAAGCACCATTAAAAGCAAAACATTTCAGACTTGAAATATTGCCTCACTGAGTTTTATGAAGGTTGGTTTTGAGTCATATGCAATCCACATTAAGATGATAATATTTTCCTATAGGGGAGAGACTTAAGCTTCCCTAATCCAACCAACTTGTTACTCCTAATGCCAAAAGGAAATACAGCAACACCCATGCCCTTTGCTGCTGACAAACCACCACTGGAATGACTGGAACACACTGCAGTTCTTCCCACAACTTCCATCAAATCCTGTAGCACCAGACCATGCTGTCGAATATCCTCCAGCACTTTGTCTTGGCATACTCCCTGGAGTTGCCTTTGCTGGGGCATTACAGGGAGTGCCAATTCACGTAATCACTGAAGCCAGGAACACCTAGTTCCAGAACAACTCTTACAGACAAAGCAGAAAACAACGAAACCCTTCTTTCCTATGCTAGACTTATACCATTCCTTGCAACAGAAGCATATGATTCATCACACCACATTTGTTTTAAGATTAAGGGTTTTACTAACTGTTCAAGGCACCTTAATACCTTTCATTTTATGTATATCTTGTGCCTTATTTGAAATGGAGGAGGGGCTGGGGAGGGGGCGGGGAAGAAAGAAAATCTCCCATGGATTTAAATTTATAGCATTTGAATTCCAGTGAAGAAAAGACTTAATGGTGTTTCACCATCCAAAACCTAAATTACAGAATGATCCAGGAAGTGTTTGTCCAGGTACACACACAAAGGCTTCACCTAACAGAAACAAAACTTCAGAAATTGAAACAAAGAGCTAGTAGTTTCACACCATAAATAACAGAAAAGAGTAAAGAGTATGAACATCTATTAAGTATGCAAGAAATACGAGCACGGCAACTATTTTCCATCTTAACAGCCCTACCACACCACCAAGGGTCAAATAGCTGGGTAAAGAATGCAGAATACACACTACTACACATTGAATAACTGCCAACCATGAAAGCAGCTCAAAGAAATCATGGATTTTTAGGGGTAAAATGGGTATGCTGCTGAACTCTATCTACCTCACTGGAAGTCTGTGGTACTCCTGGGAATAGGTGTTGCCAAGTTGCTGGCCTCCATCTCCAGAAGGGCACTATAATCTTCACAGACACCATTCGGTAGCTGCAGGTTTTAAATGAATTAAAAGCTTTTTCACTAAAATGTTTCTGGAACACATCTCTGCCAGCAGGGGAGGAGGAAAAAAAAACAAAACCAACCAAAACAAAACCCCAGAATCAGTGGTTAGTGGCAACCTGACAATTGTTTTTTCATTCAATTGTCTGGGTGGAAAGCAGCAGACCGCACAGTAAAGGAAAAAAGAAGAGGAACCAAGGAGATGCTTCTGAGATTATACTTAAATGGCAGAACACACAGTATAAACAGCTGCTGTTTCAAAGCTCCTCAGCACTTAAGGAAGAAATCAAGCCACATGCATATAATATATCTTGAGGACTTTTGCCTTCAAATCAGAGACACTTGTCTGTATCACACCACAGTACACAAGATGGCCACACCTAGAATGGGCAATCAGATCATGGCCATTGCCCAGGGCCTGAGCATATCTGAAACCTCTTTCTTGGTCCACCCGAAAGCTTTGCCCTGCCCCGACAGGATGCCTTTCAAAGATTTATTCACTAACAGACTACCGAGACACCCTGCACTAGCTTCTCAAAAGAAGGAGGTCATTCAAGACAATTAAACACAGACAGGAGCATTCAGACCTTTAAGGAATAAGTCTCTGTAGTTTCGAAGTATTGTTCAACTTCACATATAAGCTGCATTTGTGGAGTGACGCAATGCAAAATTTTCATTATGTACCCGGCCACACTGTTCTATCAAGTACGATGTTCTTTGATAAGATGTGAGGGTGCTCAGTTTTCAGATATTTGGAACTGGAATCAGCTCTACAGTAATGTGCTACACAGAACAATAGGCCCCTGAACACGACTGGGGTAGACAGAGGTCACCATGAAAAAGTTTTGAAATTAAAGAGAAAAAGAGAACTGGAAATGAAATAAATAAAGAAAATCCCTTCATCCCCAGGAGCAACAGAAGCAAAAACTCACTATTCACCCACTGCTGATATGCACAAGAGTTGTCCCAGGGGTAAGAAAGAAAAAATCATCTTTTAATTTTGCTACCCATTTTACAGATTTTTCCTTTCTTTATAGCAATCATTCTACCATTGCATCATACAGCACATTTGCAATGCACAGGGAAGAATTTCCTTCAGACTCTCAATGTTCATCAAGATCCATTATCTCACTTCCAGGAAAGTTCAGCATGGTTTCTCCACATGCAAAGCAGGCAGTAATTTCTCTATGACTTATGGAGAAGTGCCACTATGTCTGATCCTAAGAACACCAGGTTCCATAACATCAATTTTTTTTTTCTAGAGTATGCATAAATATGTTTATCCCTTGTGAAAAAATGACATAAAAATCAGAGGACCACATGTCCTCTTACTCTCAGAAACTTTAGCCTTTGTACACAAACTGTGAATTTCTGTGAACTTCTCCAGCTCATATCTACTACCTCCTAGCAAAGGTTGCTCTTTACTTGTGGAAACACTGCCAGAGTGTCTGGGAAAGAGGGAGTTCCACTAAGAAAAAGAATGACAGACTCTTGGGAGTCTGAAGGGAGCAGCGAGCTTACAAAAAAATGCTTGGCCTGAAGCTCAGCTCTGTGCAAGGCAATATTTTCCAGATCTTAACCTTGATAGCATTTCTCTTTTACCCTCCAAAATTATCCTTAGAAAAATAATTACCAGAAATTTAAAGCCCTGAGATAACCATGCACAACATCGTTTCCACATTACCAACAAGACACAGTCACAGCTTTGACATCAGCTTTTTCTACTGAACTGATGGTCTAAAGAGAGCCAAGCCAAACCCCACATGCACCCTTGGTTCTCACAGACCAGCGATGCTCACCTTTTGCCCTCTTGCAAGCACCATGCTTAGATAAGATCTCTTTCTGCTGAGGGTTCCCACAGCAAAATCTTTTCCCCACAGTACCCACCCACAAATCTCTCACTGGGGTGGGATTCAGCTGTGACAATGCAAATCAGGACTGGGGGCAGAGGGGGGGAGGAGGGTGAAGGACAAGAAAAACACAGCACAAAGTTCACTCCTCTCGTGCTGTTAAAGTCTTCCTTCTTTTCATCTGAAAGAGCCCACTCAGTGAATTCCAAGTGTGAAATAAAGCCCATGCATTTTCTTTGGTATGGTGTTTAGAACTCTTTTTAGCAGTTTTGTATTTGAGTTATAATCTAGAAATATTTGTTATAGAAGTTGGAAAAAAAAACCATATAAAAACCATTTGCTTCCTATCTCAAGAGTGACAGATTTGGTTTTTTTCAGACTATTTGTTCAATTAATGGAACAATATTCACCAGCAAAATGTTAAAACACATGAACAGATTAAAACAAACAAAATTTGATTTATGAATTCAAGTATCCAAAAGCATAACCTGAAACACCAGTCTTAAATTTTAATCTGAAAAAAAAGAGATCATATTTATCATTGACATATTTATCATTTCTAGATGGATAAGGTAGGCATCAATGCCTAACTACTTCCAACTGTTTCTTGATGTATCAACAGACTACTTCCTCCCATACCATCAAGAAAAACCCTCCCTTCTTAGTAGAGGACCAAATTTAGTGCACATAAATATTTCATAACTTCATCCTGTCAAGGAATCAAACTGAATTACTTAAGGGCATTTTTCCAGGAGCCTCACATCCAAGTTCAAAGAATGAAACTGCATTCATCAAACCCATTCTCCCCCTTCAAACTGAAAGGCTCAAAGGTGAAGCAACAGTGAAAAATGGGATCTTCTGTGGGTATCATTTATGAATATTATCCACCTAGTGCTCAAGTCCATTAAGAAACGTAGAAACAACACAGTAAGACTCGCATCTTGTGAAGAAAATATGACTCCAGCTTTACAATCCTCTCCTACATCCTGATTCAACAGAAGAAACAAATTCTGGCTTTCACAAAACCTCATGATAACTGAAACAACCAGCCTAGAAACAACTCACTGCTACGGAGGCCAACAACAGAATCAAAAGGTGACTGAAGACAGACATCTACAGGTGGTTTGATTTTCAACAGCACAAAACACAGGCAGCTTCCACTGATCCGAAGAGGAATTCAGCGCCTAAAGAAGAGAGGAGGCCATTCCTGTGTAAACAAACCCTGACCCAGAGACAAGAGCCCCACCCTGATAAAACTGGCACAAGAGCTACTTTGTTAACAGAGGTAGCCTTAAACTTCCTAAGCATTGGATGACCCACATTTGGATTCGACTCTGCATTTATTTTCTTCAGTGTTGCATCAAGAAATTCTCTGACAGAGAACTTACTAACTTTGCAAGACAAGGACAGGGATGAAGAGCAACCATCCATTGACAGCCTGTGCTCCAGTCAATTCCACAAACATTGCACATTCCTAACTTTCCTCCTTTAGAAGACTATGTACTGATTCATGGTTGCTTTCTCTTACTGCAAGACAATATCTTGTGGAAAAAGGAAACGTGTTCTCTTCCTATCACCAAGACCATGGCGTCTGCGTTCTTTATAAAATATTGATTTGTCTGCCGTCTGCAGTCCCAGAAGTTACAACTACATCCACATGAGTAGGTAAACCCAGACTCAAGAGCCGCTGCACTGGCCAGACCTCAACCAGCTCCAAGCCAAAGCCCTTTGCACAGAGCTATACTTGAGCCTGCCTCCTGTCAAGGCTTAGTGTGGGGTTGAACCACTACTTGCAGGACACCTACACCAACAGCTGCCTCATGTCTGGCCATCTCAGGGCATGGGCAAAAGAGCTCGGGTCTGTTTACATCCACTTGCCTGTGCATATGTGGCATACAGGATAAAAAAGCCTTTGCCAAAAATCCACATCATCTTCATCTCCCCAACAATACGGAATATTCCCATCACCAGATCCAATCCAAGATCCCTCCCCCCCAAAAAAAAAAAATCTAAAAATTGCTTGCTTCAAAATCCATAAAATTCCTTCACCTACAAAGCTCTTTCAGGTCCCTTCCAATGAAGCAAGACAACAGGAGCAGGGAGATTGGGAAGTATGAGACACAGAGGGAAATTAATAAGTCATCAATATATACATCCTGTTAAAGCCTGAATCACTGCCAGGAACCTCAGGTAAATTGACAGCCTTAAGTGCAGTAACTGGAGGCCATCTTAGCAGTGCCTAGTGACAGAAGGTATTACCACGAGGAACTCCTTAACATACCAGCTTTGCCATTCTCACAGGACAACATACATTTGACAGGATGAAGAACAGGCAGATGCAGTTAAAAAGCAAAAAAGCTTTTCTTTAATCTGCTCTCAGAGTGCCAGCTCTGAGGAAGCACCTACAAGTGAAAGGTAAAGGTACTGCATAATCAAAGGACAAAGTCAAAAATCATCACTGGATTATGGAAACTGCAGTTAAGTAATAAAACACTCCTGGTCTTGACCTGCACACTGGTGAGTAACAGAGGATGATGCCTGTGCTCATTTTTAACTTTTCAAGTCAATATAAAACTTGATAAATCGAGGACTGCTCTATTACATTGTATAAGTACATGGTGAGTTGATAAGCTAATGAATTAAAAAGCCTGGAAATTTTTCCCGATTTGTGAGTTATCTTCTGCATTCCCTTAGAGAACTGGAGAGTTTTCATGGAGCTACCATGCAATGCACATACACATTACTACAAAGCAGCTGTCTGAGCCTTCATAAAAATTTCCCCCTTTCCCTAATTCTCTGTGCAGACACACTACTTTCTAAGGCACGGATCTAGGAAAGGTAAAATGCTGCTGTCATAGCTGTTCTGTCAGGCTCGTTTCTTATTTCCTGGAGTAAACAAAAAGCTGCACACTTGGAAACCGCAGGTGAGAGCCAAGTGAACTGTAATAAAAAAAGTTATCTGGAGACTGTAAAGGCTTCTTACGTTACTCCCCTTTTTACAGGTCCGTGGCTTTCTTAGTGCAGTGTAACACTTGGAATTTAGCCTACTTGGCTACTTTATATCCCTTCTTATTTGGCCTTGTAGCATCAGTTCATCACGGGGTCTCCAATGCTGAAAATGCCCTTCTACGCTTAATTTGGGACTGCGAGGACCTCTCTTAGTAGGGCAGGCAGCTGACAGCACACGGGCTCCAGGGAGATCCCCTCCACACACACACGGAGGGGGGACGGGGGTGCATTACCCAGGTATTTTAATGCAAAGCAACGCACGGATTCCGACGCAAGCCGAAGCCTCGCACCGAGCCGCGGTGACGGCAGATGGATGCCAAGTTCAAGGACCGCACGGGAGCACTCCCGGGAGCCGCGGGAGGAGAGGGTGTGCCCCCGGGAGGGGGTCGGGCAGCCCGCCCCGGGAGTGCCCCCGCCGCCCGCCCGGCCCCGCTCCCCGCCCCACGCACCGCTGTCCAGCCGGGCGATCTGGGGCAGCCGGTAGGTGCTGACGAGCCGGTCCAGGGGCACGGCCACCGCGCTCCACTTCACGTCCTTGAGGCTGCAGCCCAGCGGCGGGCCGGGGTCCATCTTCCCGGCCCGGGGAAGGCAGGGGAGGGAGCAGCCAGACAGGCAGCGCCGGCGGGGTGCTCCCACCCGGCGGGGCGGCTGCCAGCCGGGAGGGCGGCGGAGCGGGAACGCAGGGAGGGAGGCAGGGAGAGAGCGCGGCTCGCCGAGCGCCAGCCGCCCCGGGACACGCGGGGCTAGGCAGAGAGGGAGGCCCGCCGGGCGCCCGCCGCCGCTCCGGCTGGTGCTGCCTGCGCGGCTGCGGCTGCTCCCGCCGCCCCCCGGGAGCGGAGGCTGGGGCCGCCCGCCGCCGCCACTGCCGCCGCGCCTGGCCCAGGAAGCGCCATCCCAGCACTGACTAATCAACAGGGTGCGAGCAACGCCTGCGCAGCTGCCGCTCCTCCCCGCCGAAAAGGAAAGTGCCGGGCTGCCCGCCCGCCCGGCGGGAGGCACCGAGCGGCGGAGCCGCGCTGCCTGTCCCTCTCACTCCACCCTCCGACCGCTCGCCCGACGTGCAGCCCGCACCCCCCACCGCGCATCCTTTGGTTTTCACCTGTGAATCGCGCATGGCCGTGTGAATTTCATGCACACAGAAGTCACTGTCACTGCACGTGCAAGTATTGCGTATATTGCGTATTCAAAGGTCTGCAGACCATGGGAAAATGTGTAATCAACTACTCGTTCTCTCTTCAAAGTGGCTCGTGTGATGAAGTCTTATATGATCTTCAAAAGATATTTAATGTTATCCTTTCTTTCATGCATTTTGATCTCCAGACTGCCAGACTGCAAAAACTCTGGGAAATCAAACCAGAAAAGCTAACTCCTGCGTGGTTAGCACTGCACTGTGCTTATTTTGTTCGCTTCTGTGTCAAAACTGTTTATTTTACTGCAGTAAACTTGGCTACGTTTAAGGCTGTACTGTTGACTAGAAACATAAAAGTGCCTTGCAGTGATTAGTAAAACGACTGACAACATCCACAGCCAGCATCTCTCTCCAGGCTTCATCTTCTGCATCATCTTTGAGACTGCCAGGGGCGGCAGAGCTCAGGGAAGAGCTGTGGTACCAAGAGCCCTCCTGCCACTTGCCCTTCCTCATGCCCTGGGTGAAGGGCCAGACACTGCTGCGTGCCTTTGTCACTGCTCGTGCCACAGCACTGCCAGCACGAGCAGGGCTGAGACAGACACGCTCTTGTTCTGCTCTGCTGCAGAGACTGGGAATTTATCCACGGTCTCCATGATGAAACAAAGACTGTGGTAGCCAGTCAGCATTGAAGATTACAGAAAACCCAATTTATCTTGCCTTACGTGGATCTGGGTTGGTTTGAACCTCATCCTGCTGTGGGTCCATGCTTTAGCGATACAGCTGGACACTGGGTTTTTCCAGCACTATGAAAAACCTTCACTCTCTACACTCAATCATGCTGCTGTTAGATCCTACCCATCAGAATAGTTAGCTTCAAGAATTTTCAAAAATTTAGCTTTGAAAATACACTTCTTTTCAAAGTAGTTTCCCTTTTATGAAGTTCACCAAAAACTTCAGTGAATTAAGCTACTGAAGTGCAAAGTACTGCACAGAATCACGGAATGGGTAAAGTTGGAAGGGAGCACATAGGTCGTCTGGTACAACCTCCCTGCTCAAGCAGGGTCATCCCAGAGCACATTGCAGAGGAGACACAGTGAGGGAGACTCCACAACCTCTCTGGGCAATCTGTTCCAGTGCTTGGTCACCTGCACAGGAAAGAATTTCTTCCTTATACACAGGTGAAACTTCCTGTGCATCAGTTTTTGCCCCTTGCCTCTCTGCCCTACTGCTTGGCACCACTGAAAAGAGCCTGGCTCCATCTTCTCGACACCCTCTCTTCAGATACTTGAATACATTCATGAGGTCCCTTCTTAGTTGTCTCTTCTTAAGGCTGAACAGGCCCAGCTTTCTCAGTTTTTCCTCCTAAGAGATGCTCCAGTCTCTTAATCATCTTGAAGCCCTCCGCTGGAACTGCTCCAGGAGCTCCATCCCTCTCGTTTACTGAGGAGCCCAGAACTGGACACAGCACTCCAAAAGTGGCTTCACTAGGGCTGAGAAGAGGGGCAGGATCACCTTCCTCAACCTGCTGGCAGTGCTCTCCCTAATGCACCCCAGGATACCATTGACCTCCTTGGCCACAAGGGCATTGCTGGCTCACGGACAGCTTGTCCACCAGGACCTCCAGGTCTTTCTCCACAGAGCTGCTTTCCAACAGGTTGGCCCACAGTTTGTGCTAGTCAAGGGGTTATTCTTCTCCAGGGGCAGGACCCTCCACTTGCCTTTGTTGAATTTCAGACAGTTGCTCTCTGCCCCTCCCTCCCACCTGCCAAGGTCCTTCTGAAGGGCCACTCTGGGGTATGAGCCACTTCTCCCAGCTTTGTGTCATCAGCAAACTCCAGCACTATTTCTAACAGCACTGTTGCTGAAATATGGAAAGCAAAAGCATGGGTTTAACTCGTTCAGGTTTGACAAGGTTACCAGGTGCAGTGCATAAGGCAAAGCAGATCAGGTCAGACTGGGATTCACCAGGACTTGAAGCACTAGTCTTGCAAGAATTGTTCTTAAACCCTATCTTGGGTACCATTAATTCCAGGGTAAATACCATCTCACAGCACATTCTTCTCTGGGAAGAAAAGCATCTTTTGCACAGTCACTGCTGATTTTTCTTGAAAGATTCTTTTTCATTCTTCAGATGGTACTAGAAGTCCTATGGCTTTTAAGTCTGTTTTCCTATAAAAGCATTTGTGTTCTCTCCAAAGAGTGGGAATCCAGTCCACTCTCAGCCATTTTACTGGAACAAGGTGCAATTTCAAAAAAATTAACTTCTAGATACTATCTGAATTTCATCCAGTTGTTTCCAGAGACGTCATAAAGCTTACCTTTAAATGTCTTGCTTTAACTCTTAGAGTGACTTTGTTATGTGTCCTAAGCTCTATCTTCTTGAAATGTATTCTAATTACATACACGCCATTCAAATCATCAGCATGAGTCTCAGAAGATTTCTTGTTTTAACTGCACCTTATGTGTAATTAACACTTTAGAGGTAATAATTTCTCTGATGTCTAGCAAATGCCTTAGTCCCTTAGTGTGATCTCTTACCAGTCTCCTAGCAGTGCAAAATGCTAACCAAGACCCCAGACCTGGAGAGAAATCCCTGTGAGCAGGTCCACCTTAGGGCCAGGGCCTCAGTTATGCAACACCTTAGTTTTTGTGCATGTGCTTTTCAGGTGGTGTTCAGAGACACTCTTTGTGAATCAACAGCAAATTCATTCCATAAAACCATAAGCAGTTGCAGACGGACTCAGAACAATTTCTGAAATTATTCTTAAATGCATTTTGAATTGATTTTCATGTTGATTTCACAATGCATTTATGCAGCAGGCTGTAAAATCTCTAGTATATATTTGTTCCATTGCCAGTGCTAGCATCTGAAATGAAACTACAACCTGATTTTAGTGTGTATCTGGGAACATGTTTTACAATGTAGTATGCACACATCAAATTAAATTGAGCTTTATACAGTAAATTTCATATGAAGCTGTAATAGTTTGTATTTCTTTCAAAAAACCCCATGAATTTGCATTCCTTCTTCCTACATGTGATTTGCCTTTGCAGGCCTGATTTTCATAAATATTTACAAGTCCAACGAGATATAATAGAAGATGCAGTGATCACTTCAGAATCAAGTTCTAAATATCTAACTTTCCCTGAATCATAGAATCATTAAGGCTGGGAAAGACCTCCAAGATCATTCAAGTCAGCCTTTGACTGAACGCTACCATGTCAACTAAACCACAGCACAGAGTGCCATGTTCTGTCCATTTCTTGAACACTTCCTGGGCTGGTGACTCCACCACCTTCCCTGGGCAGCCTGTTCCAATGCTTAACAGTCCTTTCTATGAAGAAATTTTTCCTGATGTCCAGCCTGGACCTCACCTGGCACAGCTTAAGACCGTGTCTTCTTCTTCCTGTTGCTAGTTGCCTGGGAAAAGAGACTGCCCCCCACTTTGCTACAATCACCTTTCAGGTAGGTGTAGAGAGGGATAAGGTCACCCCTGAGCCTCCTTTTCTCCAGTCTAAGCAACCCCAGCTCCCTCAGCCGCTCCTCATAGGACTTACCCTCTAGACCTTTCACCAGCATCGTTGCCCTTCTCTGGACATACTCCTGCACCTCAATGTCCTTCTTGGAGTGAGGGGCCCAAAACTGGACACAGCACTTGAGGTGCAGCCTCACCAGTGCAGAGTACAGTGTGACTCCATGGTCTGAGTCCTTCTGGCCACACTATTGCCAATACAGGCCAGGATGCCAGTGGCCTTCTTGGCCACCTGGACACACTGCTGGCTCGTGTTCAGCTGCTCTTGACCAGCACCACCAGGTCCCTTTCTGACAGGCCACTTGTCAGCCACTCTCCCCCAAGCCTGTAGTGCTGCAGGGGGTTGTTGTGACCAAAGATGAGGACCTGGCACTTCTCCTCACTGGGCCTCATACAACCGGCCTCAGTCTATTGATCCAGGGGCATCCTGAGCAAAGGGGGAAGGGGAAAGAGAGCAATGCATTTGACACAGTTGATATCTGCACATCTCATGCTTTGAAAGAGAACACTTCCTGTATTACTGGCAAAATCTAGGCAATCTTTGCTCATGCAAGGTATTATAAAGATATCTGAGGGTCTGGTGTGAGCATTCACCTTTTATCTTCCGTTTCACTGTAAGAGGTGTCCTCCTTTTTTCAGTCAAATCCCTTATTTAACCTTTATTGATGCTAAAAATTCCATCTGTGGGAATTTGTGCAACACTGTCATCCAGCCACCTTTTTAGAGAACTAAGTGAAGACAATACTCTCAACTTACACCCTTTTTTCTAGTTCGAAAATGCCTTTAAACAGAGCATGTTCCAGTTTGGCAGGAGATTTTGGTCCTAGTGAGAGCGGCAGTTTTTCCCCAGTTCACGTTCCTCTGAATGTAATCCACAATGCACATGCTTAGAAAAAGGCAGTTGTTTTGCTCCAGGAGATGCAAAAAGGAGAGCACTCATAGTACCTGTAGTGTTTGGTGAAACCTGAATATTTGCATCTCACTAAGGGGTGCCAGTGACTGGATCATACCTAAGCCACAAGTAGTAGAAAACACTGCAAGAATCAAAAATGTACAGAAGAATTTCTTGCAGTTGAAATTCTCATTACAAAGAAGAAATTGGACTTACAAATCAGTCTAGCCCTTTTGTATCTATTTTCATTGTTGGGAAAAGGAGGAGGAATTAAATGGAGACTTAAAGAGAACTAGTAGCTAAACTTTTGCAAGTTCAGGACAGCTAAAAGTTCATCAGAGATCCACTGCAGAAATGTGAAACTGCAGAATTTGATCTATACAGAGGAGGAGGAAGAAATGAAATAAAGACTAAGTTGATTGAATCATCTGATCTTCAACAACCAAAAGGAAAATATAAAGTTCATCAAATTGCTAAATTATGAATAAATGTATAGACTAAGTATGGACAAAACCTGAAAGATAAGGTCCCAAAATGTTAGCAAATTTGATTAAAAAGATAGCAAGGATGTTGATAAGATGCATAGTGAGAAGACCAAAGAAAAAATTGGTTTGTTTTTCCATAGAGGGGGAAACTATTTAATCATCACTTAATGTCTAGTGACACTGAGATGCCAGTATCCTTAATGCCTTTTTTAAACTCAGTCTTCAATTTTAGAAGGTAAATGCGATTTCACTTACTAGTACCAGCAACAAAAGTCTAAGACCTTAGGCTAGAAAAATGAAGAAATAGACTGAAAAACACATAGGTGAGTTAAGATCTTTTGACATACTGGACTGGAAAGGTAGAAGAGAAAGGAGTTCTCTAGTGAGAAGAGGGAAGGTAAGGTTTGAGAAGGTTTAGGAAGGGAAGGTTTGGGAAGGGAAAGCGAGGGAAGGTTTGGGAAGAGGTGGTTTGGGAAGGTTTGGGAAAGGAAGGGAAGGGAAGGCAAAAGGGAGAACCTACTTTTCAAGTGTACCAGTTAGGTTAGGTAATAGGAGACTTTGTGCCTGCCAAACCAGTTAAGTAAGGAGGGTAGCCACTCTGAAATCTCTATCACTCCAAGTCTCTAACCATCTTTCTGCAGTACAGCAGGGGCAGCTGATCAGAGGCTGAGATATGATGAGGATCTAGACAGCCTCTCAGAATCCCTTCCAGCACTATTTCCTTCCTCTGCTATGGTTGTAACGAGGGCAGGGATTATCCTTTGTTCCTTGTTCTCAGATTTTGCAATAAATGCTGGCTTAAGTGACTGCTCATGGTGAGTAGTCAGGAGCAGCTGTAAATATGTAGCCCTTCCCATCCTTTTGCACCCTTTCTGCAAGCACACTAACTGGGCTAGTGGCACACAAACCTGCCAGTATGCTCAGGCACATTCGGTCCCATCTGCTTCAGAAAGCATCTTACACTAGAGCTCCCTGTCTCAATACCAACTCTAATAATAAATTGATATTATGACAATTTGCAAACAGCCCCCCCCAAAAGAAGCAGGCATATTTCAGGAGCGTAGTGACATTCCAGAACTCCACAAGCCAGTGGAGTTAGTTATTTTGAATATGCTGGGATAGCTCAAAACAGAATTTTGCATAGTATTATTCATTCACAAATGCTGATAAAACAATGAAATTTAACAATCAGAAAGAACCACATCTTCCACGCAATCCTCCCCCCCCCCAAAAAAATGACAATATAGTCACAATTCTTCAGATTTCCCAATTTGTGCTTGCTTTTTGTGTCCTGCAAGTTTGATTTGTGCTCTCTTTGCTTCTGATTAAAGAAAAAGTAACCAGCAATCTGATTCTACCCTCATTTAATCTTTTAAAAAATTAAATCTAATATCCTCCATTGAAATTAAAGATATTACATACCAGTGTAATGCAGATTAAATGAGCAGAATCATTATACTCATATCATGTATGAGTATAATCTATTTATACTTTAAGAAAATAACATGAACATGTCACTATATCAAACAAGCCCTTATATATCAATCATTCGTGACAAAATAAACATTTGAAAATACAAGTATGCTGCTAACACCTGCATGAATTATTTTAAAGAATTATACAACTTCATATGAGAAAGATGATTATTACAGGGTGTGTATTATAGGATTGTGGTGTTCTCTGGTTTCTGCCTTCTTAGGAAGGTTCAGCAACGTACCCTAGTTGAAGGCATTCCTGCCCATGGCAGGGGGTTTGGAACTAGATGATTTTTAAGCTCCCTTTCAACCCAAACCATTCTGTGACACCAATCTTGTATATGATTTATTCTTTTCTCTCAGCACTCACCTTTGCAGCCTCGCTATTCAAGGGTATTGAAGTAACACATATGTTTCTGAAACAGATGTAAAAGAAACAAAAGCCAAAAATTCCCACAGAATTATCTTACGAGATGGCAGTAAGTATCAGGTGTTTAAAGACACGTTATATGATTTCATATATCAGAAGGTTGCCTGTGTGATGGTGATGTCAATGTTAATTACGTTACAAATCTGGTATAAATAACAGAAAAAAAAAAGTAAAGGCAATTTCTTTTTAATAAGAGAAAATGTACACTTAGATTACATTTCTGCAAACATTTGTACACAGTCATCCTATGATGCATTCCAATATCAAATAACTGTGTTATCTTCAAATTAAAAATATGAAAATAGAATATAAACATATAAAAACATTTGGTAACAAAGTCTGTGTAATACAAAGGATGCCTGAACACTCTGTTTTGGGATTACAGGCTTGCTTTTAAAATCTTGTGCGTGCCTTAGCAACATTTAATATTTTCTGAAGAGAATATGGAATACGAAACAATATTTCAAAATGCACAGCAGGTTCTCTTCTTACTTTCATTAAGAGTCACAACATCTAAGTCATATAATACACAGGATTTCTGTAAAACAAACATAAGCAAACAATTAAGATAACTAGAACACAACAGTTGAAAAGCTTGCTTTTTCATGTATTTTAATGTAAAATATTTGGTGAAGTCACTAGATATATTTGTCTTTGAATACTTAATTAAAAGATTGCCGTTTTCTAATAAATTAGAGGGAAACTGATGCCCATGCAAGTCCTGGTTTGGCACCTTTACATTCTTTAGCTGCCGCAAACATCTCTCCTAACTCTGAAGGATGATAGAAAAGTGTCTTTTGAGGAGATACTACAAACCATGCAATCCTGAAAATCTTTACTCACATGAACTGTTTATAAGTACAGATTCTTCTGTTGACTACACCAATTTTCACTAGTTTCAGTTAAGTGCATTAACCCTTGAATCATTGAGCATGGGATGCAGAAGCCCATTTGAAAGAACAGGAAAATACAGAGTATCAGTACCCATTTAAAAAAGACACTGGCTATTAACTGTTAAAAAGGACTTTAACTTGTTTTGTGAAACTCACTAAAATTCTCTGTTTTCTTGCCTCTATTTAATAACCATGAATACCTCCAAATGGAAACAGTTCAGTTTTTATCATGATAAACTATCAAAATAGCACTCCACCCTTGTAAAACATTTATGTACTGATTGCAAAAGCAGATTATAACAAAAATAAAAATCATCAAACCCAGGACTCTTCCTTTCAGCAATGAACTCGACTAGATAATTACTGTTGACCAGAGAAACAATCAAACCCAGTTGTGCAACACAGTACAAATACATGTCGCAATCCTGTACTCTGAAACTGTGAACACTGAACCCTGAACAAGGGCACAAAGACATAGAGAATGCCCAGGAAATGAAAAGTCCTAACTTCTCTACTTGCCGTTCTCCTGCCTGTGTCTTGGCAGGTTTACCAAGTATGTAATGATACACAGAGAAGTAAGTGCAACCACGGGATTCACCACATTCATCTCAACCCAAACCCAACAGCCACAAACAACCATTTCTGACAATAAAGAGTAACTTCCAGAGAGAACAGCTATCTAAGATGGAATTCATGAAATTCAAAGCACAAGACAAAAGAAAGGAAAAGGGGAAAAAATCATCATGAACAATGCTAATCACGATTCAGAATTGAAAACTTACACATACAGTGACACAGGGTAGTTGAACATTGACTACATCCAGAAAGGTGCACCTAAAATTACTCAGGTGAATCGGAATGAGGGCAAAATAAAAAGTTCCTCCATGCTAGAAATAATCCTGATGCCTCTTTGGCTGAGCAGATTTATTACTGCCTAAAATTCTGGAGTGGACACATGAAATTTGTTTCCTTTTTCCTTCTGCAGCCATAGTTTCCGCTCTTCCGATGCCAGGGCTGTCCCCACAAAGAGAGCGGCTGAGCTTGTTCCTCCCTGGGGCTGCAGAGACCTAGGAAGACTTCCATAGTGCAAGGTGCTGGGAGAGAAGATGAACATGAGAAGGGATCAGAAGTGATGGGCAGAGGCAAGAGCAGAGGGCAGAAAATGTATTGTAGTGTCTAAACCTCAGGATGGATGCCGAAGCTGTCATCAGTAAAATTATTAGCAAATATTGTTCTGACTGTAGGGTACTGGAAGACTGTGACTTCCTCATTTTAGGAATTTCTTGTCATTAGTCACGTAATGAAGAAACACAGCATGTGCACTTTTACTTGGTTTTTTTGTTTGGGTTTTTTAAAATATTTTTATTTTTTGAGTGATAAGGACCAAGAGACATAACATTTTTATTACCCTTGAGAATTCACACAAATACCAACACACAGATTTATAACTTCTGATAAGTTTTAACTTTTTACACAGTTGCGTAAGGTACTCGAGTACAGGCATTAGCTATTAACATTTGTGCTAGGCAGAGACAGTATTTGATAGTCTGCAAGCATAGATAGCAAATACAAAGTATGAAGACCTTTTTGAAGAAGGGAGCAAGGCAGAATCCAAAGTACACAAACATAACCTTGCCATCTCAAGGAACAAGATACCACTCTGGTATAGAGATAAGATTCTGAAGGGAAAGCTTTGGAAGAAAATGGTACAGTAAGAAGTTTAAATTCACTCTTTTGAGACCAAGAAATAACACTGAGCATTGATTATTGTGGACATCAGCTAAGAAGGTTTTGTCTCACCCATGCTTTTTCTTGAGAAAACAAAATCAGTTTAAGTAGTAAAAGAGTTCTAGAAAAATCCCTGTTTGAACAGTTTCAGAATTCAGATTTCACTTACTTAAATGTAGAGGAAATAGGTAATTCAAAGATGTTGCAGTCTATAGTTCAGGATCAAACTTCATGCTTTCAGTCAAAGGGGAGAAACTTTCATATTCCTTAAACACCAAAGATGCTTATTTGCAAATATTTTACTACTTAATAGTAGTTCTGGGTGGCAAGTAAGCTGTTCATGTATCCTTAGCAAGGATCCTCAGTACTGTAAGTAATTAGGAACGGTGAAGCATAATGATAATGCAATGCTTCTTATAATCTTATAAGATCATTATCTGATAGTTTATCAACAGACTAGCCAGGACAGAAAGACAAGAACCACCACTCCACAAATAAGAAGAGCCATTTTGAAATCCATTTTAAAATTTTAAAATGTAAAAGTTGAGGATTCTTAATCACTTCAGTTTGGTAAGACTGGTAAGACTGTTCCATACAGGATCTTTGTGAGGCAAATGAGGTCCTGGGATTCATTTAAGCAAATGTGCTTTACAGATTTTAACAGTGCACGTTCATAATCTAAAGAGATATGAGGAGTCCTGCGTAAAGCGCTGAAGCAACAATCAGATTTGGGCAATCCCACATAGCGCTCAACTTCAGCCAAGCCTTGGAAGAGGTGGGGCACCCCCTCTCCTGAAATTACAGCAGGGAGTTATGCAAATCTCTCCCACCTCTGGGAACAAGGCAGGCAGCATTCCTCCTCCAGGGCTCCATGAACACTAACACTTCCAGCTCACATTTCAGCTTAGCCTGTTGTAACTCACTGCCTGACAAGTCAGCCAACAAACAGCAAAAGGGTTGTGAAAAGATGAGAAGAACCAAAACGGTACCAAGAAGCTTGAGTTTCCACTTCAGCATCTTGAGCAAAACGGGGTTTTGAAAATACCTCCACAGGCAGAGATGCCACTCTACCCTGCAGTGATTTAGTAAGATGTCGAAACTTCCTGCTATCAAATACTAGTTTTTCCTGTTAAATAGCACACCAGACTTGCCTCACCTAACAAAGAGGCATCTGTTCAAGCCAGTTTTATGCTTCCTGCTGTCTCCCTCCCAGCTGTCTCTCCTCTCCAGCTCTAAGCAGAGCTTGTATCGTTGGCATACAACAGATACCTAGACACAGGAATTGTGATGAGATGGCCTAGATTCCAGTTTTTTTTTTCAGCCTGGGAAAGAAAGCTAAGGTAGTATACAAAGGGAAATGTAACAAAAAGACAAACTCCTTGAAAGGTTTCTAATGGAGTAAATCTGTAAATCTTCATTAAGATCAGCTGACCCTTCCTTGCTGCAAAAACTGCTCAGATCAACTGTGCCATACAAAGTCAGATGATTCACCTACTCAAGCACGAGTTCTTGGTGCCTTGATACTGGTTTAGTTATTTCAGAGGTGAGGCTCACTGTGGGTTCAGAAGAATGACAGAATTTTATTCTATCCATATCAAGGCTCCAGTGAAAGTCACACTTGGAGTGCTTGCTGAAAAACTAGCAGCTTTGGAGAAACAAGAAGGGACTGTAACTGAGGTTTCTATTATTTATAACTTCTTTAAATTTTGAGGATTTTTATTCTAATGACAAAATGGTCCTCCTTAATCACTGCAATCATTTTGTTTATATTTAACAATGATAGTTGACAAAGACTGACAAAGCATGGCAGAGAACTTGATCCATGGATCCATGGATCCATGTCCATGGATCAAGTCCATGTCACTTTTGTTCCCAAACTGCCAGTAGAGGAAGCTCAGTTATGAACAGTCATGACACTTTCTGTGCATTTTCCCTATATTCTGTAATTCAAACTACTTGTTCAAAATGCAAGACAGTCTTCTCACAACAGCAATGGGCAGGACATGGCACAAGCAGTATTAAGCAAGAGCTAGGGACACATTAACAGGGAAGGCAATCTCTGTGGGAGAGGAGCAGGATCTAACTGCTGCTGAATACGTTCCTCAAGAAATGTTGATGAAGGCCTTGCTCCCAAAACCTGCTATTCCACCATGTCTAAAACATTTAACCCACTGGCAAAGTGTGGGACTCTGTCTCCCTCTTAATACGAGGTAGACTGCAACAATGTTGCACTGCAATTATTTCACAAACTTGAGAAGAGAGCTGTTGTCCTCCTGTAAGGTTGCTCAACCCTACAAATCATCTAGGTAAGGTTTAGTATAGGTGCACCTTAACTACCCTATTTAAGAGAGCAATACATCTTCAAAACTAAGATCCCACAGAAGCAGTAACTGCCAGAAGTGAGTCAAGTCTGTAACATTCTTTTGGTCTTCTGGAGTTTAATTTATTTAGTTTGAATCATATGAAACCATATAGGCTGAGATATGGAACCCCCTATAAGCAAGGGAAAGAGAAAGGCAACTCCAGAACAAAATTTTGTCCTAAAAAGACTCATCTCTTTCCATTGTATAGAGATAATTCCAGACAACCAGACCAGTCATGCAAATTTTAACTGGCTAAGGTTGCACCTCAAGATGAATCTCATCCCCTGTACTCAGACATTGTGATTAAGTTTTGATTTACATAACCTAATTAAATGCTACTGTTTCCAGAAGAATATCTGGCTCATTCAATGTCCAGAACAGTCTTTTTTTTTTTTTTAAATTAAATAAGATAGTGTAGTTAAATTATGCCTTACATTGTACCAAGACTAAGTGAGTTGGTACCATTTATCCTCTTTGCTTTAATCTCTGTACCTTGGTTCCCACGTGTGCAATGCTGAATATACTACCTAATGTTACTAAGAAGGTTATGGAGATAAAAATCTAAAATAGATCTAAAGTACAGCATTAAAAGCATTATGAAAACCCTCTCGAAGGAATTAATATTCTGTGGTCAGTACAAGATAAATAAAGGGCAAACAAAGCCTGAGGCTCCATGCATGACTGAGGATAATAAAGACACACTGAGTATGCACTGCTGGAGACACAGAGATCTTTTAGACAAACTAACAATTCCATGAACCTCAGCAATAATGAAATCCGATTTCCTATGGATTTGCGTCTTGATGTGAATTAAATTTGATATCTATGATGCAATTTCCAGCTGGAATGGCTGGTTGAAGCATTTTTCAGTCTCTCTATAGAGTGGTCTCTGTCCAACACGGTATGAACTAATAGAGACTTTCCTTTTGCAGAGTACTCTTGCCTCTTACCTTATTTTCAAGGAACTCCTCAGGAGCTTAATTATCTTTTAGTCTGACCAGTCAAACTTGGTTAAAATCAGCTAACAAGTTACAAAGGTACTCTAGGAGCAAAGGCATGGGACATGCAGTGTAATCTCAAAAATCTGTTGCCATAGGAAAGGAAGGTAAAGAAATGAAGGAAGGGAAGAATTGAGAATTTCAGAATGTTCATCTCAAAGGACATCCAGCTGTTAAACATTAAATGTTGCTCTCAACAGCACAGGGCAAGGTCTTAAATGGATTTTCACTGTTCTCTACTTAGCAGATATATGTTTATTTAATATGATTAAAATAATCTTAGTAGTCAGTTTGGGAGGTAGGTAGAACTTAAGTTTTGGTTAAGTTTTATTGCAGTTTTCAGAAAAAGGTGAAAACTTCATTCTTTTTTTCCTTTTTTTTAAAAAAAAATACAGTTCCCTCCTCCTGCTCTTATTTTAGAAAAATACCAACAACCACAAACACAAAGACATAAATACAAAGGTTTGTAATAATTTTTTCAAAGCTATTTGAGAAACGTACTGCTCATCAGCCGTGACACCAAACAACCCAAAAATGCAAATGTTAAATGCATTCTGGGTGGTATTTGTTCGGTTTTGATTGGTTTTTGAGGACTGACTTGCAAGTAAAAATAGTTCACTGGCAACCAGAAGCATTGTCAAAGAACAGCTGTCATCTATTACTGAACAGGTTTAGGCATATCTGAGACTTATAAGAATTGTGAATAAATAAAATATTGTTGTAATTTGCCAACACGTCTAAGCAATATTCTGGAATAATCTGCCATTAACATCTATTTCCACTGCAGCCTTTCAAATACAATCAAATCGGCTATTATTGCCCTTCTCCAAAAATCCATCAGTCAGAGGAAGTTAAAATTAAAGTACTGCATTCAGTTATTATTAACTGATTGGTTTGAAAATTGTGAGTTTTCCAAAATATGGCATGACTCCTTAGCTGCTACCAATGTAAACAATGTAACATCTGATGGTTTCAGTGAGACTACCCATGTAAATTAGAGCTGTAAGACTGAGCCCAAGCATAGAATGGCTGAGATGGTGTCTGAAATGTCAAGCAGTACTTCAGTTATCTGAATTCATGGGATACAGAAGTCTTCTCTCTCCCTTAAACTCACTACAGGAAAAACTACAAATGAAGAAATAGGAAAATGCAGCACAAAATAGTGACTATACAAACTTGCCCTTTGTTTTATTTTGTTTTGTTTAAATGTCTGACACATTTTAATATGTTTTTTTTCCCCTCCAATCCTCCATTGAACAAAAACTAGTTCTAAATTTCAAAAGAATCAAGAAACTTAGTACTTCTGTATGAGGTCTATAACTCTGGACATTGATCTTCACCATCTACGGAGGTGTTTTCTGTACATTTAGTTAATAAAGAAATGCCTGTTGTAAATGGCAAGAATGTATATAAGTGTATATAAAAAATCCTAGATTTCCTCAGATTAATACAATCTACTGCAATGTCTCTGAAAGTGGTCTGCTGCCTGTCAGCCTGCCTTGCCTGTTTATCTTACCTCTGAATGACCTTCACATACTTCCCAAAAGCATGGCCATAATAGGTTTTTCTAGGGAGTTCCTTAAAACGAGTTTCCTCTGTGGGACTGCTAAAGCAATGACATGCTTCCACTGAAGCATCTCATCAGTCTGGGAGAGGTGGTCCTGTTGCAGAAGCATGGGAGGCCTGATATCCTCAGACATAGGTGTTTTGGGCCAAAACAACATGCAAAGCTGTATCTCCTTTTTACAATCAGCAAGTACATATTTCACCACTACAGAATGGATATATGACTAAAATGATCTCAGACTGGCATCTATCATGTCATTTTTCACAGCTACTAGTCACACTTCCTACTGCATTTTCCCTTCTCCAAAATTTCATCAGTTAGAGGAAGTTAAAATTCAAGTACTACATTCAGATTTCACAGTTTTGTGAACAGGCAAATTATTTTGTCGAACCTGAAAACCATGATGAAACTGTATGGTAGATTTTTTTTTTTTTTACTGCAAACTCCCTTATCAGGCCAGTGGAAAAACCAATTGGGCTAAAGGAGTCCTTGTTTAAATCAACAAATCCATTTCACTAAAAATGGCAAATTATACAACAAAGTAATGGTATGTGATGCCCCATCAGGATTCCAAACATTTCTAGCTAAGGTGAACTGTTACTACAGACAAACTCGACAGATTCTCATGGGCATATTTCCCAAAAACACATACATGCAAGCAGCACATACAACTGTTCAAAGCAGTTCCAATTAAAACCATGCAGCGATATAACATTTTCAACGTGGTCTGAATTTGCTATGTCCACACTAAAAACCCCATGAATTTTCATGAAGATGAGTAGGAATACTGAAGTTACACTTACGCTAAAGTAAGTGCAGGCAATCTTAATGTGAGAAATAACCAAACACCATTTCTGCACACTGAGAGAATTCTTAGATTTTACCCAAAAGCACTGTGCAGAAATGCTCACTTCACACATATTTGTCTTTACAGCAGTTATGATCATAGCAATTGTTTTGTATTTTCATGCTTCATACTAACATACTAATATAGTCTCCATTTATAGCAGTCAATGTCTTTTTAATTTACAACAAAAACAGAGTTACCTTATTTGAGACTTTTTTCCCAACTATTCAAGGACCTGCCATTATCATCCTGTTCTAAACAATATTTGACTGTCAAGTTGCTGTGCTTCATTTTCATGCTAGAGTAATCAAAAGATTTTTTTTTCCTTCTTTTTTATCCCCCAAAATAACCAACTACATCTTGTGTTATATAATACAACAGGACCTTGACTTAGAAGCAGTCCAACCCAGAGCTATTATTCTGACCATCCCCTATGGCTACTTAATCAAAACACTGCGACTTGTGACTTTGTCAGTAATTTTGCTCATTTATCTTTATTATGACTTCAACAGTATTCAGAATGGAAGGTTAGTTTTGTATAACTAATATTGGTGATGAATGGCAATGATAATGCATTGCATGAAGAACATCTATTAATGTCTAAAATAATATTCTACTGTCTAAAAATAAATTACAATGCAAAACATTTTCAGAGCTTATGAACAATAATTCAGTCCTACAAAACTATTGCAACTCCAAGAAATAAGGACTTTTAAACCAACACACTCGAGTTAGTTAGAGATGCTGACTCCGACAGCTACAATATTGATTCCACTACTAATTAACTCAAATCTTTAGGTCACGATAACTTCAAAAACACTAGTGTAAATCAGCCAAACAAACAGCTGTGAACCTTGTATAAAAGATTTGATTGCTGAACAGAAAAGGTCCACTGATTACATCAGCATACAGCATCTTCACTGTGTGCACATTCTGCAGAAACCTGGAGGAAAAGGGAATCATCCTGGCACAGAAGTGGAACGACTCTAGAGCTGTTAACCACTCCCTTACAGAAAGCAGTTGTCCTGAATTTTCACTTTCTCTCTGAACTGTATTTTACTTGTTCCCCTCTATTGTTTTTCTCCTCTCCCATAGTTCTTCTCCCCCATGTTCCTCCTCTATATGCACGCAACTACAGGATCCCTTCAAAATATTAACTCCATAATACAAAAAAAAGCACTAGCTGTGCTTTGCTAAACCTGTTCTGTATTTACAACCTTGTTTACCCAATCTGTCAAGAAAAATCTCCCATTCTTTCTACTTAGAAGCCTACCTTTTCCAGTATTTCCTTAGTCAAGATTGAGAATGCATGTTCAATGTTCACATTATCTTTAGCACTGGTTTCAAAAAATGGTATTCCATATTCCCAAGCAATCTGAAAAACAAATGCAGGCAATGGGATGAACAGTCTTCAGGAAAAAAACACTTCCTAATACCAGTATCAAGAGAAATGGAGGCGTTCTGACTGTTTCAAGCATGCTATATAAACACTGATTAAATACATGTTAGCTCAGTAAAGTACTCTATATTTATCCTCAGAATGTTCTTAAATTTTTTCCATTTTCAAAACATTTTTTTTAACCTATCTTTACTTGTAAATAATAACAATAAACTTCAGTGGGTCTGTTCTCAATGTTTTGATATATTTGGAAAACAAACTGTCTGCTAGGCAATTATTTAGAGGAAACTAATGGAGTGCCCGCAGAAAGGTATAGATAAAAATGTGTCAAAAACTGTAGGAAAAGAGACATAATGAAATATGAAAGAGATGTTGCTTTATGTCAGACAGAGAGAAGCACAGAAATAACAGGCATGCAAAGAAAAGATATGTGTGCGAAAAATATATTATGGTAGAGGAAATACTTAAAAGGGCAGCATAGACTTTATATTGATTGGCTCTATTTACTTGTGTTCTCTCATTTCCAGTTTATTTCCCTTACTGATAGCTTAGAGCTATGCTGGCACGAAGAAAAAAACCCAACACAACAAAAATCATAGTTTTTTAGGGTCCTAAACTTTTCCTAATTTATACAGTTAAATACATGTACAAAAAGAAAACATAGTTGTATCATTGCCTCCCAAGAGAGGGGGCCAAAGCGGGAATAAATATGCCAAAAATAGTGGAAGAGTCTATTTATTCCCATTCCCTTCTTGCTACACATCTGGAGAAGAAGATATCAGGCAAAGAAAATACCCTACTGCTTATAATGTATAGAAAATTCTGTCATTACTGAACACTTATTGATTTATTTGGAAGGGTCTCCATTAGGATAAAAAGTCTAATATTGGTAGTTTCTGTTTGCTTTCAATGAGCTCTAGAAATAAGAAATCAATGCGCTACAAAAATTCCAAAATCAGGCATGAAGATACAGATAAAAGAATCAGACTTCATAAGTTTTAGTCAAAATATAATACAGATTATATTAAAGGTAGGGAAAAAAAAGTGAGCAAATTGGTTTCCTTTCCTAAATGCTACAAAAAAATTTAATTCTGAAAATAAAGATGAGATCTAGACTGTTTCTTTAGACAGACTGCTTCATAAGGGATTCTGGAACTCTAGCTGACTGCTGTGAACTGTTTTCAGTACTGCAGCAACTTGTTACAGAAAATTAAGATCATTTAGCTATTTGCAAGTGTCAATACAAAACAAGATGCATAACAGTTCATAACAAATTAAAAATTATTGGGCTACTAAAGTAAACTGTTTAGCAGTTCCTAAAGTACACAGAAATTAATTATACTAACTAAATACTCCCTTTTCCTTTTATAATGTAACAGATTTCTAGAGGGTTACCTACGTACAAACTCTGATGAACACAAACCCCCCACATTTTAGTCATGGAACCACAGAAATCATTTTGAAAGGTAACCCCACTTGAAACGGGGACAGCCATGGCTTTGCCTTCCCAAGTCTTGAAATCCACCAATGATGGACATTCTGTAACCTTTATAGGACCCTCTTCCATAGCTACATCACCCTTCTAGTGCAACTGTTTCTCCTCATCTCCAGCCTGAACCTCCCAAGCCAGGTCTTGTGTCTGCTGCCCCTGTCTGTCTCTAGTGAGAAGTCTGTTTCTGTCATTTCTGTAGCTACACTTCAATTGCTGTAGACCAGCGCCTGCTCCTTAGCCTCCTCTTTACCCAGCTCCCCAAGTTCTCCTCATGGATCACTAGTGCTAGACCCCAATCACCTTTGTACCTGTATGCTGGGCCATCTGCAGTTTCTCAATACCCTTCTTGAGATGGGAGAGCCAAAGCTGAACACAATATTCCATGTAGCCTTGCCAGCGCTAATTAAGGGAGGTAATAATCTCCCCAGATCTACCATCCACTATCCTTCTAATGTCACCCAACATGCTTTTAAGCCGTGAGGGAACACTGCTGACTTATATTCAAGCTGGAGTTCAGAGAAACTCCAGCTTGAGTTTCTCTGTAGTCTTTAGAGTCCTTTGCAGCAGTGAGTCATGCCTGGGATTACTCCATCACAGGTGCAAATCTTTGCACTTCATGAATTTAATGATGTTTCTGTTGGCACAGTTGTCAAGTTTATCAAGGTCCTACAGAATTGGTGTTCTCCCATTTGGTCTGCCAATCACACCCCTTAACCTCATGCTACATGCAAATCTCCACCTATTATCACTGATGAAGATGTTGAACAACGTCGCTGAAGCAAGGCTGACTGACTACAGCTCCCTGAAGCCCCTTCCTTGCCTTTTTAAACAGGTTTGTGTCATGCCGGCATCTTTCTAGTCAAAAGGGATCTCTTCCAACCACCATGATTTTTCAGAGTTAACTGACAGCTCTTTTGGCTGAACAATTGGATGAACTTCATCATGTCTATGGATGCATCCAACTTTCCTAAGCAGTTTCTAATCCAAAGCTTTCCCATTGCCGGCTGACCTGCTCCTTTCCAAACCATGCTAGTACCTGCAGAGGTCTAAGACAAACAGACCACAAATAGACCTGCAAGTTCTATCTCTGAAGACCAATGCAAAAGAAAAATAAAATAAAATAAAATAAAAAAACTTCAGCCTTCTCTGTATCATGTTACTACATTGCCTACTACATCTATCAATGCACCTGCATTTTTCTTTATATGTGCACAATATTGGTCAATGTATGTATAATTTCAAATCACCCTGCATAGTCGTAAATTCTGTGGCAAGCAAGTCTTCTAAAAATGTAACTAGATGGAAAAAACACTACCAGTCCAGCGTTAAAGCAGTTGGAAACATGAACACAAATTTGGCTACTCCCTCCCATAAAGAAACTGGAAAGACATATTCAAAGAACTATTTTTTTTTCTCCTTTGGGAGTATATTGAGTAGATCCATCAATAAAATACCTAAATACAGGTACAAACCTACTGGAATTATACTATAGGGCAATTTTATTTTATAGCATCCTTGAGAACAGTTTGGAGATCCTGTGTTAAATAAGCTCATATCTTACAGTAACAAAATAAGTAATGCTAATACTGCTTCCAAGATGAAATTTAATTCCAGTTGTTCATTTAACTCAAAATATACTTCTTCCCAGCAAAGGGCTGCTATGATTTCTTAGTGTTGAATCAAGAGAGATGTGATTGAAATATTCCTAGAGCCGTGCAGAATATTTTTTTAAAATTTGCATTGTACACGTAAAATCAGCTTCAAAGCTATAAATCAACTTCAGCTATGAAGAGAGTAAAAGCAAAAAAAAAAAAGGGTAGAAAATTTTACTTGGCTTTTTATGTTAGAAAGATTTGATAGAAAAAACCTGCCACATTCTACCAAGTCATATAACCTTCAACACGTTTATTCTTCAGTGAAAAAGAAAATTATATTGGGGGGCTGTGTGAACAGAGAAACCCAAGAAGCTTGAGTTACAACTTTTGTCAAAGCGAATAAAAAGCAATCAATACAAGAAAATTATACTTCATAATGTTAAAATTATAAATATATAAATTCCTGAGTGCCTGAAATTACGTAACTACCAAATGAATAACTAAAAAAGTCTCAGCATTACATTCGTCTAGGAAGTGATATACAATAGCCACTGAGTTATAACAGATTTTTACAAAAATGCCAACACAGATGATAAGATTCCCAGGAAATCTAGGGTCTTCTCTGTGAGAGACTGAACAGAACAATACTTACAGTTCATACTTTCAGGGTAATATGAAATACCTACATATGAATTATTATGTGTCAATCCTCGTATCAAACTGTTTTCCCCTCTTAATAGGGATATTTTCTTCTTTGGATTGAGAGGAGAATTACTAGCTCTCTCTTTGCTAATGGAATATTTCTCCAGCATGTTCAGTCAAATGCTTTAGCACTTGTAAATCATATTAAAAGAAGAAACAGTATAACTGAAGAGTTGCCTTGCCTAAAAACACAGGGGAAATCTAGAAAGTAGACTCAATGGGGAGGAGGTAATGATTTGTTTCTGAAAAAAAATACTACATTAGGAGAAATTTTGATTGCATGGTTAAGAATGCAGAAGTCAGAAAATGTCACACAGTACCATATGCAAAACCCTACTACTGCCCTCTTGTGCACATGCATCCAGCGACTCTTTAGATTTCTGACGGTACATTCCTTGTGTGAGAGCACATACGTGTTTTTCAGCAACCTTATTCCTTGTAAACAGTTATGGTACATTAACACTGAAAGCACCTGCCATACAAACAGTGAACTTTCAAGACTGTAATGCCGTCAAAAAGGTGATGTTATTTTTTTAAAGTTCCCTAATCTGGGATTATATGATTGGCAAGATACCATCAGTGTGTTGTTCTTTGAACATCCTGCCTGACTCACCATGCCTGAAAGCACAATAGGAGGGCCAGTTCCGTGTTCAGACAACAGATGCATACAGTTTGCAGTAGCAAAATTTACTTGTATACAGGCCACGCTCCCCTGCAATATTTAGCTATTATCAAAATTTCTTCTGTCATAGCATGGCTTCTGAATTTCCTCACTGGTTCTCAGTGAGAGTAACTTGCCATTGCCTTTAAAACAGCACTCCCCACTTAATAACAGTTCTTCCCCTAACCACGGTCAGCAGGTATAAACTATACTGTAGTCTCAGCCGTACCACACATACACATTTAGGTCTAATGGAGCTGGATGTTCCGTATCTGTCCAGTCTTATTTAGGGTTATTCATAGAAATTGCAGATCACTTTGCATAGGCTGCTAGAATAGTTCTTTACAGTCAGACTGTAGAAAAAAGATTATTGATGGGCAGTACCAGAAAAATTATGCAGAATGTATCACATTTCAGTATTCCACATTACAACAGTATTCTGAAAATGCAGACTCTATATAAGATTTCTATTGTAGCACCTAAAACTTTATGCACTTCAACCTTTAAAAGTCTATTCTCAAGAGATAAGCTAGGAATTACTTAATTTATTTCTAATCATGTTAAAAAAGCCCCCAACACTTCAGAAGTGTTCTTCTCCACAAGTGTTCTTCTGGAGCAATCCCTAACAGAATTTTTGGGATTCAGGAGTTTTTTACCATTTTCAATTTAGCAGCTCACAGTCACATACCAAGATACTCAGGAGACTCCAAAGAAAGTGTCAGTGATACCTTTTCTCCTTTCTGCTTTGGAACTACACGTTCTGACTCCTTATCACACTTGTTGCCCAACAGTATTACGTCCACTTCATCACCTGCTTTCTAAAAGAAAACCAGCATTAATAAATGTCAAGTAAGAAAAAAGCAAACAACTTAAGTCCTTCACCTTCAGCTCACATGAACTCTCAGCACTTCACTTCCTTCAAAGTGAAGGCTAAATTCTGTCCTGACCTTCATATGTGGAAATATTTTCCATCAGTTACTGGGATTAGGAGTGAAACAGTAAGACTGCAAAGAGCACAAAAAAGCAACTTAGAAGTGTTGTGTATAATTTCCAACCCCTTTCATAAGATATAAAGTATACGGTGCATGGGCACCATCTTCTGATGAGTGCTCCATCTTGAGGTTTTAAAGCGACTGGAAATGCCCTGAATTCACAGACACTTCCCTCCCTAAAGTAATAGATCCATGGATTAGCATATGACTCCGGTCTACATCTAGGACTCGTAAGTTAAAAGGAAGGAATTTGCTGCACCTGAAAGAGCACCTCTCTGTACTTCACTTTTGCACACAGACAGTAAAATTACATTCAAAGCGTTCAAACTCAACATAAAAGTCTGATTATTCCAAGATACTAGGAAGAAGGCAATAGATTTTTAATGAAGCAAAATTTAAAAACCTCATTGATCCCAAAAGGAATAAAAATCTACCTTTTTGACCTTGTCTCCATTCCTCATTCTTCTAATCCGCTCGTGTGCATGATGACTGTGAAATGACTGGGTTCTGTACATCACTGTTATTTTAAGATAAGCTATTGTAACTATGCATGACTGGAATAATGACAAGGAAAGGGAACAGTTCTGCAACAGCATGTGAATTTGAAAACTGACATTTGTTGGGAAGTCATAATATTTAAAACCACTTTTGGTGCTTAAATGGAGGAAGCTGAGGGTCTCACTCTAGAGGCAATTGAAGCTAACATGATCTGACTGCCATGGCTTTTATTCTGGAGGCATATGCTCACATAGCTTCCTTGATGACTTAAAAAGCCTGGTCTCAGGCTACACACCTCTCTCTACTGGGACCCCTGATCTCTGTCACCACCTTAATTTTTATAATGTTGCCGTAAGACAGAATCAGTCACAATCATCTTGCTGAGAGCTCACACACATATGCATGCATGTCCTTCCCTTCAGGGAAATGCAAAGAAAAACCTGTATTCAGTGAAGGATGAGAGAATCATTATTTTTAGTCTATTTGTACTTTTACAACTAAGTTGCCTCATTTGAAGAGTACAGCAGTAGTCACAACTTATTATTAAGGAACACTATTTCATTTTTTTAATCCATTTTCCTCTTAGAGTCAGCTAAACTTATTTCATACCCAGACCTGATGTTCAAGATAACATAGTAGTAAAATGAAGTAAACTTCACATAAGAGTAGGAATTACAGGCCTAAAATAGTGAATCACTCTAACCTAGAGTAACAGATCAAAATGTTGACTATTTCAGAATGCACTGGAGATTCACTTATTAAGGTCAATGGCTCTCCTACATAAAATCACGTAAATCAGTCCCAAAATAGGGTAAATAGACAATTTAATCTCATCACATAATCAATTTTTCATTTGGAAGAAGCATGTATGTTGATGAACGTTTTATGAGAGACATTTGACTTTACTCTGAACTTAAAGGTCAAAGGTCAAAGTGTGTTGCATACTGCACATACAAAACCACTGAATTCATTCCGCAACTTTATTTCTGTATAAACACCAAAAATTTTTGCAGTAAGAATGTTTATTCTAAACAGCTTCAAACAATAACAAAATGTTAAAGAAGTTAGAGGTACCAGGCCATTCAGTAAGTATTTATCAGTATTGCAAATCAGTATTTATTTCTGCAAATAACTATTAATTCTATATCAATGTAATGCATTAATGTATATTCCCTTTGTCTGGATCCTCCACCAATGCACTCAAAGTGCTCCTTTTTTAAAGATGATGCTTTGCAGTTTCTTGCATTTAGAAAACTAAAGACTATACACTAAAATGATGTCCATTTTACATTCTGAAAACTGATTATGTAGATGAAGACTTAAAAAATTAGGTCAATATGACTAGGCAGAAGTTTGACCATGTGCTCAGTTGGCATAAAAACTGCAAGGATACACTGATTTGAACTGGCCAAAAATATGGCTCTTCAGTGCTTCCAAAAGCTCACTGTGTATTTTCATACTCTGTTATTTATAGCTCAGGAATAAGCTTTCCAAATGCAAAATCTAAAAGATTATGGTTATTTTACTGTTGTTAAAATGCTACTATGCAAGTCAGCACTGACTAAGCTCATAGACTCAGGAAACATTTTTTCCCCCATATCAGGGAGAATTACTATTGAAAATTTCATCCATTTCATCAAGGCAAAAAAAAAATTTTTTTTTTAAAGATTAAAAAAAATATTTTGGTTTTGGTATTGCAAAAATGCCAGATTTTTCGTTCACTTTCTCAATTTTCCCTTAGGTTTTAATATTTCAAAGTTTACATTTTATTGAAGCTTAAAATAAAAACAACCTGAACTTGTAGAAAACCTATACTATTTTATTTTGAAAAAGAAAACATCAGCACTATATTTCTCTCAAAAAATTGGAGTCAAGAGATTTATTGTGACTAACCAAGTTTTCTGAGGTGTTTGCCAGAGCTTGGAGTCACCAGGTTTTGGCAAAAGGGTTTTCCTTCTGCTGGGCTCCCAGGCAGCTGGATGAGTGGCAGCAGGAGCCAGGCTGCTCCGAGCAGTGGCCACAGGAGGGAGCAGTGGCAGAACCTCAAACCCAGCTCTGCCACACACTGGGCTCGGAACACTGCACATTTGCACCAACCAAGCCCTTCACCCTTCTGCTTAATGTTCACCCAGCCCAGGCACCCAACCAGGCAGATACACAAATCACTGCCTGACTACATGCCTATTAACAGAAATCAAAAACGCAAAAGGGAAAATATCTTGCTCATCCCCTCTGTATGTAGTTTGTTTGGTGGAGTTTTTTTCCTTTTCAAATTATTGGTCTTTTTTTTTCTGCAGTTCCTATTTTGCGGAAGTGCTGTGAATTTATGTGAGTATGAAAAGCAGCAGACACCTTTACTGTAAGAGAACTACACCACATCTGTACTTACAGGTTATTGGAAGAAACGATACTTTCATTTCTGAAGTGGTGAGCACAGACCCGACCATGAGTGGCCGGCCTCAACCTCCCCCGCAGCAAACTGACCATGATGTTTTACAAGCTCATCCAGACTCCCTGCTGGATGAACCAACCTATCCAGTGATACATCTTCCAGAAACACCGCCTTGTCCCTCCACCACACTTCCAGGGTGTAGTTGTGAAGGGCTGCATGATTTTGACACTCACTGATGACAGTTTGAAAAGGGAACAGAAGTTTGTCTGTGGGTCCAACCAGTGAAACTGAGAACCCACCCGTGATAAATACACTATGGGAATACTTAATTAGTTTGTATATGAGGAAGAAATGTAGTATTAATATAATTTTTCACATCTGAGGAAGATGCACATGGTCAAACAGCAAGATGAAGGCAGGGCTGGAGAAGGCCTTAGAGCTGGGAAGTTTCCTCTTCTTACTCACTAGACAGTGACAGTAGAAACTTACCCTTTGTACTACTGAAGAGCAAGTTATCAGGAATAGATTGCCCTCACAGTCTCTTTGACAGTATCACATGGACAATGTTCATATTATAATTCCCATACATGACTCTTTCTATATATATTTCTATGTACCACCTTATGACCTCATAGTCATGAGGTTACAAATGCCTGGTTTCCAGGACTTCAGTGGAAACAAATAAATGATAAAATTTGTTTGCCCACTAGCAAACTTAGACCGCAGTAAATATAAACCAATTTATCCCAGATAAACTAATTTAGTAAAATGACCAGAATAAGAATTTTAAGTTCTAATCAGAGCCATAACAACAAATCCATCTACAAACTGGAACAATTAAATCTTTTGACATCAAGCTTCCCCTCCTGAGAAAGAAAAACTCAGAAAAATTTGAAGTCAAACTAATTTACATTTGTACAGCAGTTTGCTGTGCTGCTTTTATTTAAGTGTGATGCAGAAACACTGAAAGACAGCCCAGTCTCCCAGATGCACTAGATGAACTGAACCAAAAAAAATGGCACTATGCAAAAATGTCAGCAACACAACGTACCCATACAGTTTATATACTGGCTGAGGGGTTGTTTCTTCGGGTAGGACAAATAGAAAGCTAACGTATTCCATTAGTGATTTGGGTGGGCAAGGAATCCTGGAAGTCATTTGGTCTAATCCCTTGATTGAAGATGGGCCAACTTCAGTGTCAGGTCAGGTTTCTGAAGGCCCTGTTGAATGGTGTTTTAAGTGTGTCCTTTAAGAGCTCCTCTCTTGGGCACCTGTTTGAGCATTTGACCACTCTAATGTGAGGACTTTTTGGCCAGTGTTTGTCAGAATCTTGTTCGAAACATCCTAGAAAGAACTGCTTTCTGCAAATGGATTTGGTACACAGATGCTTGTACTTAATTTTCAAATGCCAAACAGAATCATCCTTTCAGAACAGGTTCATACAACAGCTGAAAGCCATGTCAGAAGACAAGAGGAACACTTTAAAAAATTGCACATAATCTGCAATCCTACAAACAAATAATGGTTTCAGGTTCAAAGTAATTTTCCTGCAATTATCATGGTCCTAATGAGTGCATTACAAATCCAATATACCTGCACCGGATTTGCCAATAATGCCCTAAGATATTAATCTGTGGGTGAGTATATTTTTCTACTAAGATTTTTAGGTACAGTCATGTTACTTAGTTTCCTCTAGTTCTGAATACAAATTTTACAGAAAGACAGATATGGCAGCATATTTCTGTCTTCAACTTCCTTGAACAATAATTCAGTTTTAATAGGAAATCTGTTGTATTCCACACTTAAAATAACTGAAATATAATATGAACATTACTGGTAATCTGATTGCAATTGCACTGACTGGCTAGCTTTTATAAAATCAATGGACTTCTTAAAAATGCTAAATTGCTTAGATTGTTATTTTTGACTGTTGTAAAAATGGCTTAGTACATTGAACAGATTTTTTTAAATTTTGTTTAAATTTTTTATGTGTAAAGAATTAAAAAATGAGAGCATAATGTAATAACTGCATTGTCTCAAAAACTCCTGTTAGGTTCAGGTGCAAGCTTTACACTCTCTGTTAGTTTGGTATTTAATGAAGCCTGTATTCTATCTGTTTTCCTTTTTAAAACTTACTTATTCTCTCTATGCTTGCATATTTCAAAGGGTTCTGTAGCAATAGCCACTTTGATTCTGGGCATTTGTGGGGAATTAAATACTGGTTTGCATTCACAGACCAAAGAAAATGCAGGGAATGTCACCAACCTCCAGGAAGCAATTAATTTTCATGAAATGCCCTGAGTTTAAACAGTTATTGCTTAAAAACATTTCTTTTGCAATGAATGGCTCCATATATTTCCACCAAGACGCTTTAGAAATTGATATCCCACTAGGACTAAATTAAATTTTTTATTATTATCTAGCTCTGTTTCAACACTAATTGCTAGTTTTGAGATTGGTACAATCAATCACGCAATTTACATTCCTGAAAATTGGTTTAGATTGAGTATTTTTTGATTTTTTAAAATTTTAAACTAACAAAGTACCTTCAGGGGTTAAGATTAAACAGTCTAAATAGCTTGAGTACATTTACAAGGAAGCTCTGAAGTGTCACAAACAGAAAGCAGGCTTGTGCAGGTGTCATTTCCTGACTGACTTAAGCAGATCTAAGCCTGCATGGTGGCTACAGGAGCTAGTCCCATCCTTCCCTCCAACCTGGCCTTACAGTCCTGAAACTTTCTTGCTGTTTACGGTTGTGCATTGTAGTACACTGAGACTGGTATTTTCTAGAGAAATTTGTACACTCAGATATATAGACATATGCATAGATGGATATTAATGGGTATTATATGGATAATCTATATTTGCAGCTTCAGATTACAGTAAACATACTATCCTACTGTGTGCTGAGTTAAATCTTAACCATGATACTGTACAACCAGTAGCATATCTAGGTGTGGCTTTTATTTGCCCAACAGAAGGACACGTGCTTTTCTTAACAAAATAATAAAACGGATGTGTTAATTTGAAGTGTGTGCAGACAAGCTAGCAAGAATATTGTGCCATTGAATCTCCTTCAGTAACACATTATTGCAGTTAGGCTCTGTTTCCACTAGGATTTTTAAGATGGCTCTAAGGTCAAGGATAATGATGTACTAGGTCACCATGGTAATGCTGTTAATAACGAGAAAATGTAAATGTAATGTTTTACCAAGAGTATAAGATACCCTCTGTGTGTATTATTGGATATATGACCACGTGTAGTTCATTAATTCAGCTGTATACTGAAGCTGTGAAGAGAGAAAATGATGTGTTTGATGGTTTTATTTCAAGCCCACTTTCCCAAGATGAACTCTCCCATCCATCATGTCATATTCCCACCAAATCGTAAGAGTATTAAAAAAACTGCCTGAATGTTTATTTGGTTTTAACCAACAAAGAGCACTACCTTGCCTGGATTCTTACACAAGCATACTAACTTACACAGCTGTGCTAACTACAGACTGTCATGGTACTGCTTAGGGGCAATCTCATTGCTCTCTACAGCCCTCTGAATGGAGGGGGGGATGGAGCTGATCTCTTCTCCCTGGTACTGAGAGACAGAACACGTAGGAATGGCTCAAAGTTGTGCCAGGGAGGTTCAGACTGGACATTAGGAAGCATTTTTTTACTGAGAAGGTGGTCAAACACTGGAACAGGCTTCCTAGGGAGAAGTTCAACTCCCCAAGCCAAGTTAAGAGGCATTTGGACAATGCTCTTAATAATGTGCTTTAACTTTTGGTCAGCCCTGAAGTGGTCAGGCAGCTGGATTAGATGGTCACTGAGGGTCCTTTACAGCTGAACTATTCTATTCTAAAACTGACCTGCCTCTACCTAACAGAGAACAGAACAGAGAGACCTAGCAATAAAGACTCGGAATACAGGGTTACAGGCAGCTGAACGATCTTATGTCTAAGGGCTTGACTGATCCTCCCTCCCTGGTTCCTCCCTTCACATTGTTCCCAGACATTCTTCTCTCTTTGCCTTCCTACTCCCACCTGTTTACCTTGCACCAACTCCCGTAAGTGTCAGACCATTCTATGAGCCTCTTAAACTCACTGATGGAACAAAAAAAAAATCCAACTTTTTTTGCTCTGTTAGTTTTCTATTGCATTAGCAAGTCAGAGTGAACCACAAGAGGGCTCTTGACAAGCTCCAAAAGCAGCACAATGGGAGTCAAAGTTTAGGAGCAGGGAGGTGCTCCCTGTCTGGTAGCCACATGCAGTTGAATCACTTCCTATTTTACATGAAAGCACGTGTTTGTGGCTGCAGCACCACAAGCAGCTGAGCAAAACAGACAGCTTCCCACCCCAATTCCTGCCTCTTGAAACCATCCTCTCAAGGAATATCCACGAAGGACAAAGAGGATGTTTAATTCCTTTGATCTTGGGATGAGGTAACTACACTAAAGTAATGAAAATAGAAAAGGGAAATAACTGGCTGTGATACGGAATTTTCATACAGAAACCAATTAAAATCCTGGGATGAGCTCACGGGGATTGACTTATGTGTAGCCACTCCAGTGACAAAAGCATCATAACTCAGCATGCGCAAAGCTGGATTGGACGCAGTGTTTTAGAAGTGCTTCAGAAAACACTCCTGCATCACCGTGGGCTTGTCCTGGATAATATACATTGTGTTCCGGTTTCACATGACAGTAACACTACTATCACACTGCATGCTGAGTTAAATGCAAGACATTCTGGTTATAAACATACAGAAACAAGAATAGATCTCATGCAGTCACTTAAAATAACACATTAATTACCTTCATTAAGAGACCACTGACAGATACATTTACCTCATATATGTCTTGCATCCACATTGTTATACTCTGAAAACTCTTCAGATTTGTGATGTCATATACAAGAACAAAGCCTTGTGCACCACGGAAATAGCTAGTACTAAGTGTATGGAATCGTTCCTGGCCAGCAGTATCCCTGAAAGAAATTGCAACAAATGACACACACACACACAAACAAACCAATAAATGATGATCAAACTGCAGAAACTCTAAGAAAAATCACTTTATTTTAAGGAGTATTGTCCAAATTTAAAATTATATACTCTAATGTGAAAGGAACAAGAAAAGATATGGATGAAAGACACAGCATTAAAAGAAATACACTGGAAATTTATTCTGAATAATACAACCCTACTAAGGAAGCCAAACCAGTAGCTGAAGTCTGAGTGTAATGTCAAGTCCACTGTTCCTTCTTTATGTACATAATAATTATCATCAACACAACTCAGGTGACAAAAACAATCTGGAGTAAAAGCACTGCAGGAGTCAAGTGACATCCCCGTATTCTGACAAGCCCTATGTAAACTCTGACACAAACAGTAAGCTGGTTTAGATGGAAGACAGGTTTCAGGAAAAAAATCAACAAAATACAGGGATGTAGTGACTCCTACACATAATTATGCCTCATGAAAGCTGTAAACAAGCCTCCAATACTTTTGTATTAAAGCTTGAGATGGAATAACTGCAGATCTAATAATGGTCAGGTAACTAATGTACAGATTTATTCCTTGATAAATTAAATACTGGTAAATATAAACAACATTCAATACTGGATGCCTGGAGAGACGGCTGTCAGTAGCCCTATATACTCTTTACAAAAACCTCCAAACCAAAAAATAGTGTATGTTCACAGACCCCTCTTAGTGGCTTTCTCTTGGCGATGCCTTTGAACGTGCATTTGATGGGCAATGAAATGTAAAATTTTCTCGCTTTGTCACTTCCATCAATGTCGCTATATAATTAAGTATACTTAATATGGATCATAGATCTGCACTGTTTGGACAACCCTATTTTAAACTTACATTAATTGCTGTAAAAAATGTGCTCCCCTAGGCTACATTCAAATTTTAAAATGACCTAGTAGGAACACTTGCATGTCAGGAACACACACGATCAAAAGCAGATGAGATTTTTCAGGTCATAATGCAATTTATTTGGCTCTCATTTGTGATACAAATTAAAACTTACCATATTTGAAGTTTCACTCTTGTATCGTTAAACATTACTGGCTTTACTTTAAAATCAATGCCTAAAAGAAAAAAAGGAAAATCTGTAACATTTCTCATACTAACATGGATTCCCTTTGAACAGTGTTTCTTAGCTCTAGTTATCATGCAATTTTGATCAGAAAGTGAAAAGGAACAATACCATACAAAGAATAACTAGCCAACCATATACATTTCAAAATGGAAGTTGTAGAAGGAAATTATTCAATGATGAAAGCAGCAATGTGCCGATACATTGCACAAAGACAAGACAAAGCAATGCCAATACCAAGCAATGGAGGGGCAGTCCAAAGCAAAGGTGCAGATACTCTAAAACTACAAGTAGGTATTTCTATGGACAGGTAAGTGACAAGACAGCAGTTTCATGGTCCGTGGACAATAATACATGGGGCAAATAACTCAGTGATTTTCAACAGCATGGCAGCTACGAATGGGAAGGCAGACATGCTTACTAAGCCGTTACACGTGCAACACCACTTTTCTGTCCTTACTTCCAAATCTCTAAAAATGGTGTCCAGGGTTACATGAACACAAATAGGAGCTGGCTGTACTAATTACATGCAAAGACAAAACTTACATGGGATTTAATTCAATATCAAGAGGATTGTCTCTACAGCTTAAATCACTGTGTATCACGGATCCAGAATTCTAAAAGCAAGCATTAACATTTGAAATCAGTGCAGTACGTTGTCTCTGCACAGACAACAGACCTTTCCTCAAAGTTATTTTCCTTATAATTTATGGTGTTTTCCATCGTTATATTATCAAATTAGTACTCCAAATGTAGTAGATTATACCTGCATTTATGGGCTGCTACAGTTCTAGTTTCAATATTACAATCAGCCAGCTATCAGCTTCTATCTTAGAGCGGCACATTTCTCAGAGTTAACCATTGTTTCCCCTATTACTTTATTGCTGAAGTTTGAAATAACATTTGATAATTTGTCTGATAGCTTTTTTCTCCACTGAAAAACAATAAGGGTCTTTTTGTCAATTATAGTGAGTGAAGTTAAGGTGACGTTGCAATGGCTGACCATACTGTATAGTCAAAATTCCATAAGATCAAACTCTAGCTACTTAAAATTACATCATAGTGGCTTTTCACCTGTAGTAATGTCATTTGGAAGACAAAGACAGTTTGAAAAATCACAAAAAATTTAAGTTAATACCACTATACTGATTTCTGTAAGAACCTGACTGCCAAATTAATTTATCAATGGAAAGTACCCATGTCAACAAACTAAAAAATGCAACAGAGAAAATGTTCCCCTCCTTTGTACTGATAGATGTATTGTGCACAAAATTTTGACAAGTACACTCTCACATGCATGATTCCAATGCCATTAACATTTTTTGTGTGTATGTGGTATGGGAGTTGAGGTGGATTTAAAAAATTATTATGATAATCGTGTCCTTCACTTGATGAATTTTCATTGAAGCTTCAATGGAAAGGAAAGATGAAATAGTATAATTGGTATCTGTAATTAGTATTACACAAAGCTTCCTTGATGGAATTAATAATGTCAGATGGAAATGTAATTTAAGTCAAATTTGCTCATGTAAGGTGAAATTCCAACGTGATGGAAAACATTTGCTCCTGAAATTCACACGGTTTTGTTTAATTATCTGTATCCTTTTCTACAATTGATGTTGAGAGGGACAGGGTATACACTGGGAGGCTGAAACATCACTTTCAAATGGTGGATTGGGAATACAGCAAAAAAATTATAAACCAGACAGGGATTCCCAGACCTATATGAGAAAGTTCTTAGTTGACATACATTTTAATAATAAACTGCTATAAGCTTTTTAAAAATTTATTTATAAAAAGGGAAGCAGAATGCTGAATCAGACTAAAACCTAATCTAAATTAAAATCAGGCGTATTGACTTCTCAAGTCAACTTCAAAATTTATTGACCTAAAAGGTCAATGAATGTTAGTGAAAAACAGAAGTCAATATGTTCTGCATGCATGAATTGTTCATGTCTTTATATGAAATTTCCAGCAAACTTAGCAAATTGCAAAGACAGAAAAGAAAAATGAGAACCACGGTGCCAAAGCCAGCTCACAGATTTCAGATGCTTTTAGGCCTACGTGTTCTACAACATGATCAACATAACAAAGCGAGCATTGATTACAGCTCTGGAGATAAACGTTATTGGAATGCAACAGATTGTACTTGGTTCTTTTAGGCTGTCAAATGAAACCAAGAAGGGGTATGATGGGTGCAAGTTCAAATTCTAGTTGTTATTTCCAAGTTTTATAGCCATGAAATTAATTTCTTTTCTTTACATTCCAAAGAACAAATATTCACATATTAGGACTGATGCACCTTATAGACAATTAGGTCTAAAAAGTACAAAAATAGTCAGCTGTAATTCAGGGTAATTCAAGCTGTAATTCTGTGAAATGCCCCTCTCTTCCCTCAATACCTATAAAATAGGCTTTGACCATCTGCAAAAGTCGTCTTCAAAGAGGTTTTTTGCAGTTGGTCTAGAAATGACAAAAATACACTTTTCAGCCCAAGAGAGCTGGTGAGTTGCTGACAGAAAATGATCAAAAAATATATCTATCCAGAGAAAATGCAAGTTTGAGCAGGTTAACAGGATGCAACAGTGAGAATATGGGCAGAGGATGGTGAATGCCCACTTACTGTCAACACACCATCTTCAACTCCAGAAATAGGGAAGCAGTTGCTATCAGCTCCTGTGCCCAAACTGGGCAAACACGCAGTGAGATGTTGTCAGTTGAATTTCCACTGTGTTACTTCTACCCATACTTAACCCCTACCAGTTGTTGCTGTACTACTTGTATCAGGCTCTTTTCCCGTACATGTCAAATATCTGAAGTGGTGTGGTGTCTGAGCAGTCACAAGTAATGACAATTGCTGGTTTGCTAAGAAAAGCAACTCACCGGATAAGATGGTTCAACAGAAAAGTAACAGTGACAAAAAAATCCAGTCTTGTTAAAAAAAACACAACGAATTAAGATGTGGAATGCCATGGGTGGTGGCATTAACACAAACCTTCACTATGGTTCATTTTTGCTGATTAGCTCTACTTTATTTCCTTCTAAAGCAAGTATCAGGGCATCTATACAGACTTTTTAATCGTAATGCTGAAGTTGTACCACTTTAACAGATTTGAGAGGACTCGGAGCTCTGCAGAGATGCTCCTCAAAGAAAACACACGTGCTGCAGGACCACAGCCACCATTAACACAGCAAAATAACCTCACAGTCCATGAGATCACAGTTCTGTTCACTGGTACAGAAGGGGGTTTTTTTGTTCATAAAGTTTCTCTCTGGCTTTATATGCAATGCCATTGTTTAAACAAAAACATTTATTCTTTATAGTCTATTCATAATACAATGCATCCGCCTTATGATGCGTACAAGTTTAATTAGAAAACCATAAGTGCTTATAATTTATCCGAACTGTGTAATTGAAGAGGAGGAAGGGCACCCAGCCTCAAGTGTGCAAGTGATGCATTAAAAGTCTTCAATGAAAACTACCGTGAACACGTTTTTTGCTTTTTCTCATAAAATACATAATTTTAGAAAAGATCACTACTACACAAGCCTACTACAAAACGTTTGGTTGGTTTTTTCCCCTGCAATAACACTACAATTTTTCCTAGTAACATAAATCTGTGATTCATGATACCACAGAAATGAGAATTTCAACAACCTTTTAACTTCCGTGCATGTGACCCTTTGCCACTAAGGAAGGTGGTGGCACATGAATTTGTCAGGGAACTCAGAACAGCCAGGATAATCCACCCTCTACTCAATCACTTCTCACCTGGACAGGTAAGGTGAAAAATCTGTTAACAGCAGATGAGCACTTAATAGGCAGCACAACAGGAAGGGATCATTTGGCTGAGATTGAATGAAACAGGCATCCAGATAAAAACGGTTACTTGTTTTGATAGTGTCAATAATGAAGAGGACACGTGAGGAGCTGAGAAAACGTTGTACTGTGTCTTCTTCCTTTACAACATCAGGAGCCACAACCTATAGGGCTTCCTCTCCATTGTAGCTGTCTACATGAAAAAAGAAACTTTCCCTTCCGATACTATTCTTTTGGAAGATATCACTCACAATCCCATTTGCTTTCAAAGTCTAAGCTCTAATACACCTGTTAAGATGGAATTAAATGGAACACTGTATTTCAGAAATAACTCAAAAAACAGATTCAAGTAACAAAAACCACATCTGGATGATTCATTTACATAAACAGTTTTTAAATCTCTCAATAATAGTCGTCAGTAATAAAACTAACAAAGTTAATCTCAGTCCATAATTGTCACAAAAACTCATATTATCTTTGCTATTCCTTGAAATAGTTAAAGTCATAACTTGGGAACTATATTCTTAATATCATCATTATATAAAAGGTTTTGAGTTTGCAGTGAACTGAGTTAGGAGTAAAAGACATTGTATCTCAAAATAATAACCTCATGGTCAGGAATCTCTGTCCCAGTATAAAACACATCAACAAAGCTGATGTTTATTTTCATGGCCATTCTTTGGGGTTCCTTGCTAAGCCTGGCAGGCAACAAGCTGCCTGTTATGAGGATCAATTTCCCAACTTCATTGTTAGTTGTGTTCTTCCCTCCTTTTTCATGATGATTTCAAAAAACGTTTTGCAAGAATGGGCAGGAAAATAAAAAGTGGTTTAAGTTCAGCTGTTCTCATGTGGGCAGGTCAAGTCATCTCATGTACATTAAGTATTTCCCAGATCAACTACAGCCACTGCTACTGCTACTATCTGTTATTTAATTCAGATAAGCCAACTCCTTCCAGACTGAAAAATGCTTAAAAAAGCCATGCATATTCCAAATGCAGGAATACACAATTTCTGGCATACTTTAGCCTTGTCTTCAAGAGCAAAGAAAATGAAAAAAAAAAAAAAAAAACACAAAAAACTCAGACACACAAACTTTTAAAAATGAAAATTTCCCAGGCAAAAATTGGGAAAACCCCCACAGCAAATCAAACCATTGCACATAACACATTTGCCTGCTGATGACATAGGTTTCAGTATGTGGACAGTCAGCTCGTGGGGCTGGGATACCAAGGCAGTGGGAAATTCCCCATCATCTCCCATCTGCTCAGGGAGGCAGCGTGGTGGTACAGCACAGAATGGATATGGTCTGGCAGGGCTAATTATTTCCATCACAGCAATGGCTCTTCTTTAATCATCATTCATGCTGCTATCTACAGGAGTACATATTTTGACTTTATTCCGTTACAATCATTAGTGTAAAGTTAAATCCCTTTCTAGCCTGAAAGATTGAGGAACTGGGCATTTTACTGACATCTGACATCTCTTTGAGGTTGGTATCTGAAAGGAGGTTGTAGCCAGCTCAGGGTCGGACTCTGCTCCCAGGCAGCAAGTGATAGGACAAAAGGATAAAGCCTTAAGCTGCACCAGGGGAGGTTTAGATTGGACAGAAAGGGTGATTAGACATTGCAATGGACTGCTCAGGAAAGGTGGTGGAGTCATCGTCCCTGGAGGTGTTTAAGGGAACACTGGACACTGCACTTAATGCCGTGGACCAGCTGACACGGCCGTATTCGGTCTCAGGCTGGGCCTGATGATCTCGGAGTGTCTTTTCCAACCTAATCGATTCTGTGATTCTGCACAGCTTTCTCTGCACCCACACCAGTGTACAGCAGCAGGACAATAGAAACAGCAAGAACACGTTGCCTTCCTAAGTTTAAGACGGGAGCAGGTTCGCAAAGCCCAGATAAACAGCAAGGCCGGCGTAACAGGCCAGCACTCTGCAGTGGCTCTGGGTGACACATGTCCTGACACCCTGGCAAAGGTTTGTCACCCTGGGCGCGGCTGGACACGAGCAGAGCTCAGCAGAGGGAGATGTGACACCTCCCAGAGCGGCAGTGCCGCGCTGATAGCGCCGCTCCGGCCGTGTGTGAGCCGCGGGTACCCGGGCAGGGCAGGGGAGGGGAGGGCAAGGCGAGGGAGCGTGGCGGGCGGAGGCGCACGGAGCGGTCACTCACCGATCGTGGCCAGGTAGGAGGTGGCGGCAGTGCCGGCCGGCGGCGAGCCGGGCTCCGTGTACCGCCGCACGATGGAGGTCTTCCCCACGCAGGACTCTCCGGCCATCACGATTTTCACCAGCAGCGGCGGCGGCTCCTCCGCACCGCCCGGCCCCTTCCTCGGCCCCGCCATGGCGGGCGCCGAGTGCCGGCCGGGCCGGGCTGGGCCGGGCCGCGGGGGGACGGGACGGGGCGGGAGAGGGCAGGGAGGCTCCAGCCACTGCCCCGAACCAGGGTTATGAAATTATGCAAAAACGAGCTGCTTTTTTTTTTTTTTTTCCTTTTATGAAGTTCCGTCACCGGGGAGGAAAGAGGGAACTTTCACAACGCCCGTGACGCTTCCCCCGTGAAACACAGAAATAAACAGGCTGGTTTCGCATTGCTTCCTAGCGTTAAATACAGTGACAGAGGAAACAGGTGTTAAGAATTTCCTCTTTTTCACTTTTGGTTTGTTGTCATCGGACAGTCAAAGTGACCCATAACATCCAAAAGACCAAAAAAAAAATAAAAAAATCTGTAGCCACAGTGTAGACTTGCTGCATGTACCTCTGGATGTTTTTACCGGAATCCCACATTGTCCAAATTATAAGGCCCTTGGCCATTTGTCAGTGTGCACATGGAACTCATCCAGTGCCATAAATTTAGGAATGGGATATATTTGAATGAAAAGTGCTAATATACATTTGCAAATATTTGTGTTCATCTAGGCCTGCCATGGCTCACCATGGGTTTTCATATTGTCATCTTCGACCCTTCAGGTAACTCTTTGATCTGTTTGTGTATCACAGAGCAGTAGATGTGACATACTCGCTTTTTGTGGAGGACAATGTGTGACTCAGTGAGCTCCACCTAGCAGAATTCAGGATCATACAATTACAGAATCATCAAGGTTGGAAGAGACCTTTAAGACCAAATCTGTCAATCCAGCACTACCACTTGTAACCCCTAAACCGTATCACCCAGTGCCAGATCCAGATGCCTCTTGAACTCCTCCACGGATGGTGACTCCACAAATGTTCTCCTATCAAAGGCCAACTATTATTTCAGGCCTGTCTTCCCTTCACCCTGCACACCAACCTGCACCTCAGCTTTCCAGTATCGGACTGGTTAGCCACAAACCTTCAGGACTTTTTGGTAGAAAGTCTTCAAAGGGTGTCAGCAACCTGTTTCTCAATCATTGCTGGAAGAATGAGAATTTCTGATATGATCAGTAGGAAATGACAGATAAAATCAACTACTGAGTTAGCTGGGCTTTTAAGGAGTGACCTCTGAGATGTGACTGTGTGAAGAGCTAATACTCGCAAAGGAGGCATCAAAGTATTTCCATTAGGAACAGAGTAAGATTTTGTACTGATGAGACTGAGTACAGTGACTCAGACTCTTGAGTGACTGCTGGTGGAAGAAGTTGAGCCCACGGTATGCTTTCAGCTGACACATCAAGTTATGAAGGCATTTGGGGAGCCTGGCCTGTACAACAAAGTTGCAGTCATGTGGCTTGCTCATTTGGACAAAGCAAAGGCTAGGAGGAAATATGATTAGTCTGTGCCAAGGATTAAGTTATAAGGTGTTAAAAAAAGCTGCTTAAACAAAAGGATAACAGAGCGAATAGATATACGCTGGTTGCCAATACACCCAAGCTAAAATTTGTGAGGTTTCTAGTGGTATTTCAAAAAATTCTTGCAGTTGAAGTAACTAGGAGAGAATTATTAATAAAGGCAAAAGGAGATTAATGTCTTAGGGTGGCTGCGTTAGGGAAGGACTGAACTTCATAAACCAGACCACTTCCTATAAGAAACATCCCCTGCTATCTCAGCAGCCCGATGAAGTTCTCAGAAGTCCCACAGAGTTCTGCTTCCCTGTGCAGAAATTTGAAGCTGCCCTTGATTATCCCAGGCATGAGGGATGATGCGGTGCTGGCATCTTCTGGTATTTCTCATGGGTCAGAGATGACGATGTGTATGGGGAATCTGTAGCACTGACAGATAATCTAACATCTGCAGGCATGGGCGAGGGTCTTCAACCAGCTGTGCACCAGTCCTGCTCCAGTCCCTCTGCCAGTGCAAATCAGAAGTGAGGACAGTGGTGCTTTGCCCTGTAGATGGATGCTGTGACACAGGTTTGACAGATGCACGCGTGTGGGTAGCACACTGGTTTATATATGTACACCCTAAGGCTTTGTCTTTATTGTGGATCCTTCTCCCGTTGTCTGCTCTGAAGCTGTTCTTCTCAAAATAGCTTTCTTAAATGCAGGCCGCACTGCAGCTACCTGCAGCAGTTAGATTGAGGTGTTAGCCTGGAATGATAGTGTTAACAAGGCTGCTACATTAGCTCAGTCTTTACCCTCTGCTGTTTGTCAGGCCAAGCAATTTAAATTAAAAGGCTCTTTGTAGCATTTTGTACATTTGAGTGTTGATTTATGAGCAATGTGCAAGGCAGGATTCTAGCCAATTTCTTAATGAAGACTCCAAATGCCCGGGTTTACCGCTGCTATCAGTGAGTTACAGTATCACTTTTCCTCATATTCCTGTCCACAAGGGGACAGTCTTTCCATCTCTTACCACTGACTAAACCCATTTAAAAGTTAGCTCCTTGAAAAGCTGCCATTCAGTGAATTAATTTTTTTTAATACATCTCTCATGCTTTATAAAAGAGTTCCAGATTTTTGTAAACGATATGTTACTATGCTTATAGAGCTGATCGTAAGTAAAGTTAGTTTAATGAAGCTAATGACTTGAAAAAAATGACTGCAGCTACAAGACAATCAATGCAAAGCACAAAACAAAGTTTCCATGATATTTACTGAGATATCCTTGGAAAAGGATGTATTTGCTTCTCATTCAGCTTTTTTGATTGTTCACTACCATTTCTTTGACTCTATCTTTCCAAAAACATTATTATTATTATTATTAATAATGACATAATTTTAAAAAGAATTTTAGTGGGAGACCTTTTCATTTTCACATGGAAAAATTACTAGATTTATTACAATTTTATTTTATAAAATTTTAAGTTATTAAAATATAATATGTATTTTTATTCAATATTTGTAAATTGTTACGGTCACACTCATAGATAGGATTCTTACATTTTTGCTTCTTATCTGAAATGTTCCATTTAGAAATAATTGCTCAGTTTACTCTGAGTACAGAAGTAGTTTGGGCAAAGAAGATAATGCCATATTTTTAAATTCTCAAAAGGTTCACACCTCCTACTTCACATTAGTGTGGCATATTACTCCGATCTCTTCTGAAGAGTTTATACAGCAGCTGATTTTTCATATAGCCAAACCCCCACAAAAGTGAGCCAGTTCCTCGTCGCAGTTACAGAAGCTACTGTAAATTGCTCTGAATGCAGGAGGGAACCAGAGATTCTTCAGCAAAATATTTCATGCAAAACATTCAGCATAATCTTGTCACTAAGCCTGCTTTGCACATTCTTGCAAGCAACCATTACTTAAAAAAAAAAAAGTTAAGGAGAAGAACATAAATAAACCAAGGATGGAGAAACATGTTTCTCAAATATAATGGCACCGTTACGGGTGCCACAACCTCCTTAACAGGTGAAGCTTCCTCCTTAATGAAATAAAGCTTACAAAATATTGCAAAATGGTTCAGTGTGTTTCCATTTGAAGTTTTTTGGGTGGAATATTAGAATACTAATGCAATTACAAATATTAGCAGCATATTCATGAAACTTTTCTTGAGCTGAAGGTATAAGCTAAAAATTATAATAAGAAGAAGGAGCAGGGCTTAGTTTGGATTTAAAATCCTCAGTACTAAGTCACTGCTTGTGCCAAGATTATTCAACCAATACATTCTCTTAAGTGACCAAAGTGAAACTTCTTGCTTTCGTTTCTGTTAAGATAAAACCACTTCTGAGTAGACAGAATTGAGGTAAATTACTCATGATAGGCAAAATAGGGTTCACTAATCCTTAAATGAAATTTCTGGGCCAACTAAAAAGTATTAGTTATTTAAGAGACAGGACTCTCTATTAAACTGAAATATAATTTTTAAGATTTCATCAGAGAACAGGACATTTCTCTGGGTCAGAATGAGTGAAATGTGGGGTCACTGATGAAAAACTGTCCCTTCTAACCCAAACCATTCTATGGTTCTGTGATAAACTCTTACCCCAGATGTTCTACCAATGTCGCTGATGGGCTCTGCCTTGGCCAGCTGCAGGTCTGTTTTGGAGCCAGGTGGCATTGATTCTGTTGGACATGGGGGAAGCCTTTAGCAGCTCCTTGCAGAAGCCACCCATTTAGCCCCCCCACCTACCAAAATCTGGCCATGCAAAACCAATACAGAAAATATCTTGGTAAACAGCACCCCGTCCTATCTTCCCGTTTGCTCCTCATTTGAGCCACAGGAATCTATATTATTTGGAAAAACCTCAGGAAGCATCCTAATTCACAAAAAGAACTCTGGAATAGAATGTTATCATCAAGATAGAAAGACTAGGAGGAAGACACTAAGTACATGTGCTTATTCTGATTTTTCTTAGCACCTGTAATGTCAGGAGCACTGTGAATGGAGGGAGATGATTGATCTCTAAATCAGGGGGATGGAGGGTAGAAAATTAGAGCAAATGTACAGATGAAGGACTGAATTAATCCTCTCAGGGGCTTGCCGGTACAATTTATGGGAATGATTCCTACAGGAATTTTAGAAGATCAAAATGGAGTATGTGGCCAAGCGAGGTCACAAACTAAAGGCCAAGCAGCCGTGACAGTCAGCTTTGAAGGCAAGCTTCTATGTACTCTTCCAATTACTTTTTTACACAATAATGGAAACAAATAGGAAACCATGCAAGCAGACTGCTTATAGATGAGCCTGAGTACACACAAGGGTACACCTGCATCACCTTTAGTAGAAATATCCATGTTTCAGTTCAAGTTCACCAAGCAAAGTTGCTGAAGGGCTAAACCAATGAAGATGCTCCATCTACTCTGTAGGCATTAGCTCACCTTCCCCGGCTGTCACAGGCTTGCTCCTGTCTCCATGTGTTGTGCCACAGCTGGTCCTGCTAGCTCCCATGCCAGGTGCTCCTCTTCTGCATCTGAACTTGCCACTTCAGCTACAAGGTGGCTGTCAGTCTCTCACAGACAGAGATGAGGACGCAGCTCTGCTGTCTTTGGTGGAGCAGGGTTTTTGGAGGAGACATGTTGGTATTTGCTGATGGTGATGTTTAATCCTCTGAATCTTGATTAGCAAGCTGTAAGGCAGCTGGCAGCTCCCTGGACAGGTCAGCTTTCCAAGGTAGGAGTCTCCATCCATGCCCAAAAGCACCCAGATACCCCCAAGCACTACCCAAAGGGCAACATGAATGTGCATCCTCTCATTTTTCATCAAGAACAGGCTCCTCCTGGTGAGGAGCTCTCACATCTGGACTGTACCACTCCCCTGTGTAATTATCTTTTTTCTCTGAGCTGGAGGCCTGATGGACCCATCTTGCATTTCCACTGGTCATGGGCACAAAGCTGGGACTGGGCTGGGTGCACTCTGAGCTGGGGCCTTGGTGGGCCCCTTTCTTGAATGCTCTTAAGATTTGAAGTCACCTTCTCAAATTGCCCTTGTGGTTTTGATTAGTGCAGCTTATCTGAATGGCTGTCTGGAACAGGGAATTTTCTGATTTAATGGTGGTTGCTGTTTTTGTACTTGTTTTCACCAGTCTGACTATATTTTCTGATATATGAAAAGCATGTAGAGTTGCAGATAGGCCTTTTTTTATGTATCATATAAATCTATATAAGTGAATAAATAAGAAAACATTGCCAGAATGGAGTAAGAGTGAAAGATTGCATTAATGCTATTAGGAACAGAAATATTTTGGAAGTACCACTATCAAATCATCTGTGAAAATGCCATATAGGCACGTGCACATACATGACCCAGAGATAGCATGTTTTCCTTCAGATAAATGCCAAAAATGCAGGCCTCCATTTTCATTTAAGTACCTGACATATTCTTCAAATCCACAGTGCTTGGCAGATACCACAACATCTTCCTATTAATCCTCAAAAGATTTAAATAGGATTTTATTTATATTTAGCATTATGGAAGCAAAGCAGAGAATAGTAAGATTATTTGATGCCTAGATCCTATAGGCTTTTTCGTGGAAAAGACTGTTAGAAGAATAAGGGTAAATCAGTAATAACTTAATCTGTTGTAGATAATATAATTTATGTTGCAATATATCATGCTAATGACTCTAAACCAATGTGCACATTATATTTTTTTTTTCATTTGCAATTTGGGATTCTCAGAATAAGAAATGCAGAAACAAGGATAACCCATGTTTTCCATGAGAGATTCATGGAAACTGAAAAATAAGGTCTTTTAATAGTTCATGATAACTGTTTTTCTTGGCTTAAATGTAGGTTTTAAAAAATGGTGCTCATTGTTTTGCTTGTAGTTCTTTCATGCATGAACAATCATGCTGATGATGCATTTACTTCAAGTGAATTTTCCAATTGAAAAAGTGCTTTCAAGTAGTTTAAGTACTATGAATCACCAAAATGTCATCTAAGTCCCATAAAAGCACTGGCTGTGGAAAGCAGCCCTGGAAAGAAGACGTATTGGGGATTGTACTGCATGATTCAGCTGAACGGAAGTATATTTTGTCAACACAGAAGTTGAGGAACCTGGCAGTTCTGTAAAAATGAAATTATAATCTGCTAGCAAGACAGAAACTAACTCTGCCGCACCCTACCCTCTTACATGCCTCAGTTGTTCCTCACTGTTTTGAAGCAGTGATTCTAAAAGAGAGAACCTTAGCCTTTGAGACACAGGATTTTTGTAGGACATATTTCATTCCTTATCTCTTTCTTAACTTTTTGTTTTGCTGTTGTCTCCCTTTCTTCCTAGTTTCCCTTTTAGACTGACTTTTGGAAGTTCTCTTTTTCCTGTTATCACTGCCTGTACCATTTGGACAACTAGGGTTTCTGATACAAGGGTTTTTTAGTATTAACAAATGCAATCAATTCCTTTCTATTTATTTTGACTGAAACAACTTTAAGTCATAAGTATTTGTCAAGATAACATTAGTAATTTTTTTAGTTCTTATGCAGTTTTTATTTAAGGCTATCTTTGAAAGCAGATAAAACTGTTCACTAAATCACAGTATTTCAAAATTGTAAAATGTTTAATGATAATTTCAAAATAATTAGCTATTGCCTCCAAATTTTTTAAAATTTATGATGTAACTTAAGATTAGAAGTTCTTAACAATATTTAAAATATTTTTGTATTTTGGATAGCGATATATTGTCTCAAGTGAGCAACTCAGGTGTAGTGGGTTTCATTGTGCCTGGAATTCCTTTCAGGGTCTAAGGCCTTGGGGCCCAGATCTAATCACAGACTGCTGAGCCCTATGGTGCTCCTGTAAGGGCTCAGAGGGTCGCTGTGTTCAACTTTCCTGCTTGCTGCCACTTATGGAGCTGTAGGTTGGTTGGTGCTGGAGCCTGGAATGTTAGGTGACTTCCCTCTTGCCCTGGTGAAAGAAAATATTTTTGCCCACATGAAGCTATTTAAAACATTTACATTTTGATTGTTTCTCCAAGATAATTTAGATACAGGTTAAAATGTTTAATATGAGCAAGGAGAGCTTGCAGAAGAAGTCTGGATGCCTGAGAGGGGGGCACAGCTGAGCTCTGGCCATCCATGCTGGCAGGTTGACCATTGATGTGAAGCGTCTTATACCTGACACCAGTTTGTGATTGCCGCTGCTTCTGGGGAATCTGGAGCAAGAGTGCCTGAAATGCACCTTTAGAGTAGAAGAAACTTGAGAAAATCGGATGTTTTAGCCCATGTTTCATTTTTTTGTGACATCACTGAAACAGAAGCATTACTCTGGGGATTAGCATTCTTGTGCTGTTCTTTGAAATAAAACACTTGGTGAAAGTGAAATGTAATTAGGTAGCTCACACCCTCTGTTGAGCTGTTAGAAAAGTAACTGTAGAACAAGCAAGAATAAATGAATTGTCTTTTGGTCTCTACAGCTTCCTAAGCAACATGGATGATATCTTCCCCTTCTCCTCTAAAACATGTAAAAACACCTTGAGGGAGGTGTCGAATGGAGGAAAGCTATATGAACATGAATGTTTAATACCCATTAAAGAGAGAAGTAACAGAGAGTGCAGTTGTGCCACAAAGGTATGAAATAATCAATGCTCAGTTCTAACTCAGCCTAATACTCTTAAAGATATACCTCCCTTAAGTAAAAGCTGTGTTTTAAATCAAGAATATTTTCTTTGATTTACAGTTAAATCAAACTTTCGTCCAGGTCCACACACACACACAAAAGGTGAAGGAGTGATTTGGCACATCATTTGAAATATTGATCAAGCAGTTGAATATCATTTGGAGAGACAGTAAAAATGTGTTGAGAAAGGCCCATGTGCCTTGTTTAGTGAAATAGACTCATACATTGGGGTACAAAGGTTGTACACTTGTATGACAACCTTCCTTACACTTCCAACAGAAAGCAAATAATTAATTTTGCATTTCTAAAATGTTTCTGTTCACAGTTTGCCTGGTAGCTTTTAATATTGCTGCAGAACAATACAACGGTATGAAATTGGTGTTTTCTTGGGTAACACCATTCTGCTCAATATTGTTATTATTATTAACCTTCTCTGGTTGTTTGCACACCAGAAATTTTGAAGTCACCGCTAGGACTTTTTAAAGGAGTATTGCTGAGGGAGCTGGTGTTGTGCTGTCCAGTCACACGCACAGCTCCCATTTTCCCCACATGCTACTCTTGCGAATGAGTGGTTTAGGCGACTAAAAGAATCATCACCAAAGGTGTTAGCAAAAGCAGGTTTTCTATAAAGTTGTTAAGTGTGACTTAACAGAGTTCAATGGCAAGGTTCACTCTATTCCTCACTACATAAAAGAAGCATATAAAGGAAAATCAGATTAGAATCAATTTAGAATGATTTATACTGAGGCAAGGGATGCAAAAGGGTAAGGGTGCAAAAGGATAAGGGAGACCCTTTTGCTGAGTCACAAGGTCCGCAGAGGACCACCTTGCTATCTAAACTTGTGGATCCTAGATGCAGCTGAGTCCAATCTTAGTCCCATATTTGATGAACCATTTATGTCTAAAGGGTTTAGCAGTTTAGCAGCACTTAATCACTGACTAATATTTATAAAGTGATTCAGTAGGATTTACTATACTGACATCAACCACTTAATTATAGATCCAAGATGGCAACCTTGTATGTTCTATACTAGAGGGCATTGCATATGCACACACACATACTCAGGGATGTTTATATATATATATATAAAAGGTACCTGTTAAAAATTCCCCTTGAGTTCAGTGAAATACTCATGTTGAGTGCCTTTGCATTTCTCAGGATATGAGAGTTGGACCTTATGCTGTGGAGGGTATCAGCCCCAGGCCCCATCAGCTTTTGGTAATGGTCCTTTGAGTACCACAAACTTGGTAGTTTGTGAGCTCTGAGAGGCATTCCACTCAGACAGAGGTGCTGACACAGCCCACTGCAGTCCATTGGAGTTCAAAGGGCCTCACTTAGATCCACTGTTTATCGGGTCGCAAGATGACTGGCTTTAGCCATTAGTCAGTTTTCAATCCTGGCCATTACCCAAGTCAGTAACTACTGAAGTTTTCAAAACATCCAGTAACAATGGCACCATTCCATTTTGGGCTGCAGTTCAGGTAAGTAATGTTCCAAGGCTGACAGGGAATAAATTATTATCCTGTGTTCTCCACTTTGGTCAGGAAATGGATGCCCCTGGTATGAACAGTGCCACTCCCACCTCTGCCGTGCAAGAGTTCCTGATACGGTCAAGGAATGCTTCACTGCCCACCTCATACAGTCAAGGGATCCTTCACCGCCCAACTGGTACAGTCAAGGCTTAATGGGAATTGCTGAAGTTGTAAAGCAGGTCCAAGGAGGCCGTGGGGGTGTGAGAAATGCACCACTGCAATACACCCCCATGGCTAAAGTCAACTCTTCTTGTTCCACAGAGTGCCAGTGTGGTCACCTCTTGCCTCTGTGCCTATGAACAGATTAATGCAATATTCCAGTTTTAATCTGAGGGAAACTTTTGGTTGTTACATAATTAGTAAGGTTTTATTGTGTGTGATTGAGTAGTATTATATATGTAAGGAGGTCTTTGCAACAATGCCACCTGTCTAACTATTCTCCACACTCTAACGTATAGAATAATGTTCAATAACAATCATAATACAACTAAAATAATCAAAATTGCAATGGGATGCAGCATTCGATTTAGAGTTCCTGTTGCTGACCACCTAAATAAGGTATCCCACCATCTTTCTTCACTCTTCCTAGGACATCGTGTTTCTCTTCTGTGTTATGATGAACAGTGATTAGAGTTCTGTGTCCACGGTTTCAGACATGTATGTTCTCATAGTTGACTCATGTTGTCATGTTTTCATCATCATGAAAGTTTCATGAGTTTCTTCAGCAATGTAAGAATCATGCCAGTGGGGGTGGGTGGTCACACTTGTAACAATTGGTGAATTGTGACAAGAGCTGAATAGCTGAAGTTGCATCTCACAATTTTGGTGAAATGACAGACACAGATATTTGAGTGATAGTTTGTCTCTCCAGTGGTGTTATCTGTAAGTACAGAATCGTAAAGAGTTCTCAGACAAACACATCCATTTCCATCATATACAAGCATAGTTTCAGGATTTCACCAGGTTGTATTTCAAAATAACAAACATTTTGTTCAGTGTCAAATAAATATCTTGAGCCTTAATGGTATTACTTTCGCGAAGAAATGTCTGTTGCTTCCTAACAACACATGCATCAACATCAACCATTTGCCATTTGTGCCCATTTTTTTGGGCTCATACCTTTCGTTCTGACAAATATAATTCCATGGTGATTTAATCCTGGCACCTCTTTTGTGGTGCAGGTTAAGTCCACTGTGCACTGATTCTGTGTTTTTCACCACTCTTATCAGTAGCTTCCCATGCAATTGAACCTCAGGGTTTGGTCAGTCATGGGCACAGTTCCAATTTGTGGTAAATTTACCATAACAGGTTGTCCTGACTGTAATGCTATCCAATATTTTCTTTCAGTGGAAGGCAAAGCATCAGGTTCAGGTTTTGCAAAGAATGCTCAGCTTACAGACTACTGATTATTCAATTGATGAAATACTTTGGAAAGTCAAGTGTCCCACTGAACAATGTGTGTCTTAAGGCTTTTTCTCAATAACCCATTAGCTCTTTTTACTATACCATTTGACTTGGGGTCATTTAGGCGATGTAATATGAATTGAATTTCTTCTTGCTTGCACCTCTTTGCATGGGAAGGGTGAGCCAGTATCATTTGGAATGGTACCAGGAGCAAATAGACCTGAGAACCAAGATAACAGCCCCTGTACTTTTGTCCATCAGGCTTTCAGCGCTCAGTCACCAGATGTAAGCTAGAAGACTATTCCAACTCCTGTGAGAGTAGATTGGTATCCCACATAGGGTTTGAATGGCCTGATATAATCAATTTGCCATGTAGACGACAAAGTTTTTCCTTGGTTGATGTGTAGGGTACTGCTTTAGCAGGGTAATCTGATTGTGATTTTAATCTACATTGAGGACATTCTATAAGAGTAACTCCACAAATTTTCCTGTCTAGAGGCTAACACTGTGACCTACTTTCTGATGTGGCTATTTTCTCAATTGATACCACTCAGGATTTAAAGAATTCCCTATTTTTATCTCCGTAATTTTAGTCAGTTCATGCAGTTTCAGTTCCAGTTTGTGGCTGGTTTATTATC
>JAWMRA010000078.1:107487362-107573607 GCA_035584735.1 Pseudotriccus pelzelni
TCTTTCTACAGTCTGTCTCATCCAAGTTCTTCTTTAAAGTTTTTTTTCTTTCTCTACTCTTTTACATGTCTTGGTCGGGGGGCTTCAGTGCCACACCTGCTCCCGGCCCAGGGCTGGGGGAAGAGAGAGACCTGGCCCCCTTTGGGCCCTGCTGCCTCCTCCCTCCTACATGGCTCCCAGTTTCATCTGCACAACAGCCCTTCTCTTTTGTTTTCTTAAATGTGTAATTGGCAAAGGCGTTACTAAAACTTTTGATTGGCTTTGCTCTGGAAATTCACCTGGAAAGAACTATTTACAGCCCCGGGGGCACTGGTCGCCAAAACCATGATACATGATTGCTGTAATAAGCAGTAATAAAAATATCCCTAAGACAAAAAAAATTCCAAATGAGATGGACCGGATTCTCCTGAAATACATGTAACTTTTCATCCCTGCATAAAATTTACATGAACATTTACTGGGGCTCACAGAGCACTGGAATAAGATTAATCTTAACTGACCTCAGTACACCAAAATTAGATTTCCTTTGGATCACACAGACCTAAAGTATGCTTTTGATGATCCAGAACCAATGGCAGAGATTAATTACAGTTCTTTGACACAATGTATATTCTAGAGATCTGATGAAAACATTGTTCTGCCTGGCGCAAGCAAATGGGCTTGTTAAACGTGCATAGCACAATAACCCTAAATTAAATAGCACCATTAAACCTCTTGTTTGAGTGCATGAGTTGGAGAGTAAAACCATCAGTCATGCACTTGCAGAAACATGAAGGTTCTGTTTCATAATAAATCACCTTCTGGAAATAATTAATCAGACAGCATTCTTCACAAAGAGATAATAATAAAAACCCAAAACATTAAAATTATTTCAAATATCCCGATTTTCACTAAAATTAAATTTAAGCATAAACAAACAAACCCCAAACCATCAAAACAAACAAAAAAAAATAAAAAAAATCCCTAGTGGATTTTGAAATTTAACACCTTAACCAACATTGACATGGTAATACATTCTTTCTTCAAAAGATTTACTTTGGTTTTCTGAAGGCACTTTCACAGAAAGGCAGTGGTTATCACAGTGTTGCCTTGCATGTGAGAACACTGGATAAAAGTCAAATTAAAGTCTGCTTTCAAACAACGCTTGTAAGGAACCTGTCCTGTTCCAAAGTAGTTATACATTCTGCATCTGCAGAAAAATTTTGGACCAACTTCCCCTTCTCTGAGAAATTTTTCTTTGAATTTAGAAATGTTAGGGGAAAACCAAACTACTACTGTCACAAAACTAATGAGCCTTGCACCCTCAATGTATATGCACCAACAGAAACATCACAAACAATCCTTACATCCCACATCACCAACATCCTCCTTCTTTCTCTTATCTGTGTTTTCCATCTATTACAACAATTTGAGATCTGCAATCATTTTCTGAATGTTGTTTTTAGACTCTGATTTCTGTAAGAGTTTCATGAGATCACTAAATACTTTCACTTTACCTATCTAAAGTCCAAGTTTCTGCATTTAGGTGATTTCCCTGAAGGACAGGGAACCTCTTAGGTTTCACACAGTGAAATGGTCTCAAAGGGAAATTTATCTTGGTTTAGGGACTTCATTCATTTCTTCAACCAAATTTAAGCCTGGTGGGCCAAGGAGAAAGAGTTCCAGGCATTGGAATAAAGTTCAGACCTGTAAAGTCACACCTGGGAATGTGTACCTCTGGGACAGAGATTGCTGGAACTTAAGAAATGGTTTTGTGCTTTTGTGTCATAGTATCACACTTCTAAAGAACAGCATTTCTCCCAACACCTGATTTCTCTGCAAACTCTCTGGGATGTGGGCTGCCATCTTAGGTGAAGCATGTATCAAAATGAATTTTAATTTAGCACCAGTTTGCAAGAAAAAAAATAAATTCTGCATCAGTATTTTAAGTAAAATACGACTTAAGCTTGCAGATAACTTCATAAATTATACTAATAATAATACAAATAGAAATAGGTATATATAGAAATAGATAATACTAATAGATAATATTAACAGAAATTTCAAATTCTCCTATATTCTTCACAGTTATAAGTACATTTAATGAGGGTTGAATTTTAAGCTGAGAAGTGTTTCACTGCATTTTATTAGACCTCTTGAAAGATGCCACAGTAAGCATACAGTTCACAAATTTCTCCATAATGTTTCACCATTTGTAGTGACTGTATTGTCCTCAGCCTTCTCATGAATTTCCACCTTATCACTCATACCATATTTAGTTCTACCGTGGCTGAAATTTCAGAAGCAGCTATAATTTCTCATGTAGATCAAATCCATGTTGTAACTTCTCTTTATTAAATGTTTACCCCAGTGCGTAAATGTATAAATAGCTCCATGAACCTGATTTAGCAACCTAGGTCCTTCAGCTGTCCATGGGGAAAAAATAATCTCATCAGTGGCAACTCTGATATTTGAAATAGGTGATAATTTCTAAGTCTAAGTATTATAAGCACTTATCTGAAGATACTACCTCTCCGCACTGACTAGGCAGCAAAAAAAGATCTGTTACACTACAGGTATATCTATACTTTCAGGGAAAGTCTTCCTCTTAATGCAGATGTATGTGAAAGATTTCTAACTTACTTACAATTGTTGACCACTTCATCAGAAAGTCAAAAGAAGGAGCCTAATGTAGACTGAAAAATTGTACTGTCTATTTGGGAAAAAAATCCTAGAAAAATAAAGTTACTTTTCTTCCAATATTCTTTATATAAAAGAAATATGGAGGATATACCGAATTTAAGAAAGTATTATTTCAGCTTTTTTCCAAGAAACAGAATTAGTTACATGAATGTTTGAAGGTTTCCATAAAAGCTGTTATAAGCTCCTTGCAGCACTTTTCAAAAATCATCTCACTTTAAGCAACTTATTCTCCTCTTATTTGTCTTCAATGTAGGTGGGATTTTTTTTAGTTACTTTGACAAGTAATACAACAGCTAGATAAATAGATCTTCATTTGTTATAGACATATACGTTTGTTCATGAGCTGTAGAAGACTGGGAAAAAAGTATCATATATCCAAGTGGGGAAAAAAATACATTACATTTTTATCACTGTGACTTTTCCCAGGCACTCAGGAGAGGCTCAAACCAACAATATTTGTCATCTCTCTGCACAGAACACCCACACTTTTAGCACAGCCAAGTCATTTTTGTTATCATAATCAAGCACAAGAAAAAAAGTGTTTTAATTTTCTTTTCAGGATGTTGTGTTATATATTGTTCATGCAAAGAAAATATGCCCTTTCTATTTGAACATCATGACAAAGATAAATCTGAGGCAATATTTCATATGTCTGCAAAAGAACAAATAAGGATTTATATAATAGGGAATATAACAAGTAATCATGTAGGTCTACAATATAAAAATCCTATGGAGCTTGTAATATGAATTTTTACATATTGCAAGCAACACAATAACAGATCATGCTAATGAATAACCAAAATCCTGAAAATAATCTTATTCTGAGGGCAAAACATATATTGCACTTGTAGGAGTTTTTAGGGTATGTTCCCAACATGTCTATGAAATAAAATTAAGGAGGTAGCTTGTTAAAAAACATAATACTTCACTCCTATAGACTGCTGTTTTGCAGTACTGCCCTTAGACTCATTGGTGTGCTATTGATTTAAATTAACTGCTCGCTCATTCATGTGTGCAGCTGTAAAGTGAAATTATAACCTTCTGTCCAGTTCTAAGAGTTATTTTCAAGGCATTTCAATTTGTTATTAGATTTCCCAGTTGCTGAAGAGTCTATGATTTCGGAGTTCAGTTTCATTGGGTATTTTGTTGCATGGCCCATGTTGTAAAATTCTAGGATGGTTTTCAGACAGAAAAAAAAAAAAAAAAAAAAAGGAAAAAATTCCCAGACTACTGAAGAAGTCTGTTCTCTCCCAGGTCAGTGCTATTCAGTCACCCAGTGACAACAGATGGAACACAGCATGAAATATATTTCCTTTTCCTCGTCTCTGTTGTGCTGAGGCATCCCTGCTCAAGAGGAGAGTCAGCAGGCATGCAGTCCAGCTGCAGTTTAGGGACAACTCAGATTGGACTTATCCAAAGAGCCGTCATTGACAAAAGTTCTCTCTGCCTTGAAAAGCAAACTTGAGAGACATCTCAGTTCCAGGGGAGATCACCAACATGCAGCCACGCTGCCTCTACAGGAGAACTCAAGGGATCACTTAGGCTGTTGTATATATAGGATGAAGTATTTGGCTCATGGTCAAATTGCATACAATGGGAAGGTTGTGCATAAAACTCCTTCTACGCATAAATTTCTCTGTTCCTTGATATAGGAGTCCTGAAAAAACCACCCACTAATCATATGGTTGACGTTCCAAGCTCTTATGCTTTTATATTCATGGGGTGACTGTTCTCCTTTTTCGGTTTCCTGGAGGAGTTCTTGGTCCAGGACTGTACCTCCTTCAGAGCCTGTTAGGAGCTTGGTTAGGGAGTGGAGCACATCAGTCACACTCCACCCCATGAATACAGTGAATCTACTTTATGGATTCATAAAGTCATAGTACAGTTACCTCTTGCCTCTGTGTCATAAATATGTGTCATATCAGTGGGAAGAGTCCAATTATTAGATAAGTTGTTTAGTTTAGGTGCCAAAATTAATGTTAATTACATACTATATTGGCATACTTGCAAAGTCAAAGTGAGCAAATAGCTCTTAGAATAAAATATTATTTTTAATTATACTGTAGGGGAAAGCTTCATGATGAATAAGGAGCATTTGCTTCATTATTTGCAAAACATTTGCACATAAAACTATTGTAAGTAATAAGCATAATGTTAGAGCTAACAAATCACAATTGGAGGAAGCATCAGATTTAAAGTTCATGTTGCTGATGAATTACGTTCATCACCAATTACGTTCTCTGTCCTTTTTCACTCTTTCTAGGATATAGTGTGTCTTCTCTGGGTCGGGATAGATGGTAATCAGGCTACTCTGCTTTTCTGGATTCTTTTTAGCAATTGACTCACATCATGCTGCAACAGTTTTCTTAACAATGTAAATTTCCTTTCAATGCGGCTAGAAAATAACTTTTGATACAATCTATAGTTAGATTGTAGTAATTGGTAGATTCTGACAGGGGGTCTAGAGTTAAAACTTGAATCCCACAATTCAGTAAGAATACAAATATGGATATTTGAGTGATTATATGTTTCTGCAGTGATGCTGTCTGGAAACAAAAAATCACTAAAGGTTCTCATTCAAACACATCCGTTTCCAAAATATACAACTACAGTCTCAGGGGTTTCATCACAGTGTATTTCAAAATGACAAATATATTGTTCAGTGTCAAGACAAATGTCTTGGGACTTAATGGTAATACTTTCACAAAGAAATCCCTGTTGTTCCCAAACAAGGCCTAGGAGTTGGGGTGAATGTAGTTTCATTGGGCTCAGTAACACCTATTTTAAATCTAAATGTTAGTCCAATGGTGTGGCAAGCCCAGAGACAAAACACAACAGACTGTACTAAGGTAAAATTGTACTAAGAGTCCAATCTTTCAGAGACAAAAGTTTCATATCTTTTATTATTGTGTTTGATGTAGCATCATATGCAGAAATCTCAAATCTCTTCTCCTGGGTAAACCCAGTGATCATCTGGTATCCTATTTTAATTTCTTCCTGTCTCTTCGTGAAGTTGGGGAGCTTTGCCATGGGCTTCCTCTTTGTTCCAGTTCCATTTATTCTCTAAGTAAGTTTCACTTTCATTAATTACCATGGTGGAAAGATCTTGATTTCTCCTATTCAGAGTGTGTTCCAATACACCTGGGGCACCTCATATGAGCTTTAGATCACGACCCTCTAGTGTTCTTTGATCATAGGTTTGCAGAATCAGCATGGTCCAAGTTTGGACAAACATGATGACAGGACTTAAAGAATGTAATGAATTGTCTCAAAATGCTGTCAAAGAAGCAAATTCCCATAAGATAAGCCACCACAACAGATGGTAAACAGGAAGGCATTAATTCCAAGGCCTAAATGGAGGGAGCACACTGGAAACAGAATTGTACTGTGCAAACTGTGAGAAAGTGAAAACTAGCAACAACAGGAACCAGGTCTGGTAAGGCAAATCTGGGTACCCTATCTAACAAAAATTCACACTTGCAGACTATGAGAATACCAGACAAAATTCCCACCATGGCAAGCTGTGGGAAAGGAAGCAAGTCCTTATACATGCCAGGCCAAGTTATGAGAACAGCATCTATCCCCATGAATATCCAGGATTTGGACTATATAAAAGTTGTATCCCAAAGAAACACAACTTTGGGACCATCACCACCAAGAAGGCCAGAAGAGGGACCCAGAAGGATGCTGTCACTATCCATGTGGTAGTGATACCTTTAACTAGTTACCTAATCTCTGTCTCTGTCCTACTCTCTTCCCTCCAACCCCCTTCTTCTCTCTTTCTCCCTCTCTGTCTCTCCTACTCTCTCTCTCCCACCCACTCTCTCTCTTTGTATCTCTCGATCTCTCCCCCTCATATTTATTGTTAAATAAAATCAATACTATTGACTTTGGCATGTGGTCTTGTCTGCATCTTAGTTCAGGCAGGGGCATCTTTTGAGAACTGGCTCCTAACATGAGAACACCTTTTTCACCTGCTGCCTTGTAGAGCATGGGGAAATAAAGACTTATTTTGTTGGGGGAGAATCCTAACAGGTTACCTTGTTACAACGGAGGAAAAATCCACCATGAAGTACCTCTATGTTTCGTACTACTGAAACTAGTATTTTTCTAGGAAAGTATGCCATGAGATTTACTTACAGGCTTAGGCATAGTCTCAATTGGTGCTAAAGTTACCATAACAGGTCATGGCTGTAATTCTATTGGAAATTCTCCTTCATCAGAATATGGAACATCAAGCTCTGTACAGTACACCATTAGACCATTTTTCAGTACACCATTAGACCTTTCTACCTCCAATTTGATTTGGGGTAATATAGGGTGTGGAATACTTATTTAGTTGCTTCTTGTTTTGCCCATTCTTGCACCTCCTTGCAAGAGAAGTGAAAGCAATTATAATTTTTGATAGTATCAGGTGTAGAAAGACTCGACAACCAAAAAGAGAGCCCTTGTGCTGTATTATGTCCATCAGCCTTTGGGTACATTGTCACCATAACTAATCTGGAGACTGCTTCTACTCCTGTGAAGATGTATCAGTATCCCACAGAGGGTTTGAACGGCCCCATGTAATCGTCTTGCCATGCAGGCCACAATGTTTTTTCTTGTTTGGTATGTAGGGACCGTTTAGCAGGGTGATTTGTTTGTAATTTTAATTTACATTGAGGATATTCCATGAGAATAACTTCACAAGTTTTCCTGTCTAGGAGCCAAGCCTTGCTCTGTGCAGCAGCATTGAGTGCTTTTTTTACCTCTGTGTCCTAACTTTTGATGTAGCCATTCTGCTAGCTGATACCACTTGGGGTTTAAGGAGTTCTTATTTTTATTGTGCTAGTTTTAGTCTACTCACCCACATCTTGGCTCCAGTTTTAGGTTTATTTACTGTCCTTCACATGAGTTTTTACCCTTCTCATCTTGATTGATGCTTTCCTGGCTGTATTTAGAAACAATTGCCAGTCTTGAGTTCTCCAAACTGGAGATCTGCCTACTTCCCAGTTCAGTGATTCCCACTGACTGAACCATTGTGTGATGCCGACCCACGCAGCATCGGAGTCCACATATATCATTTTTCCGCTATTCTGTGCTGCCAAAACAACGACCCTTAATTTTCCTACTTTTGTATTACCTTCACCTTCTTCTGTTGTTTGTTTGCCAATGTTAATGTTGAGTTCAGCAGCCTTATATTGCCATTTACCCTTTACCATTTTTGGTGAGGCATCAGTGAAACAGTTTGAGACAGGTTGCTGTAAAAACCCCCCTCATCCTTTTATGATAGGGTTGTGGGGTTGTACTGGTCCCACTGATTGATATGGTTTTGATTCCTGTACTAAAATTTTGACTGCCTCTTTATGTTCCTAATCCCACCTCTGCAGTTTTCCCATTCATAAAAGTGAATATAATGTACAAGTAATAGTAGAAAATCCAGGCACATGTTTTCTGATATCCTGAAATTCCCATTAGCTGTTGTAATTCTTTTCTATATTGGGACATCTGCAAGTGTTCCACTTTTCATAAGGTGTTTGGAGAAATAGCTGCACTGTCTGCTGTCTACCAAGTACCCAAAGTCTCTGCCTCTTTGCTTGGTTCTTGACATATTTCTTAGGTGGGATCTCAACTTCTGCTTTATGTAGTGCTTGCCACACTGTTGCTGCTGCTTTCCCTACCTTTCCAGGTGAGTCTTCTACAATTAGAATATCATCTATATATTGACATAATTTCACATCTTGAGGAAGCAAGACTGTCTGCAAGAGTTCAGCAAGTTCAACAAGCACAGCATGCGCAATCATGGACGAATGTCTATATCCCCATGGGAGTCTGCAAAAGGTACATTGTACACCACCCCAAATAAAAGCAAATTTATCTTTATTCTCTTCCTGTAAGGGGACCATAAAGAACATATCTTTTCTATCTAGCACTGCCATCCATGGGTGCGTGGGTGATTGTGGTGTGGCTATTAGGTTTTTTGGGTACTGCAGCTGTTAGTGGGGCTGTGTTTAAGCACTGGTAACCCCTAGTTAGTCACCATCTCCTGTCTGGTTTTTGACCTGGCCAAACCAATGAATTACATGAATTATATGAGTGAGTTCTGGAGATGATTTTTCATTTTTCCAAATCAACTATAACTTCATAAATTCTGTTTCGTGCTGCAGCAGAAATTCAGTACTCTGTGTGTGTGTGTGAGGAAGATGGGGATGGAGTGAGGGTGGAATTTACCACCACAGATGCTCCTTACAACTCTGCTTACCCTGTTTTCACAGTGGCCTCATCCATCATTTCCCACAGGTTTCTACCTTGCTTATCTCTCCAACACTGTGCTTCATGAGGCATAGGTAGGACCTGCTGTAATGGAAGGACCGAAGACGTGAGAGAAGCCAGGATGGGAGACACATGGACTAGTGGGTTGTTAGACATAAAAGTGAAGCAGACTGTGAAACTTGACTCTTCTGTCCTTTACAGACTACAACTGTTTGTGCTATACTGAGGGCATGACTTTTCTTAAATTAAATCAAAACCCAATAGGTGTTGAAATGAGAGAGAGTCTCCTTTCTAAATGACTTAGGAAATCAGAAGTCTTAGCTTAGATGAAAATTGTATCTTAATCAACTAAGGGATTTGCTTTCTTGGCATAGTAGTTGTTCCTTTGTTTCAGTGTCCTGCCTCAAAGATGGATTTGTCCAAGTTTGAAACTGGAAGTTTGTGGCTGTTCAGGCTGAGGAACAAGATTACCTTGGGCTACTGCAGCCTGTGGCTAACGTAGCCTGTGACAAGTCAACAGCAGTGCCGTGGTTGTGGAGACTGAGGAAACTGTGGCTGTAGTTTATCCACAGGGGTGGGCACTGATATTTTCTCTGAAATAAGGATAGTTAGGACTGAGAGAGCGCTCCAAAGCTCTTCTGGAGCCATTGATCATGCACATTACAAAGCGCATAGGAGCGTGTCAGCTTAAAAGAGTGCTGCCTGATGACCGGTGAAGTTGACCAAATCTCACCTTCAGAGGAAGCTAGAGATGAAAACAGGTAATGAAATGTGTGACAGATAAGTTACATGGGATAAACCTGGAAAATGATAAACCTAAAGCTTATCTTTAGAAAGCAGGGAAAGGAAGAGCCAGAGAATCATGGAACAAATAATCAAACTAGCTGCAAGGACAAATGGGATTTGTCAAGTACAAATTGTATTAAAACAGCCTAATTTCCTTCTGTGACAGGATAACAGGCCTTTTGGATTAGGGAAGAAGGACTAAGAGTTCGTAAATCCTGATTTTGAGGAAATTTTTGTCAGGGTTACACATGGAATCCCCACAAGCAATTAAGGGAAACAAACTCTGTATGCATCAGTCCAAAACCCCTTCAAAAACTAAAGGCAATAATTAGTAGATCACTCTCACACTGAAACGCTTTCAAGGGACAATGTCCCAGAGATCCCTCATGGACCTGTTAATACTGAGTGAATATTCATTCAGAGTAAATTTCAGTAGCAACACTGCTGATGAAGTAAAGAACATATTTGTTAAATTTGCAGAAAACGCAAAGCTGAGAGACTTGGACGCTCTTTGAAGGACAGAATGAGGATCCAGACTACTCCCAGCATGTCAGAGAAGGCGATGAGAACAAAACAATGTGCAAGTTTATAAGGAAAAGCCTTGCACTTGGTAAGGAGAATCTGCACTCCAAACCCACAAACCTGGGAAGAGCTGCAACAGCATAAAAGTCATGGAAAGGAAGTTGCAGTGAATTTGAGTTTATGATATGGCATAAAGGTAAACATTACACTGGGATGTATAAAAAGGCCCTTCATCTGCAACATAAATGAAAGTTGCTTTCTCTGCTCAGTGCAGGTGTGGTGTTCTGCTGGAGAATGGTGTCCAGTTTTGAACACTTTGAGCTCTTAAAGAAAGATGTAGGGGCAGGAAGGTGGATCTGGCAATTTTCTTTATTGTCCTCTAAACTCTTTGGCAACATTAAAGGAGTAAGGCTTTTTTGGTCTAATGCAGAGAGAAATTAAAGTAGACAGATTAAGCATCTTCAAAAGCAAAAATGGTGAAGAGGATAGAAATAACCTGAAAGAGTACAATAATAACCAATCAGCAAGTAGTCGGACTCTACATTGCCTCAGGAGAAACGGAGTTTAGGTATTAGGAAATATCTGAGAGCAACAATGAGGCACTATGATGCATTCACCTTGTTAGGGCCAGGATCTGGTTAGCAAACGTTGGTCAGGAAAGATTATGTGTAACTGATAAGTGTATAGATGGTCTTTCCAAGTCCCATCCTGTTTATGATGACTCTGTGTATGTGTTGAATTAAATACCGGTGTAATAGAAGCAACTCAATACAGTCTTCAGCCACCGAATGTGACAACAGGATACCAATATCAGAACATCAATGTTGTAATTTCCTGTCCTCAGCAAAGTAGAGTGGTCACTGACCCTTTGCGTAGGCAGTGTAGGCAGTATAAGCATCGGGCTAGACTATCAGATCACTGAGCCCTGGTCTCTGTGCTGCTTACTCCAGAGCCTGGGAATCCAGGCTGAGGAGGGTGAGGTAGATAGAGCTTGTTCTGGAGTGAAGGACCCATCCCAGGAGCATCATCTCTGTCCCTGGAAGAAGAAGACGTATCAATACCTTTTCTCCAATACAATATTACCCTTTTCTTTCTTTTTCCTGAGACATAAGTAGAAATACTCTCTTGTATGTTGTTCACCCCTTTGAGAAGCTTGTACCAGCTTTGCAGGAGAGTGTGGTGCCATTCCCAATGAACTTTCTCTCTGTGACTTTCTCAACAGCCAAAATTTTAGCTATTCTTTTACTAAAGTCACCTTTGTCTGAGGAATGCAGACATGTCAGAAGAGAATTTGAGGATGTATAGGGTCCTTCCCTGTGATCATGTGTTATAAGCCAACTGGATGGTGAATTGAAGGTAATTGGATGCACTGAGATAATGAGCTAAAGACCCGTGTGACAATTAATAATTCTTACTAAATAAAGTTCTAATTCAATATTTTTAGTAATGCAACACTAAATGTAATAGAAGAGAAAAATGTCTTCTTTTGTCAGCTTTTCACAGATGAGTTAGACTAACCCTGCTTGCGTGCTTAACCTGACTTCAGCAAGGCTGCTGGCAAATATGTGGATTGAAGCAGATGGACAAGCATGGATTTATAAGAGGCACTGACTGGTATAAGTAGAGTAAAACCAACACATTCTTATGCCATGTGATGTGCCAGCACTCATATAACTGTACAGTCCCTCTGGATTCCCCCATTTTGTTGCAGATATGCAGAGGTGCAAGTCTTCCTAAATACAGTAAATTTCTTTCTTGAAGTCTAGGATCACTGAGCATTGAGCACCTCTTGTCATTAACAGTAGAGGCTGTTGAGCTGGGTTCCCTCCTGTCTTTGGAAGCCAGAAGTGTTGTACATATAATGCAATAATATGGGACTCACTGGGGCAGAAGTATCACAGCAAGGAAGAAAAAAGCAGCTGAGCCTTCACGGTCCCACTGGGTCCCTAGTGGAATCACAGGACAAAAAGTTTAAAATCCAAATTGATATCAGATTTTTGAAGGACCTATGTGGTGATTAAATATTGCAGGTTTTCACTAAAGCTTTTGATAATATTTCTAACATCAAAACTCTCTCAGAAAGATGAAAGTATAATATCAATAAGAAGAATGATTTTTGCATTGCCAACCTGTTCTTTGCAGTCACATGTTAAAGGTGAAATGCAGATATTTTCTGTCAATCCCTGGCTTTTGAGAAAGTATTTAGCCTCCACTGAGTCACTTATCTTTGCTGCTATCCTATCATTAGTAGTTATATATAAAAATATAGATGCTTCTCTCATGCAAAAACAAATCCCAATAGCATGTTAAGGCTTTCCAGGCTTCAATTCCAATTCCAATTTTCTATCATTTTCTGTGCTGTGTAAATAAATTCCAGTCCCTGTAAAGGTAAGGTTGAATAAATACAGGTTGCAATTCAAAAATGGTCTGACGTGCACACTTCGGGCTCTTGGACAGCATTTCAGCAGACACAGACCTGCAGCTCACACTGAATGGCACGTGCTAAATTCCAAATCATGTTGTAGCTGTGATACATATCTACAACATGACAGACACAGACGGTAGGAAGAAATTATACCTTTTATTCTTGGAGCAACTGATACACCTAGAAAAAAATATGCAGGCTTTCAGGCACAAACTTCTCTGCAGATAAAAAAAGCTGTGAAGCTTTTCTGTGTTTTACAATCAAATAACAGGTCTAACCAAAGATACAATGTCCAATGACAGATTTGCCCAACTGCAGCCTGGGCAGCATGACTCTGTGCTTGCTGGTGGTGTGTGCTGGGATTGTGCTGGCACCTGCTGTGAGACCTTTCACGGGGACTATGGCCCTCCCAGACACAGCAGAAGGGGGACAAGGCAGGGATGCAGCAGCAGGAGCTGAGTGAGGCAATAAAGGGAAAAACCTCACCATTTGCCCCCATAAAGCCCACATCTATCTTGCAAACCCCATCAGGCTATAATTTCCCCTCAGGTGCCCCGGCTTTGTCCCTAGTTTGGACAATGTCCTTGCCATGTCTATCCAACCAGCCTTCAGTCCTGTTCCTTTTGTTCCATCTTTCCCAGAAAGCCCACTCACCAACCCAGCAGCCACTCGCTCCATGGGTACCAACAGGCAGCCGTCACTTGCCACAGACACCGAAGATGAAAAAGGAGAAATGCCACAGCTTTTCACTGAGTACAAGTTCAAAGCATTTCTTTCCAGGGAAAGATTTAATAAATCAAACTCTCAAACAGGAGAGAGAAATTCTAGCAGAATAAACCATATCACTGCAAGATTGATTCAAAAGTGCTGAGAGGCAAAACAAAATATGAACATTCCTTCTTGATGTTAAAATAAGGGATTTAATATTATGAAGAGTCTAAGGAACTACTTAAAAAAAGGGCAAATATTTTAAATCACCTGCTACTCTTGCAGGCATGGTGGTTTCATCCTCTGAACACTTTGCTTAAGTCAAGAAATACTTAATTTCCTCCATTAACTTGGCCGTATTTCCACAAAATGTGACTAAAGTACCCCTTTTTTGACCTCCTTCATGTTTTTACGTAGGCAAAAGCTTGTCATAAATGCAGAACTGGGAAATTTTTAGATGCTGAATCAAGCTCATAATGAGAAATCACGAGAGGACTAGTATGTACAATGAACCTGTTTCACCCTAGAGCTGCTTCCACCCATCTTTCCCTGAGCACCAGTCTGGGGACATGGTGCCAGCAGAAAATCATCAATTTCTGCAGCAAGCTGGTGTTGTGCAAGTGAGGCATTTCACAAAGCGGTGCTGGTGCTCCAGTGGCCATATGCTCTGGGGGCTTTTTTCAGTGGAACTAAAAGCATCATCCTGTGCCCACAGTAAGGGTTTTGCCTTGCACTCAGCAGCTCTGTGCCCTAGCCAGTGCCTCGATCCCTTTATTCAAGGAAGCCAAAGCAATATTGCCCTCCACTGGTCCTGAAACTAGTTTAACTGCTAATGTGAGTTGGACAAAACTGTTGTTGGTACCATCAGGGGCACTTTGAAACCAAGACTCAGATTCCTGGGACACTGGTGTACTTCCATTTGTGCGAGGAGATTTGCCTTTCAGTCTCAGCTGTAGCAGGGACAGTCATTATGAGTGGCATGGCATGACTGCAAAGCAGGAGGGGGGTACAAGCAACATGTGTGGACCTTGGGTCCAGGGGTCTTTGGTCAGGGCATCTGTGGCTCAGCTTTTGCTCAAAGCATATTGAAATTCCACTCAGCATGAGCTCTGGCATTGTCCAGTGTAAGCCTCCCTAGTGATTGGATTTCCTGTTGTCAAACAGTGACTTTCCCAGCAGGTAAAACCTTCAGGTCCGCTAAATGTTTCAGGTTTCTAAAGCTTGTAATATTATGTTGAATGCTCGCTTTTTCAACTGTTGTGTCTGCTGTTTCTCACTGCTGGCTGAGGGAAAGGCAAGGAGCCCCACTTCCAAAGCCTCCAGACCCTGCAGGTGCCAGCAGTGGCTCTGAGGCACCCAACGAAGCCAGTGTCACTTCAATAACCCACCCAAACACCAGCTCTGTGCTAACAGCAAGGGAGATTAAATACTTCCCCTCATCCTTTGAGGACCATCCCGAGGCTGTGGAGGCAGAGCTGCAGGCTGCAGGTTTATTCCTCTGGTGTGAACGTGTGTGGCACAGGTGGGTTTCACCTGCGTGCTGGTGACGTGGAGGAGGTGTGTTAGATGATAGGTATTTCTGGTATGGTGAGCAGCAGTGAAATGATTAACTGTCCTGGCATTTAAGTGACCATAATTAGGCTTCCTGTGAACCGCCCTTTGAAATAAATAACAGAAATTCACACCTATCTGGGTCCTACAGCTTTCCAGCCTATTTGGGGCAGGCTGAAATTGGGTGTGTAAATCTCCTTGAGTACCTTGGGCACTCTGCAGTTGTCTTAAGGAGCTCTAGCAGTTGCTGGCTTTGCCTCCCTAATTCAGTCTTTTAACCTGCTGTTCCCAGCATCACCTCCATGAATAAAAGTGTTCCTGGTTTGCAAGGTATGCTTCCTGGGAAATTGATCTTCTAAGCACCCACAAATCATACCTCTGTCTGAGTATGGCTTGATACACCTAGAATAGCTGAGGAAAATAAGTCCAAGACTATTGTGCATGGTTGAATTAAGAAAGATTTTAATATTGATACACTTATTGTGACTTACTGTACATAAGAAAAACTTATTTCATTTCCACCATTAGTTTCTTTCTGTGAAGTTGGAAGAGGTGCATGGCAGCAGCGTGGATGTCAGTGAGGTTTCTGGCAGACTTAAGGACTTAATTTTAGAATAATTTCCAATAAATTCTGAGGAAAGATTATGGGCAGAACGTTTTTGCAGGATATTAAGAATTATATCATCACTTGCAGAGCTATCTGCAAATCCTGTGCTGGTGTGATAAATAACCCCACACTTGTCAGAAGACAGGGAGCAACCAATGTCCTTGCAAACTAGAAGAGGTCTGTTTTCCAGACAGTGTGGAAATGAGAGCTACAGTTGTTGTTCTAATGCTGTTAATGGGTGACTGTATGCTAATTAGTCAGATTAACTAAGCGGGTGAGTCATGCACTAACCCTTCTTGAGAGAAAGTGCCCATTTTGAGATGCTAAATGAGAACATAAATGCAATCAGGTATAGAATTCTTGAAAGATAAGACAAGAGCAGACCTGCTTGTTAATGGAGTCAGTGAAATTAATTCTGCTTTGGAGAGGGGTGCACATTTTCATATTCAGGGTTCATTTTAATGGAGAAGGGTTCAAAACCTTCAGATCTATACAATGCATTTCACTAAGTAGCTTTAATGACCTAATATAATAAAGAGATTTCTGAAATTCTCTGCTATGTTTGTACCTTCGGAAAGATTTCTTTCTTTTTCTTTTTTTTTATTTTTTAATTAGAGGCATTCAGATGTTTCAAATTAAGACAAAACTATAATATTCTGAAAAAACACAAAGCCCTCTCATCTATGATTGATGGGAAAGTATTAAAAATGTTTATTGTGAATGCTCAAGCTATTATACTGAAAGTCTACCGTTTTCCCATATTTTAGAAGTCGGCATCAATGCTGACAGGGACCACAGGTGTGGTCCTGCTATGGTGCTGGGGGTCACCACGGCAGGTCAGGAAAAGAGGGCTGGGTGCCCTCCTTTTTTTGGTGTGTTCAATCCCTTCCTTTCTTGGTGTGTGTGTTAGCCTATTTCAACATTTTTTTCTTCATCACTCATAGCACTGTAGGCATGATGGAAGCGTAGCAGCGGTGCTAGCAGACATCACACACTGTCTGGAATGCTCTGGGTCTTGAGCTTACCAGGGTGCAGACAGTCCAGAAGCCTCAGTCTGCACTCTGAAATTCTTATCAGCTTCCCGAGTGCCTGACATGGTGAGAGGAGGAAGCACCGGGCCTGGCTCCAAGTAGCTGTTCAGTGACCAAGCCTGTACAATGACCAAGCCTGGCATTTCCTTTTGCCAGCACCTCCAGCAGTCCTTTGGGCACCATGAGGCTTGCAGATACACACTGCTTGTGCACATGTAAGCCAGTGGGGAGGTCAGTCAGGGCTGCAAGGAGGGCTGGTGCTGGGCAGAACTTCTGAAGGAATGATGCCTGGGGGGGGTTTTGTGGTCATCAGAACCTCAGGAGAACACACACGACCCTTGGGCACTGAATATATCATGACACTATTCTGCCTCACACTTGCTTTTGAATATGTTCTTGTTGACTCATCATTTGCCAGAAGGAGGCCTTTCTCTGAAAGATTTTTGACACTTCCAGTCTGATATCAAGGCAGCTGCTTGGCAGTAGGACTGATAGGAGCACTGGGTCCATAACCCTGCCTTCTTTTCTAACCCAAAGCCTTCCCAGTGCCACTGCAATGACCACCAGTCTCCAGCCCAAAGAGGTGATTGGTGAAGTGATCCCTATATATATTTGCAATTCTCAGAAGTGCCTTGAGGCTTGCAAAAGGCACTATATAAATCAATTAATAACAGTATCGGGGTCAGTCAGCCAATAAGAATACAATTTAGTTTAATGAGAGATAAATAAGACAGACAGAGTGAGAGGGGAAGGGAGCTACAAGGCTCCCTACTCGGTGCCAGGCTCTAAATATGCCAGCTCCTGGCTTTATCACAGTGATCATCAGAAACATGGAAGATAATTGTATCATTGCCATTTCTTAGTCCAGTGGAATATCTATTACTGGTTTTGATGTCTTACTCAGCTCTGTACCAGTATGATTTTAGAAAGAGTGTACATTATTTTCATGAAAACAAATATGAGCATGAGGAAGCATTTTTCCCTTGCGTGCAATTCCTACTAAAGAATTTACATTCTTCTAATTTACTGGTTTACTGCACCACTTAGTGCACTCCTGAGATGTGCAGAATGTCCTCGCAGTTAAGAATGTGCAGATGAAATTTACCCTTTTTGCACTGAATCACTCACTCTTTCCCTTGGAAGTCACCATGCTCTTTCCTCCCTCTAAATCTCCTTTAACCACTCTAATAAAAGATTATTCTGCATAGTTACAAAATGGATCCAAAATGGATGGCTGGCAGTTTATTTGGATTTTAGGGTAGTTATATATTTTTGTAACTGGTCCGGTACTAAATAGGTGAATGGAAAGACATTGTTTTACATTTGATTCTTCCATTTATAAGGGACTGTGGATATAGGAATGAAAATTCTTCACTCTGACGTAGCCCCAGACAAAAAGCTGGGCTACCTCACCCTCATGAAAGCAGTATTTGGTAAGCTGTCCAAAGATAAAGAGGACATGTGGCAATAACCCTGAGTGGGGTAGGACAGGGGATGGGAGAGGCCTGTGCGGCCAAACGAGGAGGTGTTCCGTGTTTGTGCCACACCAGAACATAAGCTGCTCAGCCTCTCGCTGTGCCTGTGCCCACATGAGCCCATTGGAATGTACTGAATGACACCTCAGGCCCCGCTGCCCTGGATGTGCAGCTGCAAGAGCTGTCAGGGAAGGGAGCAGCTCCCATCCAGCCCCTACACATGTCCTTTATGGGCGTCCAGAGGGGGCTTGTGCACTGGTATGCATTGGTACATTGAACATTGCTAAGGAATGTTCCAAGGCTCAGTATTACAGAAACAGCCATTAGCAGCAGAGCATGAAACATGTATCTGAAGCAGAATAAAGCAGTATGAACACTCATGGTGAGCAAGCCCATAGCTGTAGGCAAGACTGACTTGGGCTAAAATTTAACACAGTTTAGTGTAGCATCATTACATGCAGAATCGTCTCACCTGGTTATTCCTAGAAACTTTCTTTTTTAAGCTGTGTCTGCATTCACTGCATTTCTCTGTCTGGCAGTTGCCTACATCGGGCTCTAAGGGATACTTGTTCAGACCTCAATCCCTGTGGCCATGGCAAAGGGGGGCAAAGGAGGCAAACCAGACCTTCCTGAAGCTCTTTGACAAAAAGCCGAAGCCAAAGGAAGCTGACTTCACGCACATCAGCACTTCCAAGGTTATATGCCCCCAAAATTCCACTTACATTTTTGAGTCCTTTCACGTGCCTCAAAACGGCAGCCTGTGCAAATCTGGGGCTGTCTGCTTCACACTTAGGTAATCCATTTGCAGCAACTCAGATCTGGACATGAAAACATTGTTTCTGCAAGGGGGGCTGCTCTTTGTTCTCTCTTCACCATGCCAAAAAAAGCCAGCCCTGAACGCTGTGACAAAGGATTAGCTCAAGCTGAGGCCAGGCTTTAATGTAAATAGCCAGACAGAGAATAGAATGGCTTCTTTTATCAAACTTAACATCCCAGAGCTCTACTGATTTCATTGTCATTATGGTGGTGATTAATTTGACCCAGAGTACTGCCACCCACTGTTAAAGCCTTCACTGCATCCCTGTTGATAGCTCTCATGACAGAGATTACAGTCTGCCACTGCGTTGTCCATAATTAGTACTTGTCAAAATGAGATTTGCCTACGGTAGCCCACTGCCCATGAGAAACCCATTCAAAATTAAACATGCTTTGGAAAATTGAGGACAGTTCATCCACTAATTGGAACCAATGAGTACAGAATGACAACTCTTTTTTCTCATCTATGAAGTGTTATTCCAGGTCTTATAAAAGATTTTGTGAGTTCTCTCCGTAGCTATCAATAAGTGTCCTCCAGTGAAGTACGAGACTGTTGATTCTGTTCTGCAACTGGCTCTTAAAATGTGTGTACAGTTAATTCCCTAAAGCAACATAGTTTAATTGCTTCACCCGAAACAGGGATGGAGTCAGGGCACAGTGGCCATCCCTGACACGTGGCCAATGCCAGCCCTACTGTCATCCCTGAGCGACAACTGGCGCTGAGGAAGGCAAGGGCTGGGCACAACCTGAGGAATACTTTGTGCCAGGGGTGGCACTGGGAAGAGGGCATTTGGATGAGCTGTCACCTATTTCCAGGGAGTGGAGGGGAGAGGAGGGAGTGAAAGTACACAGCCCGTGGCCTGCCCCATGGGCTAGCAGAGAAATGTGAGGTTTATAGTGGCTGGGGTGTAGGCTAGTCCAAGGGTTCATTCATCACCTTTTTTGGTTGGACTAGACATGGAGTCTACTATACAATTCAGTTTGCAGGCCAAGGCTATGACCCTTTGGGTTTTTCCCCAGTGTAAGAGGAATGGACAGTGTTATTGCAACCCTGAATGCAAAGACTCAGTATCCAGTATCACTAAGGATTGCAACAAAAGGTTTTCTGATAAAACTCTGAACTACAGGGCTAGGGATGGAGTAAGTATTCACATTGGAATCAAGTGAAGTTTATGTCCAATGACATTTTTCACAGGACAAACAGGAGAGCTGGTGTTTTTCAGAGGCATGAATAGATAGAGCTATGAAAATAATTACCTTGAGTGACCACCTAAAAACAAGAGGAGGTGATCCAGAGCATGACACCCTCGTGCTAGTGAAAACAGACTACTGTTGGAGAAATACATCTTTTCATTTCAGGTACTGGCAGTGCTCAATAGCTCTTGAAACCAGTGGAATATATCATGGCAAAAGTGAATGCTTGGAGAATAATTCACAAGAGGTGATGATGTGCCAGACATAATTCTTCACCACTGTCTTTCTTTTTATTCCACTAGCAGAAGCAAAAGAGCTTAAAAGACAACAGTAATTTTTTTTCTGATTGCCCAGCCACTGATAGAAGTGCCACATTTTCCTACAGCAGGCTAATTAATCTTTATGGCGTCCTGTATGTAAACTCCATTCACTAAAGTTTACTGCACTCCCTACCTGATTCTTGCATAGCCAGATAGCAGCTTTCACCCTTATCTTCAGTGGAAGTGCTGTTAAGAAGTGGATGTTTTGTCTTGAATAGTGCCAAAATATCAGTCTGATCTGTTCTGACCTGGGCAAGTTACAGGGAGGCTTCCTGGGGATGGAAAGACCTTATTGCAAAGCTTTGGTCTGTTGCAACGCTGGGCTGCGTTACTGTAAGTTAGACAGAAACCTCCTGGTCTTCTCTGCACTGGTCAGTGTGCAGCTGAACATGTGGGCCAGCTGGAGGTCAGCTAAAAAGGGAAAATCAGACTGCTGATAGATGTAAACTCTATCGTCAGGGAGGAGAGTCTGAGTCACAGGCTTAGAGAAAAGTTAAGACTGGTACTCTGTGTTTGCAAAAACAAAGCTGTTGCAAAGAGTGGGAATAAACAGTTCTCCTTATCCACTGAAAGCAGGAGAAGGAAAAGAAGCTTTGAAGATTTCGTCATTTGTGAAAATTTTAGATTATTTAATTGTGAACTTACATTTTTGGAAAATATTTGTTTTCTGTTTTAGATTCTTCCTGGAATCACATCTTTAAACTAATGAGACACTTAAGCTAGACATTAGGAAGCATTTTCTAATGATGACGATGACTGCATCCTGTCACACATCGCTACGAAGGTTAGGCAAGTCAGCAAATGTCTGCTGGGAGCAAACGGGCTGGACATCGCTGACCCCGCCGTGGTGTGGGGGAGGTGGGGGATGACCTTGGCAAGCACCAGTCAGTCCTGTTCCCTATCGCTCTGGCAAGTCTGAAGATTTACTTTCACCCTGAAGGTAATCAGTCAGTCGTGATTTTGACCTACAGTTTAATGTGCTCTCTTACTATAGTTACAGACATCCTCCTTCTGGTTATGCTCCCTGCTGTGACTAATGGCATCTTTGCAGTTAAAGAGGTGGTTTTTAAAGAAAAACATCCAAGTTTCAGTGCTGTTACTGAGTTTATGGTTTTAGCAAAAACAATGGCACAGCTGTCCTTGCTATGGCCTGTGAACCTGACATTTTTTGGGTTGCACACGTATGCATGTGTATTTATACACCTTTCTCGAAACCCCTAAATATACAGGAAGCAAGAATTTTTCTGTTACTGTTTATGCAGTGGATCATCAGTGTTGGTATTCATTATTCACAGTGAAGTACATTTAAAGTTCAGCCTCCACTCATACAAAATAGTCTTGGGCAGCTGAAGTTTTTTGAAAACTGAATTATTTTGCACAAATGCAAACAAAAATGAAAATGAATTTGCAAAGAATGAGGAATCTAATACCACATAACATAATGAGATATAAAGCAAGCTTTACAAATATGATCCTGCCAGTGTGGCTATCTGGAAGATGTTTAAGGGTAACATGAGGAACAATTTCTTAAACATAAAACCACAAGGATTTTAATGATATTTTGCAAAATAACTCAACCATTCGTAACTATTTCTTTTTAAAACACTGCAGTGATTGAAGGCAATTTTCCAAACTGAAGAATGGCTTCTTATATCAACTGATGAGACCACTTTAAATAAATGCAATTGATTTTTTTGTCTGTGTAGATGCTGAAAAAAATTTGTGAAAATGCTACATTTGTTTAAATCTCCTTCCCTGGTTTTCACTTTCTAAATAGGTTCCTTGTATCTGTTCACCTCTAAGCCCAATTAAACTCAAGGGCAGCAATTCACAAAACCTAATGCTACTTGACCAAAATTTCTACTCTGTGTGGCAAGAAAATCAGCAGAAAGTAGCTCAAGTTTTGCTTTTCTTTGCTATGTAAGACTGCAAATGTAATTTGGATGCTAAGTGGAGTCATTGTACAATCATGTTAGGTGCCCTGTTCCCATTCAGTCTGTGGCAGGTAACATAGTACCTCTGTTCATCAAGAACAGGATCAATGACAGAAAGGTAGTTTTCTGCTGCAGGGAAAAGACAGACAATTAGAAAATCACTCTTTGTATTCAATCTCTGTTTACACTGGTTGACCACATCTCTTGCAAGCGCGCATTTCTCTCCAGCTTCAGAAATACACGAATATATCAGCACCAGAAGTCTCCTCTCGTTTTAGTTTGCAATTCAGGATTGCTTTATTAATCAACGCAAGATGCATTCATTGAACTGGATTAATCCTGCATAAGTAATTTTGAAATTTCCTGCTGAAGTTATTTTTCATTTCTGGGAACAAATCATTTATTTGGATTTTCATATATCAGGATCACAGAGATTTGCCACAGTCAGATTTTAATTTTAGTTACATCTGAGCTGGCTTATATATTAGGGCACATAGTTTTGCATGAGAGCATCTTCTAAAATCTGTAATTGGTGTGGAACACTGACATGCACAGAATACATCTGACAAGGTCCAGAGAGTTAGGTTCAGTTTCGCTGATCAACATCTATGCTGCAGATTAACTGAATCTTTTATGGCATTACAAGCCCTCCAGAATTCATTAATGCGCTTTCCCTTCCTGCTGACTACTCTGACCTCCAGCGCTGCTGTCACGGCTTCCTTGGGCTGGACCCGAGAGGCTGAAACACCGACTCTTTTCCCCTGCTGCACCAACAACAGAAATTAGAACGTGTATCTTACAAAGCTGTCCAGGAGTGTGTATGTTGGCAATTACTGTCTTGGCCTTCTGGCTCTGTTTGAGATTTCTGTGTCCTTTGTCTGTACCCAGAAAGCTCCATTCAAATTGAAATATGGACTCTCCCTTAAAGCAAGAGAACTAGAGTACTTTATTGATGAGTGATTATAATACAATAGAAACTGGTACATATAATGAGGTTTGGCACGGATTTTTTTTCTCAGAAATTGGCTCACAGATGCAGCTAGCAGAGTAAATCGTTGTATTAGAAGCAGGAAGGGGGACAAACACATAAAGGAAAGCAATGCCAGCTTTGGGAGGTGGGTGCACAGTATCTTCTAAGACAATGCTATAATTAAGGAAAAGCATTGTTTCTGAAATGCCATCCTTGTCATTCTTAAGGGCATGCATACAGGTTGCAAGTCAGCAGCAACCCAGTCGTCTCATAGTTCTCAGGACCACAGGCTCAGGACCGGGGAAATAGCTTCGTTCACCAGTCTGTTGTTTTCCAGGCCCAGTTCATCAGAAATACCTAGTCAAGTTTGTCATGCTGAGGACAAAATGGAGAAGATTAAGGTTTGGCAGGAAGGACAACAGAGAAGGAGAACCATGGAACAGTACATGTGTCCAGCTCCCAAAGATGACACTCACCAGAGGATCAGAAATGAAAAGGGTGCTTCTCTCCAGCCCAGTAGGGACCAGGAGTTGTTACTCATCTGCTCTTCTTGTGCTTTTCACCACCAGTGTCAGTTCTGCTTCCTGGGCACAGGCGCTGGTGCAGTTGGGTGCTCGCCACAGCCCAGGCACTGCAGAGGTGCCTCTGGGCATCTCTTTCATGGTTTTTGTTTTGCTGAAGTCCTTGCATTGAAAGCTTGAACATTGCATCACCTAAGTAACTCTGCAAATTTATCCTTCTGCTTGACAGCCAGACCACTGAAAATGATTTGCTGAATAGGAGTGGTATCACCAAGTGCTTATTTAGTTTAATGCTTATCTCACATCCTCTTTTATTGCATTTTCTCTTCCACTCTTATATCACCGCTTTTGTAATTTCTTTCTAGCCTTGATCTGATACGTGCTTCTCAGAAACCATCTTTGCTTTCCTCATTACTCCACCCCTGGCTTTCTCTGTGCCCATGATCCACAAGAACTTCCCACCTTTTCCTCTCATAGGCTCTTGTTTTCTGTTCTTTTCTTTCATTTGTACCTCTTCTTTCTCACTTCATTCCCTTCCTTTCTAAATCATATCTCTGTGCACTGCTTCCAGCTTCTCCTCTTCCTTCTTTTCCCATGTTACTTTAAAAAAAATGCATAAAACTCCCTTTCTTCCTCTGCTGAAATAAACTAATTAATGAAACAATCTTATTAATTTTGCTTTCTTATCATAGTTTCTAGTGGCTCACTTTCCCCCTTCTCACAAAAGATGTGAACAGGGCTGATTCCCTCTTGTTAGAACAGACTCTTTTTTTGTGCCCTCAGACACCCCCCAGCACAGCTCACACTTGCTGTAAGCAGGGGGGTCAGGGACCACCTATCAGCTTGCTCAGTGCACCCACCTGGTTTGCATCGGGAGATTCTGGTCCGCGACAAAGGCTGTTAGGCATGAATAAATAATGCACGTAGTAGTATAGTAACTGGTGTTGATGATGCTTCTGCTTCCTGGTAAAAACCCCTGCCTTTACCTTGTCTTTTGAGCCTGGCAATACCTCTTGTCCCAACTCCTCTACCGCACACCGATGTAACACCCATTTCCCCTCCAAGAATGGAAATACCTATAGTTAGAAGGGTTAATTGCCACAGGAGGGTCATTTTGAAGAGGGATGAAGCTGCCACCACTAGCATTAAATTCCCCAAAGCAAGACTGGGTTTAACAAAGCAGTGCCCTTTCCACTTGAGATGAGCTCAGTTGGTTAGAGCGTGGTTTGAATAAATACCAATGTTGTGGGTTTGATCCCTGTATGGGGATGGCTCGATGATCCTTGTGGTTCCCTTCTAACTCAGACTATCCTCTGAAACCATGGGACAGAGGAACAGGGGAGCAGCCCAAGGCAGAGGCATTTCACAGGCGTGCAATTGCTTCTGTGGTCAGAGCAGGCACACAGGTGGAGCTTTCCCTGCTGGAAGCACAGGACAGGCACTGTGCTCAGGGGAAGACTGACTCGCTACAGACTGTGTTTACAAGCACTGGGTAATGACACTTGGAAAACAATGAGGCTGTTACATAACACCACAAAATAAAAGAAGTTTACACATCTGCATGATAAAAAAAGTTCCAAAGAATTTAATGTAGATAATATTTATACATACACTTTATAAGTCAGAATATGGCAGACAGTTGAATTAGTACATAAAGTTTTATTTAAAGTTTCCCCCCTACAAGCAAGCTTCATTTACACAGTCTAGTACTGTACAAAATTTACATTCTTTGTGTGACTTATTCAGTTAGCACTTTTTCCTTGGTCATGCCTTCCTGAAAGATAGAAAGATTTACATACAGTCCTCATAAATCTTTAAATTGTCTTGGTAAAAAAAGAACCACTTAAAAGGACAAGAAATATCCTTTAAAAATGGTACATTTTAGTAGAGACAGGTGACAGTCAGTGTTCAGTGGCAGACCTTTTAAATGTCATTTGACGTTTCCTCATTTAGTATCTTAACAGTTTCCTTTTTATATATATTTATATTTATATACTTTCAACAGGAAAGAAAAAAAAAAGTCATGATTGCACCAAATATATTTTACAAGGGATCCCTTGGATCTGAACAATATAAATAAATACAAAACCAACTAAGATTGCACTATATAGTAGAAATGGATTGAGATTTCAGGATATACACTCCACCTTTATGAGTTCCTTAGTGATGCTCACTGGAAAACTCCCCAACGGCACATTCAAATATCAGCATCTTCAGATAATTATTTCGTTTAAACATTTTTTCCAGGCACACGGCAACCTCACCAATTGGATTATTGCATTTGTGTGGTATCAGTCTTTGCTGCATTACTCCAGTTTTACAACTTGTGTAATTCTGCTGCAAGCAAGGGAGTTGCACTGCAATAAAACTGGGCTGATGCCAGAGAGACACAGTCCCGCGGTATTTGCTCTCTGTTATTTATATTGCTCTCAAGCATCAATATATAGTGTAATTTCCGTGTACATTCACCGTTTTTATATTTTGCAAAGCAAATAATGAATTCTTTCTCCCATCTATTGCCTCTGCAGCACAAACCAACCTCCAGTAGTTGCCTGCTCCTTGCTTAATGCACTAGCATTAAGTCCTGTCATGAAAGATACGTGCAGGGTTGAAAATGCAGGATCTGAGTGTCCTTTGCCTTTTATCTGGTGCAGCCAGCTACAACTAGGCAAATTAAAGGCCAGATATTCGGCTGACATAAAGTACATCCATTGGTTTCAATGGACCAATGTCAGTTTATACCAGCGAAGAGGACCATCCTGAGGGTAATGGATGCAGCACCAGAAAACCACAATGGAAGAATTATGCATATACTTTACTGAAGTGCAGATGATTACGTCTGTTAACTGCAAGGTGGTGAAGAATCAGGCTCAGATTTTGTCACTGCTTTTGCAAAGCCAGGACAGAAAGGCATAAGCTTAGCACGTAGACAGTCTGATTTGTGCAAGCAACTATGAATTCATGAAGCAAGTCCTAAATGCTACTGGTCCCACGTGGTAGCATTCTGACTCGCTTTGCAATGTGTAAATAATTACACAGGCTATAAGGCAGTGGAAAGTCTAGCCTCATATTACTTTGGATCAATAGTAAAAATCTCTCAGAGTACATCTTAAGATCAACCACACAGGACTACTTTAGCTACTTAACAGCATCTCTCCAAAAATGTGCGTAACATTTCAGAGTCCAAAGTAATAAATTTATAATTAAATGCAATATTGTTGTCTTTGGAAGCAACTAGCATGGATACTGCTATCTAAGAGGTTACTGAAAAGGAAATAAGGTTTCTGGTACTTCGTTAAGTGGTCATAGAAATAACTCAGTTTACAAAGCCAGATTTTAAGGTGTAGGACCCAAATTCTGTTATACTAATGTAGAAACAGTCATTCCGTGTGATTTCAGTGAAATGACTCTGACTTTACACAAGTGTGATTAGAAGAATTTGATCCTAATCCCTAAGCTGCTATTGCAAGAAGTGCTCTGTAAAGCATGGCTTTCATTGTAGTCTGCTTTCTGCTGCACTTACAAATGGGGACTTTGAAGGCAGAGTGTATTAGTTGCCAAGCTGTGCAAAAACTGAATGATATTTCTTTACCTTTTATAATCTTCTGATGCTGTGTTGCTTGCAGAGCATGTGAAGTAGCTGTAGGTTAGGATTACAGAGGAGGAGACAATTCTGCAATGCAGTGTGAGCTTTTCACTATCTGAATTCTGAAGCATTCATGAAAACAACATCCTCATGACTTCAACACAGATCACATGCAGGTAGATACAATGCACAATACTGATCTTGTCTCTTCAGGCTGTATTTGAACAGTTAGCCATCATTTTTTTTTTTCTAAAGTTAAATTTGATGTGAGGAGTATCTCTGCAGCAGGAAAAGTTTAAATCAGTCTGAAATGGCAGTCTGTCAGCATGTAATGTTCGGTGTGTTTTAGCTACTTGCTTCGTAAGACACCGGCACCTATCTGAGATGGAACAATGCTTGGTTTTTCTTTTCTTTTAGTTTGCTCCCAAAGCATAAATATGGAATGAGGGGTCAATTATGGTAGCTTTGTTTTAACAGGAATTCTGTTCTAATAAAATATTTACGTCACCCGTCATTATTTTCCCAAATGCAATCAGTGTTCGTGTGAGTGCTCCTGGATTTTCACTTGTTGTATGGTACACAGGCTGGCAATACCACAGTTGAGCAGGCAGGTCCTGCAAGTGGCTCTGCAACATCTCCTTCTAGCTCTGTCCAAGTCCCTTTCTCAGGACTATAGCAAATAGTAGAAGATTTGTAGGCTCCCTGTAGTAGAACAAAATGTCATAGTAAATGTGGCTTTGGTAAAATCCAAGTCACACATCTGCTCTAAAGAGGTTTGAAAGTGGCTCACGGTTTTGAGGTCTAACTTAGAAGCCCTTCAAGAGGTTTGGTTTTCATATGGTCTAAGCATCCAACCTCTGCAAATCAGTCTCCTTTACAAGTGCCTCATAAGCAGAGCTATAAGCATATGGTCTTGTTTATCACTTCTTCAAAATTCCATCTTTTTATATTAGTCCGTATCAGTCAATACAGTCTAATAATAACTTATCTAAATAGAAAAACACAAAGGTGGAAAAACATGTTCTCCATGTTCTCCACTGAAAGCTGAAAACCAAACCGAAACCTGTCCCTGCAGCTACCTCCCCCTCTCATCTCCTCTCCATCCCATCTGAGTATTAAATGGACTGGTTGCAAGAACTCAGAAGAAAGAGAAAGGTCATTGCAGAAAGCAGGTACTCACCATACTCCAGCTGTAGCCTCCTACAAGGTAAATACTGTCTTCAAGGACTGCACAGCCAGGGCCACTGCGACCCTCCAGAATAGGAGTCTGGAGGATATTCCACTGGTCACCTTTTGGATCGTAGCATTCCACAAGCATTACATCAAGATGGGAAAAACCTGGATGAGGGCATTGAGAATAGAAAACATGCAAAGTTATGACATACTGTTTTATTACTCATTTTATTGATAAATTTTTAAAATTACAGTTACAATTATATTATTATAGCTTTATAAACCTTTTCTTTTAGAAAATACTGCCATACACATTTAAGCTAACTTCTGTAACATTAATGTCTCATTATTTCAGTTTAAATAAATCTGTTGGAGGCTTTTACTATTAGTTCTACAGTCTTCTACAAATCATGAGTACACATAAAACCTGGCCACTTCAGAAAAAGCTTAGTAATAACTTATCAGCAATGCAATCAGATTCAAGGAATAGTCTTCCTCATCTATCAGTGTTAATACAAGTTTGAACATGTGGGAAAAGACTGTCCTGGCAGTCTTTCTCAAAGGTCAGCAGATCTAATCTATTCAAAAGTCAACAGATGCCCCTTGGTTCCAGAGGGACAAAGTCCTCAGCACGATGGACATGATGTGCAGGACCAGTTTCAATTTTCCAGCTGATTTAAGGTATACCCTAAAGCACACAGCTGTGATAAACTCCTTAAAGGCAACAAAAAAGGTAATCACAGAAACAGTGGTTCCAGTCCTCCTTGACAGGCCAAAAAATGCTCCAAGCAACTGCTGCTTTGTGATCACCAAAGGGCAGATGGGTCTCAGCTCAAGACTCTCAAGCTGTATCAATTAATATGAATTAAGTGAGCTGAACACAGACATAGAACACAGGAGTCCTGGTTCCTGCTCCAATATTTAGGCATTTCCCTATCTCAAACTACTTTCTTTAGCAGAGCACTGCAGTAAAATTATGACTCTCTTAATATGCTGGGACTTGACACTACTGCCTTCTCTTCAAGGTATGACAGCAAAGAGAAGTAAGATTTTCTGCAAAAAGGGTGTTTGGTGATATTGGCACTTTACAATGATGCTGCTTGCTAGAGTATTATTTATGTCAGGATTGAACAGCTAATACGAAATAATTTTTTCAAGAGGCCATAGAAAGGCCACTGCTGTGCACCCAGAATCTGTGCAAAGCCCTGTAACAATCCTCAGTATGCACATGACTGGATGTGATGCTCTAAATGCACTGCTAACACTACTATCCAGATCCAACTTCACAAAGGATGGCTTTTCCATGGAGCCCTGCTATTCCCTGCCAGTGGAGAATTTGCAGCATTTCATTCACACTTCACTCCTCTCCCTCCTCTCTTTCCTTGCAAATCTTCCTTTTGCTTCACTCTACAGAAGAAACCAGTTTTCCAAAAAGCCCTTCTACCAGCCAGCCATGACCTTCTAGAAGCCTGGATGTCAGAAACCTCTCACAACAATGAGCAGTTCAGACATAACAAAGGCACCTAGGGCAACAGCTGTAGAGGCAAAAATATCAGATTCAATAGAAGTAGGTGAAATTGCAGGAAAAAAAAGCAGAAGGCAGGAAGGAAGTAATTCAAGGCTAGGCAAACCAAAGCATGTGCTTTAGCTATAGGAGAGCTGTGACATTTTTTGCTTTTGTAGGAGGAAAAGCCAATACTGCGGAACTCTGTAACCTTTACGAAATTTGCAGGTGTTCACGTGCAAGCAGCTTTTACCCCCTTCACCCTCTGACGTCCAGTCCAGAAACACCCACAGCAAGTGGGAGTGGAGAACAGAGGTACAGCATCCACAAACCTGGCTGCAGGCGTTTATGCACCCATACTATTTATCAGGGAAAATTTACATCTAAGACTTTGTCCCCTACATGCTCCTTAGACACTCAGATCTCCAAAAGCAGCACGTGGCTTTACAGTCCCACAGGGACGCAAGTGCCAGAGTCATACATGGCCTGGTGTTACTGACAGTTAATGTTACTTTTTCTTTTGCATTAAAAATTTATCTTCTGTTGTTGACGGTCTTTTTTTTCTTTAAGCAAGAAAGGAGAAAGAAGCAAAAAAATGAATATAAACTGTCACATATTGTCACGGGACAAAGGAGCAGAGCTGTGCTTTTTCTCTAAGTGGCTCGATTAAGCAACATCTTTTTAGCAGTAACAGCAATGACATATAGGCATTAAGACAAAAATACCAGATGCCCCAGCAGTAGTTATTTTAATATGAGACCTTTTCAAAAGACAAAAACAAGAGACCTCTAAAAAGAATTATAATTAAAAAGCTACATTTATTACTAAAAAGGGATCTAAAGATCCTAGTCCTAATATTTAATGGCTGGAAGTTTGCCGTTTTTTTCTCTTCATTAAATAAGGAGCTTGTTTGTGTGTGTTGCTCTGAATAAAGCTCTCTTTAACTGCACATTCTGGAAAATGATTTACCAAGGAAAATATTGCTGGTACTTTCGGGTCAAAGAATAATCTGTTTGTTTCATTGAATTCTTGGTAATGACAAATTGTCCATGCCTTTGAGTAATGTAAGCTCCCATTTTTATTATCTAAAGCATTCATTACTCATATATTTAATGTACTGTTATAATTTTAAAATAATTTGCATAAAATGTTTTTAAAATTGCTGGCTCAAGTGTCCTGTTAAATTGTGTTGGTTGGTTTTTAATGTATTTAACAATGACTGTCTAACAAAAATATTCTTTATCAGAGATGTGGGACACTGAAATGCTTTTTTGCTATTAAAAGTGTGACCTTTCAAATGGTTTCCTCCAATTGCATACAGTCGATCATTCATTACAGCCAAAGTATGGATTGCTCGTTTTGTGTTCATGTCCTGTTTTCGGGCCCAGACGTCCATCACAGGGTCATAGCAGTACAGCCAGGGGACATATTCTCCATTGTGAACACCTCCTGAAAAGTAAATACACATCAGTTAATTAATGTAAATAAAGTTGTTGGCTGCAGCAGGAATTTAATGCTCTGGTTTTGGGTTCTGGGGGTTTTTTTCGGGTTTTTTTGGGGGCAGTTTGGGGTTGTTTTCTTTTTTTTTTATTATATAGCAGGAATTAGACAAGACACTGGCCTGAAATATATATCTTGCCATTGTGAACGGCTCCTGCATGGGCTGCCAAAGGTTGCGGTAATGAAGATACGTAACGCCACTCGTTTGTCTCCAGGTTGTAGCACTCAACGCTGGACAAGTAGCCAGTTTCGTTTCTTCCACCGATTACATACAAGTTCTTGTCAAGGCGACAGGCATAGAAACTGGCTCTCCTGGAGGACAGGGCAGAACAAAACAAAACAAGCCAACAACAAACCAATTAGCCATGTCAACCATTTTTTCCCACCTCTACAGATGACTCCCTGAACTAAGACAGCTGCTCCGTCATTTGCTACCTCAGAGAGAAGTGTTCAGGAGCCTCATACGCTTACAGCTGTTCTGGAGACAATGTCTGCTTTGCTGATCAAATACACACTCCACATCAAATAAATACTTCACTTTTTGTGTCAAAACAATTAGGCACAAATAAACCTGGCAGAAAATACCCCTTTTCAAAGCTGTTTGTGGCTTTTTCCACACCCGTGAAAGATAAAAAGGTGCTCATTAATGTTTGGGGCATTACCTTGTAAGGGATATAACAACTCAGTAAGACAAAGTGAAAAATGAGGTAGATAATGTAACAATAATAAATTATCTTGACATTCACTTTCTTTATGGTCCTTCAAGGGTCATTGTTCCCAATTTACTAAGAGAACCACATCATCAAAATTTTTCTTCAATTATCATTTTTTTCTTCTTTCTGCAGTACTGCAAGTAGAGCAACTTTCCTTATGCTAGCCACAACACTACATATGTGCCCTTTAACTCTAAAGAGGTCTGTCTCCTTCAAACTAACTCTGAGAAATGTTTTAGCCACCTGTCTGCTTTCACATGCAACTCAGGTGTACTGGAAAAGAATTAATTTTTCTGGCCAAGACTGTTAGGCATATATTAGTTTGTCTTCTTGATGCTTCTAGAATTAATGGTGAGTGTTTGTTGCTGAAGTAAAAATTGAAAGGCAGACAGTTTTGAGAGACTCTGTTTGGTGTAATCCACTTTTAGGGAAAGCTCCCTAGATCATTCAGCAGCAGGAAGGTTTGCTAGAGTAGAGACCTTTAATTTTCATCTGCAATTACATGAGAAAGAAAATTGCAAAAGAGCACAGCTGGGCTAGGATGAAGAACTGTACTAAATATTGAATGACAAGAACTGTCAGTCCCAACATGAAATTTTCTCCTGGGTGAAACCAGAGTGACGTGGGAGCCCAGAGGTGGGCAGGCAGGTCAAACATGGCAAGGTATAGCTCTGAGAGCTCCCGGAAAGGAGGCACACTGGTCTGTGGCTGCAGCTTTCCAAACCCTGCTCCATGGCTGACACAATGCGCTCTGGTTCCTGCCCAGGTGGCCGAATTTGAATCTGGGAGCAGCTGCATATTGCACTCCTGAATCATGTGGTAAATCCTTGGGGCTTGATGGTTGCCTGCACCACCAAGGATGTGAACCTGCAGACCACTGCAAAGCATTTGGGATGAGCAGTGGTCCATCTACAGAGCACAACACCCTCAATGAACAGCTTTGGTATGTCTCAGCTCCTCCCAAGGCATCTTGGTAGTCATCCCACGACCAGGTGAGCTAGCAAAGCCTGGTGTGCCCTGTCTCTAACCTGCTATCTAGCCAGGGACATCTTGGGAGCATTTCCTCCAGTGAAGGCAAGAATAAGATTTCTCTCTTTTACACAGCTATCTATTTTCACAAAATCTGTAGAGTCCTTTAACATTTTAGAGAAATCTCCCCTTTGTTAAAAGTGTCTGAGACTGGCTGGTGGTTTATAAGTTGGAAGAGAAGTCGGGCAGACACCAAGATACAGCCATGGAAGCAGCGGGGCTGGCTGGACATTCAGAGAGCAATGCTGCCTGTTCCTGACCTTACTTTATGTATTAGGTGCACACCTGACAGGGCTCCTCACCAACCAGTGTCACTGAACACCTCCTGTCTATTTCTTTGCTTTCACCTTGCCTGCACATGGGTATCTTGGACGGTGTGGGACAGCACCCCTTGCTGAATGGGGGTGAGAACACCACAAGGATAAGACTACTGAAAAAAAACCCATTCAAATAGGACAGGAATACTGCTAAGTGCCTCCAAATCAAGTGACGAATTAAATAAGACCATTTAATTTATCTGTCATTGGACAGACAGAAGCTGCTGGCGTATATTGCTCCGCATGGTCGGACACCAAACTGCGCATCTATGTTTTTAGCCTGATTTTCTATGGAAACAAAGCTTATTTGATTACAGTGTAGATGTACCCATGCCTGCCTGACTATTATTTCCTCAAAAAATACCCGTCCAGCAGCTGCAAAGCAGAAACCCACAGGGTCCCTGTCATCAGTGCTCCAACATCTCCTCCTCTGTCTTTGTGCCCTTCTCTGATGAACCCATTAACAAAGTGCTCTCAGCATGTCTGGCAGGTTTTTTTCTTTGTTTGTTTGTTTGTTTTTCAGTTCAGGTTTAATAAATAGAGATAGGTACAACTTCCAGACATTATTCCATTAAGTAGGATTTCACTGGCATTATTCTGTACGTGTACTCCTGGTTTCATCCACACAGTGTCACTGTAAGGAGCAAAAATGAAAGCATCAGCATGCTTCAGTTTTCTGCTTGAATGTGAACATTCACTCAGTAGCTCCTGTCACAAATATTTTAAAGCTTTTTAGTTTTTTTACTTTTCAGTGATACAGTGTGTAAGGGCATGCTGTTACAGTGTGTAAGGGCATGCTGTCAAGTGATGATTTTTAAATTGCTGTAAAATGTGATTCAGATTAAAATATAATACAGCAATCTTTGCATGACAACTTTCCCCACAATACTGGGAAGACACTATCCATTCTAATCAGATAACTGGAATGCACCTCAGGATCTGAATATGGACAATAAGACAATTATTTTGTGATTTTCTTCAGGACTTGCAGGTACTCAATGTTCACTGGTCTCTGAAATGCTTTTTCTTCACACCCCTTCGCTCAATCATCAACCCAACCAACTTCTTTCAAGTACTCACACATAAAAGGGAAGATTTCCTTCCTGATTTTCACAGATGATTAATTTATGCCCTGAAACACTAAAGAGAACTATCAGTATGAGGTTTAAAACTACCAATGCTATTACTGCTCATCGCAATATCTGGACCTGATTTCAGAGTCACTTATTAAGTATATGCTTTGCTTTTTAAAAGTAAACATTCCTAATAGGGGTAAACATTGCTATTATTAAAGTTGAAGACAAAAAAACCCCAGTGAAACAGTTTTATCTCTTTTTCTGTGCCTACTTTTCTCAGTTCACTCAGCCTCAGAGAGCACATTGATCTGCTCACTTCCCACTTCCACTTGTGCTCCTTTAGAACCTGGTACGAGGCTGTGCTTTTTGATGGACTTTAAACAAAAACTTTTAATTCAGAATACAAGAAAAAGCAGGACGTTTTAAATGTTATTTTGTTCCACACACCTTGAACAGCTCTGTGCTGAGCTGGCAAGATGCAACAGTTCTGACTAAGGTGTCCAGCTGAGGCTCACAAGTTCAAATACAACTGCTACAAAGACCATCCCAGTCTCACTGTATCGTTCTCCAAAAGCATCCCTTTGTTATGGCATCATCAGGGACATGTGTATTTCCAAGCTTATGAGTCATTTGCTGGTTCTCTAAACAACAAACTTCTGAAAATAGTACATACTTTTCAAAGTCATCTATTTTTGAGATGTTTTTCAAATAAAAAGAAACCAAATTTGGCTTTAAAGAAAATACACTGACGGCACTGAATCCATAATGGGATTAGACTTTTCTTTATAGCTCATACAGTAAAATCAATCAGATATGGATTTTGGCATATGAGATAAAAAGTTTACTTATCAAATATTTCATACAGATTTTCGACTTGAGAATATACTGCCTGTGAACGAAACCCACATTTACCTGGCAGTCATTTCAAAGGAGCTATTATAATCCATCCAGCCAATTATTCTCAGACTAAAATTTCTAAGTAGGTTTTGACTTGATGGACCATAATGGCTCAGAAAAAAAACATTAAACAGTCTATCTTGTCAATGGTGCCTGTATTATGTCAACAGAGACAGGACATGACCCTGTACTCTCAGAGGGCAAAAACAGCCTGTTGACTTTAATGGGAACTTTACCTGACTAAAGGAGCTGGGAAAGGAAACTGCATAAAAGCTCCCTCTTGTTTGTACAATCTTCTAAGAACTCGGCCAAGTCCCTACCTCTGAAGGCTCCAACAACTTTGAGGAACCATCAGAAACATTTTAGAAAGTGATTTGAAAATCCCTGTTTTCCAAGAATAGCCCCAATGCTTAGGAGCCTTTAAAGAAAGACAGTGGACAAGCCTACGAGCTATGTCTCCTAGACAAAAGAGGTTGTCATAGTAAAGTTGTCATACGTTGTCATAGTAAAGTCCCTTGCAGAAGGAACTATGATTATTCCATTACTTTCAAATAACACTGCAAGGAGCTGAGATGCTAATACATTACAGTTTATTACTAGGCAGCTGCTAAGCAATCACAATGCACAGCTGAATTTCTGACTCTTGGCTGAAGGATAGCTTCCACCAGAGCACAAGGCAAGTCACATGCCACATGACTTTCTAGTGAAACAGAACTGGCCAATGTGGAGGTGGAAAAACTCTCACTATCTCCCTTCTCCAACCCTCAACTACCTTCTTCCGCCTCCTGAGCTTTGTCAGCCAAATAAAGCCAGCCACACATGCCCTTCAGGAATTCTGCTTGCAGATACCCAGAGGGCTTAATTTGGATACAGATTAGGCTCCACGGAAGAGCTTCAGGCTTGGTACAAACACTAGTCAGTCCCCCGGTTCACCGAGGATGACCTGCATGGTGATGAGCAACCTGATGTTGAGCTCCTGTCACCCTGCTGCCAACACCTGTGCCCGTGGTGACTCAGTCTGGGGAGCGGAACCCTCTGTTTTAGGGTAAACAGTCACAGCTGGGAGGTTATCAGTGCTGGCAGGAATGAGGGAGAAGGCTGGGGGCTATCACTGTTGGACTAGCTCTATTAACAAAAAAGAATTTTAGTAAAGGATTTTTAAAGTAAAAGATGATGTTATTAATGAAGCCAGAGACTATAATGCATTGTGATGCTCTTTTTAATCTCTATTTTTATGGTTAATTTTATCAGTGCACTCAGCTCCAACAGGGAACCTCCTCAGAACTGCTCCACTTGCACTTTTCCACACACTGGTAGAAAGCAGTATTTTTTGGTGACAAACATCACACGTGGGTCTGCATAAGGATTTCGGTCAATCAAACTGAATCCCAAACAAAGGTCCTTGTAGAACTGTGCAGACTGACATTTTACCTCTGGAAATTTGAAAAGACAGCCATATTTTCATGCATCTCATAATACACACCTCGAATCACAATGCCGCACTGAAATCAATATATTTATGACTGCCAGACACCTGAATACTGTGGACAGTCAACAAAGAAAGAGCTGTAATACTGACAGCACATGGAATAAGGAGACCATCTTAGGGAGACACTGTGAGATCTTTTATACATGGGATCCACGAGAAGATGGATGTTGAACTGAAGGATGAAAAACACTGAATGTTTTTGCAAATGACTTTGCAACTTTGGATCTTCTGCCTGCGAGATTACCCTTATGAAACATGCATCATTCAGTTCAGGTTTGGGGGACTTTTTTTCTGCCGGGATAGGATTTGGGATCCACAGTTAACTTTACATCATCTTTATGAGTCATTGCTCGGGTCCACACGCAACTTTGCTCTTTGGTACACAGCAAGATTAAAACATGAGCTAATCTAATATGCATTAGCTGACAGCAACTTCACTCAAGATCACCTATGACAAGTGGAGACATGTTCAGGAGAGCTTTTCATGGCTGGTGTGGTGAAACAGGATGGAGTCAACATGTGAGTTTCAGTTCCCTCTAAGATATCTGACTATAATTACTGCTTGTTTACTGCAAACTCATCATGACAGTTCAGTCAGGGAACATGACAGGACACTATGGAGACTTCATAAAAATTCTTCAGACCGTACTCAGGCAACCAGTAATTGCACAAAGTCCATGGCTATTTTGCATGAGTTAGCACTGCAGGATTTGGCATCTAGAGTTCTGAATTTGGAAAGTTTTAAAAAACAGGAGACGAATGGGATGCAACTGCATGCTGCAGTTTTATCTCTGTGTTCAGTGCTTCTGTAGGCCTCCTTACTCCCAGAACTAAGCCAAACCTCAGCTGCTCCTAGGATGAGAAAACAGAAATTGAAAAACACATAGCAGGTTTTTACCTCTCTTGCATGGGTGGAAGTTGTATCCAGCTGTTAAACCTGGGATCGTATCGGCTAACAAAGTTTGTACTGTGTTTCCCTGTAAAGATAGATTATTTTGACACTCAGCTGTTTGTTTCATGTATTTAACATCATGATTGTAATATATATTACATATACTTCACAAGTTGACAGCTTTTATGAAGGGTTCCCCCTTTTACAACAATGTCTGATTACACTATGTGTACAGTAATAATTCAACAAATGGGGCACTGCAAGGTTTGAATTAGCAGTCACTAGCAGTAAAAGCAGGCAGAGATCATTCTTGCTTTCTGTAATAAGATCTTGAAAATGTTTATTTAAATTTACTTACACATGCTGTGGTATTTTCACTGCACAAGAAATCACAGCACTAAACAATATTACTGCCCAAAAGAGGGCATCCCCACAATATTTTTATGATTAGAGTATTTTGTGTCAGGAAAGAAAATTAAAGGGAGAACATGTGCTTTTCTTTCTCCTCACATCATCTCTACGCAGAACATGGCAAAACACCCTTGTGCAAATAACCAGGAGCTGCATAAGCCATCACCATGGGGTATGCAGCATTTGCACTAGATGGTTTATTCTACCATGTACTTTCAGTGTAAGTTAGAAGGAATTGTAGATGTGCATCGAAGGGGGAATACGCTCTTAAAATTTTATTCCAAGTGTGTTAGCTAAAATATGAAACATGAGCAACATACACCAGCTAACTAGCTTCTCCCTTCTGTCAAGCCCAGGAACTGTGTTCATGTCTTCACGATATTAAGATTTCACCTTATTTTACATGCAGATTGACATCAAAGCAAGAAAACTGAAGCAAGAGAGTGCATGGCAATTTTCTGTAACACCTGAGACTTCAACAGTTGAGCATTTCAGAAACAAAAACCTTTGTTTATGTATGTATGACTAAAAAATTGAATTAGAGGCTTCACAGGCCAGCAGAATAACCCAATAGCGTATGTCACAGTTCTATAAATGGTCACTAGATATTCTACAAGGTGAATATTTTTGCATAAGGCAAGCCTCTTGCAGTACTGGCTCGCTTTGCCTGCTTCATTCCACACTTACTTCAGCATGTGTAAGTAGACCATCAAGATTGCAGAGAAGAATAAAAATACAGCTAGAATTTGTATTTGTAATAATTTAAGAACATGTTCCACAAAAAAAACAGAGAAAGAAACCATGCTGACCACCCTGGAAGTATGTTCATTTCCTTGCTATGTTACAAGCATGTTCTGTATGAGGAGGGTGAAGCAGAAGAGCGACATGTAATGCAGTATTTCCCTTCCACTCCAGCATGTTGCCTAATAAGGACCATGCTTGGCACCATTCAAACGCATCCCAAAATACAAGGTGAGATCCCCACACTCTAAGTGCAATTGGTCATTCTGCCACTGGGTATAGGTAAGTGAGACTTTGCACTTGGTGCCTATTTGAATTCCTTTAGTCTATACAATTTAGAAAAAGAGTCATTGAGAGTTACAATAAGCAGCAAAACACTATCAGCAGGCATCTAAGTGCCTCTAGGTTTCACTATTTAGGACATTTCTTCATCTATTTGTATTTCAAAAAGCATGATTTCAAAATAGCGCAAGTATTGATCATGAGTTTGGACTTCTAGTAGGAGGTTTTAGTGCCGCTGTATTCACTACATCTTTCAGAGTTACTGGGGACTTCAGTGGTCACTAGTTATACAGCAGCTTTTTCATTGTTCTCATACAAACCTATGATTTGGGGACCTTGGCCGTTTAACATACCATGTGTCACACACATGTTCACTACAAATACCACATATGTAGAAGATTGCAGAGCGCAGGGTAGAAAGAGAAGGGTTTAGTAAGCCTAGAGAAGGAATACAGGACACAAGTCTGGTCCCTTCACAGGAAGGGAGATGAAATCAAACTCGAGAGGCACAGAGAGGAGCTACTATGGTGACAGGAAGAGCAGAAAGTTTACCTTATGGCAGGAGACAAAGAACTTGGCCTGCTGCACCTAAGAAAACAAAAGCTGAAAGGGGATAGGAGTGCTGTCTGTAATACTTTAGAGAAACAGATCTCCAGAAGGGGTAAAACTATTAAGATAAAGGCTAGCTTTGGCATGAGAACAAGGTGATTTAGGCAGTCACAGAATACATTTTACTGGACATTAGAATAAGGCTGCTAGTCATTTAGAGCAATTGGATTTTGTAACAGCTTTCCAACAGGAGTACTGGGGGCTAGAAATCCAACTGCTTTTCAAATGTAGCTTAGAAAATTAACAAAATGGAACTATATGATGCCTGTGATGGCAGGAAAGGACTTGATGACCTACTTAAGCTGCCTGTTGTAACTGGTTTGACTCCAGTTTAAATCAGGATTTAGAGAACTGTATCTATTTTTTTGCCTTTCTCATTAGTCAGAAGGTTACACATGTTAGGAAGCACCTGTCAGAATACAGAACTTGGGACAAGTGATCAGAAATCAGGATTAGCCATTAGGATGATGGGACAAAAGGCAGCAGATACTGTTCTCTGCTCTCTACAGGAAGGTCTTCACTGCTGTGCCAAAAGGCAAAGGGCTCTGAGGGTTATGAAGGTTGGTCTTAAATCCATGTCTGTGTTGTGCATCCTGGTTTCATCAGCGTTTACTCGTGCAGGGACCCCTTGTGACTGGAAAGGCATAGCCGTAGGAGGATGCAAAAAGCTGAGAAGAAATGTCTCCCATTCTTTCTGCATTGCCAGGAAGTCAGAGGAGCATGAAGGAGGCATAAGAACTCCTTGGGGACCATACAGCTTCTCAAGAATCAGACGGTCTGATGGCTAAAGCAATGTATGCTGCTCTTTCCATTGCCACCTCCTCAAGAATAATTTTTTACACTGGAAAAAACACCTGGAACATTCTCATTCAAAGGAAAAGCCTTGAAATGCCTTGGCAAGACGCTTCCAGCTAAGTCTGGAGCCCCTTCTGTGCCACGAGACTAGCACACAAGCAGGTATGTACAAGCTGTTTACATGTAGCTGCACATTTAGAGCAAACTGGTTCCAAGAAAGAAGTAGCTCAGTCGTAGCACAGGATGTTGTTTATGATTTCAGGTCCACTTTTTGTGACAAGTATGATCCATTTCTCTTGGGGTAAATTCATTAAGAGATCAGTACAGCAATGCTCCTACCTCTTTTATTGCTATCTTCTCTACAGAAATAAACCTAGCCCTGGTATTCACAGAACAAGGAAGTTGTTAAATGTCTTCAGTAACACCTTCAGCTCAGGAGTTGATCTAGACAACCTTAGACCTAAGTTTCTATTCACCTCACAAACAACTGTGTTTGACTCCTATCTCAGATGCAGGACATGGACCCCTAATGTGTCTCCATCGCCTTGCGACTCAGTTTCCATGTCTTTAAAATGTGAGTAATTATATTTCTTTTGCCCTTCATATGACATGGTCATTTAAGTATAAACTGTCTGGAACAAGGTCTGCCTCTTACTGTCCATATGACTACCACCAAGCACAACGGGGGCCCTCAGTGGATGGATATGGCCGATGATCCTAAAAAAAAATTGTCATTAATGATACTTAGCTGTCCCCTGTTTCACATAAAGGACATTCAACAACAGAACTAAAGGGCTCTTCTCCTAAGACATTTAGTGATATTCTTAACTACACCAGAAACATGCTTATAGGGTGGACTGGATTGTTTGTCTCAGGTTTTAGGAAGTGAACAGATGTAACAATTTTCTATAATTTGGTTTAGTGCAGATGCTGAAATGGGGCATTCACAATAAAATATATGCAGTATATGTAATTTCAGCTGGATCCTCTGGTGTTTTAAAGTAAAAATGTGTACCTGCAAGCTGTTTTATGGTTTCTCAGTCATAATTATCTCTGTTACACAGACTGCTACAACTACAACTCTTTCTTTGTGTGCAAGCTTTTTAACAATGTCTTGACAATTTTGTGAATTTTGCAAGGCATGGTATTCTCCTTTTGCTTTGCTCAGAAGCCTGTTAAATTGTTTAATTTCTCTTTGCGGTAAATTTATGAAGTAATCAAATCAAAGAAGGTAGCAGCAGATAATCTATATGAGAAGCTCTTGCACAAGACTAAAAAAAGGACCAGTGTAAGAATCTCAGAGTCTAGATAATTAACACATTAACAACTTGAGCTGCGAGTATCTTGTTTGACAATAGAAAAGAAGCATTCATCTACTGCAATTGCATTATTATATTATGACTGGAAGGAGATTGGAAATGAAGGTTAAAATTCTTAACAGCTGCTGCCTGGTGCATGCACTCGAAAGAGTCTGTTCTGCTGCCTGTGGCATTTCTCAAGGGATGTGGGAACTGATGAATGATGAAGATGCTAATGCAAAAGTACCAGATACTCATTACATCAACACCTAAAAGTAGCCTTTAGTAGGTTCAACAATTAGGCTGTGGGTCCTCAAAATCCCTTGTTAATCACTACATCAGCTGACCTGACAGACAGATAGAGGAAGGCAGATGCTGCCTTTGCCTTTTAGTATTCTATACATACCGTTAGGGTTCCACTGGTCTTCTCCTCCCAGCACAAACAAGAAGTTTTCCACTTCCACGACACAGTGATGGGCACTGTTATATGGCATAACTGCAAGCAAAGCAAGAATTCTTTGTCAGCTTAGGATACTGATTTCATCAAATATTTCCAAAGGTACAAAGTACAGCATAGAGATTACATCTGTAGGAAATAATATGGGAACACATCACCTCATGCATTTACATCCACTGATTTAGCAGCAGACAAAGCCACTTATTAGCAAACTTATGCTATTCAATCTTGCAGATAATTGAGAAAAAAAGCAGTAATTCTGGTCCCTTAGTGCCCCCTCACCTGTCCGAGTGCCATATATACCGCTCTAAAAACAGCTTGCAAACAGGCATGAAGTTCCTTGAAAATAAGCAGATGCTAGGAGTCCATGTATGCTAGAAAACACTAAAAAAGCTCAGCCCAGCTTTGTTCTGCTGCAATGTTTCCACAAGAAGAGTCAGTGTGTTCAGTAGCTTTCTATTACACAGCAATGAACAAGCTGCATTTCCATACAGTTTTAAGTTTTTAAATTAAGGTCCTGCTGATTTAATGCCTTTTCCAAATGTATACGCTTAATTTCCTGTACAATGTCATTAGCAGCACAATCACACATCTTCTATTCATCTAATCAGGAAGCCCTTTGTTAACAAAGATCAAAACTGTGGCATTAAGTTTGCAATATCCCCTTTTTTTTACAAAGGTATCTTGATTATTGTGGACCAACTACAGATGCAAACATCCATTTTTAAAAATTTATGTTTTCCACTGTAAATACTGAAATGCAAAAATAATTATTATATATACATAATATTCACATATCATTGCATTGTGACATACAGAACTATATTATAAGGTAAATATAAACTTACACAGCATTAGTTATCATACCACATAGAGTAGTTTTGGCCCAGTGACACCAGTAGGAAAAATGATGTCCTTGTTCAGCTCATCATATGGGCACCTTAAATCTAGGTGAGGACAAATGGGGTGGTGATGTGCATGTACAGGCAGGGAACTTATTGCTTGACACGGATCAACAGAGCACTTAGGAAACCAGTGCAGTGGGAAATCAATATGACTCAGGGCCAGCTCTTACTTTGTGCTCTTTTGCCAATGCCAAAAAAAAAAAAAAAAAGAGGCAGCCTATCTCACACTTGGATTATTTTGGGTGATATATCTCTCATTTCATTTGTTTTATTATCTTTTATTTTTCTCGGAATGCAGTTGTGCAGTATAGCATATGCAAATAATAATAAGAAGAAATATGCACAGCTTTGTTATTTAGGACACTTTTTCTTAAAGATCAAGTGGGCTCATTTAAGCTTCTTATTGAAGTTTTTGCCTAGGCAATGATGAATAAATAAGGTATGTTTTTAGTTTCTAGTAAAGGTCGAATATCATTTTCATAGTCTGTGGTCTTACAAGTCATGTAAGTGAAACAGTTCTCAAATTAGGCAGCCAGGTACAGTGAAAGTTCATTAATTAAGGTTATTTGTTACTGGTACACTTTATATTAACTGGGAACTAATCCTATACTGGACACTGCAAAAGATTTTATACTACCCAGAGATTCTCACAGAGGGATGAAAGAATTAAATAGATTTTTGCTATCTTTTGAGCCCCCATATCATATTTATCTCAGATATTTCTTTAGTCTCAGATGTTTTCCTATTTTAAAATCTTCTCTCCCAAAACTCCAGCACTTTTCTTGATTTTGAGGATGCTTGTAGCGAATTTGGGTCTCTCCCATCAGAAATTTGCTGCCTTTCTTAGGTGGTTTTTGGGATCCTTCCTCTCAAAAAGAGGCTCCCCGGGATCAGTCTGCAAGAGCTTCAATTCTCACCTAATCCAATGCTCTATTATGGTTTCCAGTTATGTCCAAGCCAGTGGTTACACCCTCAACCTCTCCTGTTGGTCAATCTGGAGAACTCTAGCATTTATAAAAAGAACTGTCTGCAGGCAGCACACATGCATATTTTTAACATGTTATGATTTCACTTTTGCAAACACTTGTGTTTATTTATCCTCCATATTAACACAAAGAGGGCCAGTAGAGGAAGAAATTCTATTTTAAGCTCTTCTGCTGTTCCCATGCATATAAGGTATGCAATAAGACTCCCATACTTATTATTACAAGTAAACCTTGAAAACTAATGGCTTAATCCTGGCTCCTACTTAATTTAATGGCAATGTTCTCACTGATACAGGATTGGGTCCAAATGATCAGAACTACCATCCATAACTCATGGGAAAGCTAAAAGGAAGCTTGCCTTACAAGGAGGGTAGTATTTGGGCTTCAGAAGGAAAGGTGACTGCAATAAAACACTGCAGACCTTTACTGTGACCTTTGTTTCTTGCAGAGCTTTGGGGAAAACTCTGTTCTTGGTCTCATGAATCTGCCCATGGGCATGAAGGGAGCTGGAAAAAACGGAGGATGGAGTGACACCTAAGAGGGAAGGAAGTTTTGGGCACTGAAACTGTGAAATCACCAACATCGCAGTCTTTCCCCTTGACCATTTTCAGGGTCCCTCTATCATGAGTTAACTCTAATCATGAGTTATCCACAGAAATCAGAATTATGGGAATGAAGATTTTTTTTTTCCCCTATCATAAAATGTCCATTAAAATCACCAGAAAACTTGTGCTGTAAACTGTAATTCCTTGGAAACACACACCCATATAGAACTTAGATTTTCATAGGTAACAGTCAAAATTACATGGCAGGGAGGATTCTATATTCAGTGTCTAGTAGGAACTATCTTTTCAAACTCACTGAGCTTAACAGGGTGTAATGGGAAGAATTTGGCCCATCACAAAGTCTGGCCAGACTGCTGCTTTCAAGAATTTTATATGAGCCTTTTTCTGCTGTTTTGCTTTAATAATGTGAAAATCCCATCTTCTCATTCTTCGATTCCAACTCACTGGAACACCTGCCTGCCCCACAGAAAGGGTATTTGAAGAGAACTTTGTACGCCATGCTCAAACACAGCCCAGTGTGAGTTTTTAGCGTGTCAGTCAGTGAGTTAGAGGGAAAGGGTAAGGAGAAGCTAATCAGGATGAAATGAGATTAAAGGCTGTCTAATTTTACAGCAACTGTGATCCATCAGCCACTGTGAAAGTGACAGTGGAAATGAATGATGGAGACAGACAGGTGGGGCTGTACATTTCACTGATTTATCCTCAAATGCACTGGGCCTTATTTTATTGAGTGAACATGACCGCATTTATCATGACTGTCATCTAAACCCACTTCCCTCCATTTAAAAAGGTCACTTTACTAGGAGGGAGTAGGATAGAGGCACTTTCAAAACAGATTTGAAATTTAATAACACATGTTTATAAAGCCCTGTGCAAGAATTCCCAACTTTATTAAAGACCAATTTAAAAAGAAGGGGAAAAGAATATTAAAAAGAGGAGAAGATGATGAAAAAAGCCATGGTCACCTGAGAAACATGCTTAGCTACCAAGGTGATAGGTGCCAGAGAAATATGTGAGATAGACAGATATAAACAGATTAGTTGAAGGGAGCAGAAATCACCTCTTCTAAGGCTCACACGCACTTCCCAAAGCTCAGGATGCCCATGCTTTCCTGGACCAAGAGCACAAACAAGTCCAAACAGCCGCACTGAAAGACAACACCCCCACCAGCCCCCTTTCCATGCAATGGATATATGATTGGTAGGAGACCCTCGGTAAGGTGAGAGGCAATTTCCCAGGTACGTATGTAACAAGTAAAGCTTCCTAGGTCAAAACCAAATGGATGATTTAAACTTGAGGATGATCCAGAAGGTAGTGAAGTCCAAGACTGCAGTGGTGTTTGCTAAGAAATACTTCACTACATAAACATCAGTGACACTGTGCAAGAGATGACACTCACGCTTGTTTTCCAGATGCAGATGCAGGTGGAGGACACAGCAGCACTGCACATCAGGATAGCTATCCCAGGCAGAAACTCCTCACACATGCCAAAGCTTAGCTAGTGAAAGGTACTAGACAATGTTCTGGGACCTACTTTCAAAAACAGAGACTACAGCTGACAGTCAAACGCTCATGAAATGAAACATTCTCAACTATAATGCCTATGAGGACAACCAGACGCAATGATGCTTCAAAGGCACCTCTATGGTACACCTCACTCACCTAACAAACAGTAATGTGTGCTCTTTGTCTTACCCAGTTTTGTTTAGTTTCTGCCAATAATTGCGCACTTAGGAAACAGCATCTGGTTGTTCTCCATACATTAATAAAAGGGTCATCGGTTCCTCCTCCTCCTTACACCTTCCCCAGTCTATTGTCACTTCAACACTAACCAGCAGGCAAGAAGGGGGAATTGGAATAGCGTTTCTCAAGACAGGAAGAGGGATAAGCTGTAGTCCCAGGAGAACTGAAATCTGTGATACAGTCTATAGCCATTCCCCCGCTCTGCTAAAGGCTCTTTTCAGAAACTGCATCGGATTCTTCTACCAAAAAAAACCAACCAAACAAACAAAAAAACCAAAAACAAACAAACAAACAAACAAACCAAAAAAACCCCACCAGCTCCCACCACCCTCCAAGCCCCTCCAAACCCACAAACAAACAAACAGAAAACCCAACAAACAAAACCAAACAAAAACCCAAACTCCACAGATTTTTCACTGCCCTGAACTGTTCAGCTGCTTGTGATACAGGAGGTACTGTAAGGAAAGCCAAGAAGTCTCTTCCTCAGCTACTGCACAGCTTGAGCACAGCCCTTCAAGACTCAGTACACACCAAGAAGTCATGCTTATCATCTCTAATGACCTGTGCAGATGACGCAAGAGAAGAGTGTGTTTCCAGAATGAGGATGTCATTATCAGAGGACATATGGAGTCAATAATGTCCTTCCCTAATATTAACAGCCTATCCTGTTGGCTACATAATATTCAACTACTGCTACTTGAAAACTGGTTATTTCTAAAGCTCTGAGGAGAGTAGGGCAACTAACACGAGATGTCTCTTTCTAGTACAGAAGGCATCTACAGACTCACTTTGGGAGACTGTGATTTGCTCATCGCAGAGACACAATATTAATTTTATTCCCAACCCTCTCTGCAAAATGCTGGGCAGACCACAGCTGGTCCAATTATTTCCTGGGAACAAAATATCAGATACTGTTCACCTTTCTGTGGTTCATACATCATTTGCGGGAAGTCTATTCATTTATTACTGAATGCTGCTTGTTATTTCTCACCAAGGAGGTTATATAAATAAATGCTAGGATTCCTCAGTGAATTGTTCTCTTCAATTGTTTGTTATTTAATAACTGTGGGGAAAGACTGATCACAATAAGTATGAAATTCTAGCCTCAGTGAATGTAGTGGGAGTTTTGCCACTGACTTTAAAGGCATCAGGCATTCACTCACTGGTATTTTCAGTTCAAAAGATAATGAAATAAAGTTAAAAGAAGAGAATAATCAACAGTAGGTGGCAAATACTTCTGTTAGCATTCCTGGCCAAACTGCATTCTGTGACGTCAAATGCAAGCAAATACCCGTGAAGTATTTTTTTCTAGTAACACATCAATGCCAACCTTTAGTCTGAGCTCAGCTCAGTGGGTGAAGCCTGGGACAGTCCAACAGCAGTTACCATAAACAGAAAATCTTACGATGAGGCATTGTGCCTCAAAGTCACCTTTGAGAAAAACTAACTGGTACAGGTGTGGTCCAGCTGCACCTCTGAGAACACCATCAGCTCAGCTAGAAACTTCACCACCTTTTCATTCCCATGCCAAATTTGTGACAATTTTGTTCATGCCATCACAAGTAGATGGGCACAGAGCTGCTGAAGCCATCTAGGATATAGTCTGTACTTCAACCGAGGCTGCAGGTAAGCAAAGGTAAAATGCCATCCCAAACCTACCCTCAATTAAAGATAACATAAACTCCAAGAAAGAGAAATCCAAGCAGATAAAAGTCCTCAGAATAATTTACAACACGGTGAATGGTATTTCATATAATGAAAATGCTTTATATTAATTAGGCATTTCTCATTATGAAGATATTCCTTAATAATGAAAATATTTTTTTTCATTTATATGTCAAGAGTTACTTTTTTATACATTCTCTGAAGTAACATTAGCCAGGCTGTTCCAGAGGTCAGTGGGTTTCTCAGTTTAGTTTTTTTAATGGGCTAAGATTTTCGTATGTGAGCATCTAAAATAAGATCAAATTCTGACACACCAGATCAGGCAAACATAACATCAGGAATAGTTGCCATGCTCAGCTCCCTTCTAAAATAAGTTGCTTTAAAGTTATTTGAATACAAGTTCTGAGTACAGACCTCTCTGTTTCCATGGGTGAAATTCACCCTTTGGCAAAATATTCTACTGGGTTTTCAGCAACATATACATTTGGCTGTTTGCATGAGCAATATTTATCCACACATTTTCAAAGCTGCAAGCACCCATTTGGATTTCATTTGAATAATAAAGCTGCCTACTTGGATCAACAGTGTTTGAGTAAAGTAGGAAAATACTACACTCCTACCTTACACCAAACATCTTGACACAATGTGGAGCAGGGGATGTAATGCATGGTCCTGTGGAAAGGTGTTCAAAGTGACAATTCTCTTTATTATTCCCTGCTTACCCACACATTGCCCCTGGGCACCCAGATGCCCCACCGATTTCCACAGACCATTTATCAGGAGACATTTGTCCACCACTATGAGTTATGCGATGTTACCTCAGTGATGGCTGCTCCCCACTAGAATACATTGTGTACCTACTCAGGCCTGGACTTACAAACTCTAAAGCAGAGCCCAACATGCATTACTGTGGGATGACATCTCGTCAAATCGTAACAGTCTCATGATGTGACATTTTGCACAACTAAATCTTCTTATGGACAAAATGAAGAATAGTCCCTGATGGGAGAAAAACACAGCAGAGTTGCCAGAATGCTCTGGAAATAAATACTATCTTGTCCCACTGGAGGCTTTCAGATCCTCCAAGATATCAACTCAAGGACACGCAATCCCTTCTCTAACAGTGCTGCAGGACAGAAGACCACAGCCAGGAATGGTGCGTTAATGCCCAACTGCTTGTGACCAGTTGCATCCATTTATGGCTCCATTTCTACCTGACCTTGAGATGCACACGCTCTCCTAGTCTCCTCTGAAGCCACTGCTTGCGTTTTCCTGGTTGGATCCTGTTGATTTTGCTGAGGGACCCACATCTTAAAAAGAATTCATCACATTCAGCAATACTTGGCCCTTAGTACCGCAAAAAATGACTCTTTCACAATTTTCTCTCTCAGTCTCACTACCTCCTACCCTGCTCTCAACTCTTGACTTAATGTATTATTTTAGAGTAACCAAAAGGTTTTTTTAATTCCCACTAAGTCTTGAAGTCATTCCAGGAGAAGAAGAAAAATGTGATTTTCCATTTGGAAAACTCTACATGGAGGAGGGATGTGCCCATATTTTGCCATATTAAATCACCAGTTTCGATACACTTAAGTTCACTCATAACAGATAAATTGAAACATTCACTGCTGCAGATTTTTGTATTTTTTTCCTTTTAAATACTGCAGTATTTGCAAATGAAAGGTTTTTACCTTTACCTTTTACAAGAAAGTCCAGCTCATACCTAGAGCACTAGGACTGAAATCAGGAGAGGATGGAAGGATCTATCCAATGCTTACCACCACAGGAAAAAAGCTTCCTTTCCCAGAAGACATATACCTTATACGGGTATCTGAAGAAGAGCCTGAAACTCCAACATGTCTGACTTCCAGCATGCCCAAGAACAGCATGCAGAAGCAGGAATGTCCACACAGTATTATGTTCATGTACTTAGGCTGCCTGACAAAAGCTCAGGAGTCCCTGCCAGGGACAGCAAGAAGGCTCGAGTTAATCTATAATGGACAGGCCACTCAGGAAACATTCTGTCAGGATGATGAGTGAGGGCACCAACAGGACCCAGTGGCCCTGAGCAGCCAGGAGTTCCCCCAACACAGCTTGTCCATGGGTGCAGGAGCCCCATTTCAGCTCAGGCCTGGGCACCCAGACCTGGCCTGGATGGACCCCACGCTGGGACACTGCAGTGCATCTCCAGTCCTGTCTTTAGCCTCGTCTCCTGGATGGACTTCTGGCCTGTTCTCACAGAGCCACCAGCCCCACCATGCCCTGACACACACCCACAGGCAGGAATGCTGCTGCCTGAGCAAGGACTGCAGACCAGGCTTTATCCTGACTCTGCACATCCCTGCCAGCGTTCTGATTAAAATAAAGGCACGTGGAGATGTCTCAGCAGAACTTCATGTTCTTGTCACCACCAAAATAGTCATTCCCAAGAACCAGAAAATGACTGTCTTATTGTTAACACTTTTCCCACAACGGACAGATTTAAATATAATTTATAATATTTTTTTTTTGCTCAGGATGGACAATAAGAGCTCCCACTAAAATGTACTAACCACCAGGCAGATAAATGCAGAAGGAAACACAGGAATCAATCCACATAAATTAGGTAACACCAAAGACAGGTTTCTCTAATAGACACCAGGCAGAAATGTTGCTCTCCTAGACCTCTCTCTCCCACAGATGGGGTCCTAAGGAAGGGAAATGGCAAACCCATGGACAATTTTCAAATTCAGGGAAAAAAATCTGACCTGGGCAGCAAACCCACACAATTATGTAAAATTGGCACAGATGACTTACTTTGTAAATCTATACACAAAAGATGAAATGAGAATGTAGAGCTGGAAAAAAAATCCATTAATGGATGTGGACTAAATTTATTTTCTTCTGCTTTGTATGAAAACAGTATTGTTTAATATTTTCAGAAAAAAATGGCTGTGAAAAACGTGCGGTGATGCCTACTCATAACAATCAAAAAAATTCACTCTATATGAACCCTCATTCCAGATGTTTTGTAGCATTTCCTCAAAAATCCTTTTGTGGATTTAGAAAGCATCCAGTCAGGAAACAGAAGGAAAAACACATTTCTCAAAACTGTATACCAAGCTGAGTATCATAGCACAAGCAGCTGCTATTTAAATCAAGAGGTGTCAAAATTCATGGGCTGAACCATAATCATACAGAATCACAAATAATTCACAAATCATACACTAGTGCATGGTCATGGACTGCTGACAAACAAGACAAAAGGTCATGTTAATTCAAAGCACTGGCCACACTGGGACTGCAGGATTGGGCATATACAGCAGACTAAAGTAAAGCTGTTGTGATCAATCCCAAACACCTAAAATATACATAACTAAGTATCCTCTTCTGGCTTGCATTTTTCGTTGAAGACATTATTTTTGCACAGAGTACTGTTCAGGAAAATATAATCTTCAGTTAGTCAAGTGAAGGAAAGAGAGGACAGAGTCTGCACGAACAAAACTGGGACTCACTGTGCTAATAAACATGGTTTGGACCAGGTTCTAGTGGAGGCTGAATTGAAGAAGCAAATGAAATGGAAAAGGTCGGGGATAGGTCAGGACAGATCAGAGGGGACACGGCAAAAGGACTGAGACTGGAGAAAGAAAGAGCAAAATCTGTCAGCATAGCAGCACATACTGATCCAAAGCCCAGTGTTCTTCAGTCTTCACACTCCTCTGTTGTCAGCACATCTAGGTGGAACTTTTACATATTTACACCCCCTGGGTCACAGAGATGTGTACCCCAGATCTACAACACACTGTCTCTCAAGACACCTTGAAAAGGCTGACTATGAAAATCTGTGAAAATGCTGTGATGTGGAGCATTCAGACATTATGGACTGTCAACACGAGAGGCTACAGTGCACACCTCCTCTGGCACCTCTCTGTTTATTTATGCAGGTGTACTCCTTAAACAGCTCAGTGTGATGCTTCCCAACTGGCTATCTTGCTGAAGGTCCAGATCCATGCACACCAGAGGTTCCATCACTCTTTGTGATGGCTGACGCACTCATGAAGCCAAGAAATAAACAATCAAGAAACTGCATTATTTTTTTAAGGTACATGGAACTTAACCCTGATCCATTCCCCACTAAGCTTCCCTGCCTGGCCTCAAAAACTGGAGTAAGCAGGAGTGCAAGTCCATGAGAAGGGAAAGACTTCAGCAGCATCACCAGTTTGGATCAGTTTGCTGTGCTGTGAAACTACAGCCTCAACCTAAATAATACCAAACCACTGAAATGGGTCTAACCCAGCTTTGCTGTGGCCCTGTCGCTCTCCCAGCCTGGGCAATCCAGGCCACTCTTCACACTAGCACAGTCTCTCCTTGGCACCCCTCAGTGAGCCCTTTCAAAGCAAGAACCTGGTGGAAAAATAACCCAGAAAACAAGACAGTATAATTTCATTTTGATTTAATGCCCTAAGCAGGTTCACCCAGGAGTTAAATGAGTTCTAGCACTGACATGAAGGAGAAGATAAGACCACGGGATGGGGTTTGGGTGGAAAGAGACTTGAAACAACAGCAACAGTTTCACCTAGCATATGGCCACAGCCCTTGAATGAAGCAGGTAACAGTGAACTTGACTTCTGACTGCAAGAGTTTGTTTCACTTCTGGAAGGTGTGTAGGAAGAGGCTGATGGCTGAAGGAGCAGATAGGATTTCTCACAGTTAAGGCAGCTGTGGCCTGAGCTGGAGGATGGGATATTGTCCCTGCCTTTGCCACACATTTTTACTGTGGTGCTAGATAAATCCCTGAAGCTGTTTTTTTTCCACAGCTACCCTTATCTCCTGTTCTGAGGACACTAATTACCTGCACTTCATTTACAGAGAGCCTGATGTGGTCCCTGTGCCTGATATGCGGGAGTGCCCGCTGCTCACTGCTGTAACAGAAGTATACGGGAGAGGCAGTCTGGAAAAGATGGTCTAAGGTGTTTTGAAATGGGCACCCCAAAATAAAGGATACTTTTGACTTTAACCGCATTACACCTCTTTTCCTCATCTGCAAAATGGGAGCAATGACAGACTGTGTTCCTCACAAAGAGGATGGTATAAAAATACCACAACAAATGTCCATGAAGCAGTTTGCCTCTGTTGTTGTGAAGTCTGTGAAGGAAACTTTGTGAAAAAATTCTTATGTCTACAGAAGATTTCAGAAGCCTGTGACAGAGAGGATCTACTTGCTGAACAACAGAGGAAAAACACTGCTGAGCAGAAACTGAGCGCACCGGCTTCTGTGCACTGACATGTGACAAAGAGTAGCGTCTGATATCACTGGAGATTGTATCTTAGTGCTTATGCAAACAGAGGCCGAATTAAGGTTGCAGAAGCAGCTTAATTCTCACATTTCTTAACTCCAGAGGGCTTAGTATTGCCACCTATCTAACACTCTTTCCAAGCTTGGTGCAAATCCCTCGTGCGTGACCCGCGCCAGGTCTGACAGACAGCTAACACCTTCCTGGTCCTGCAGCTGCTTCGGCAGCTCTGAATCACCCACGTAGGTGCTGTGGAGTACGAAGTCTACGAAGCCCATGGCCGGAGTTTCAGGAGCCTTCCTCCTCGTCTTCCTCCTCCTGCCGCACTTCCTTCCAGCCGGCATTGTGAGGCTAAGCCACTAGATGGGGTGCGGCGTGCTCGGCAACCCCCTTCCCCTGGGAGAGGCATTTCAATCATCATTTTGGCTTCAGGTTTTGCAACCAACTAAAAAACAAAAGAGGTGAAATGCAGTACAGAAAAAAGCCATAGCCAGCTTCCTCCCAAGCAGTTAACTTCTGCTTGTTCCTCGTGTTCGGCGTGAAAGGGGAGAAATCAAACGGAGTACACAAGCCCCAGCGAATGCTCGGCGCATCAATCCTGGAGGATGCTGAGCCCCCCCGGGCTCCCGCTGCCTGCAATGGGCATGGCAGGTGCTCAGGCTTTGGCACGGGTATCAGTCATACCTGCTTTGCCTCGTCTTGTCTCAGCTCCTCGAACCCAGACTGCGCAAGGATCAGTCAGCGATTTCTCTGGCAGTCCACACACATCTGCTTTCATACTCCACGCGCCAGTCCCAGTGAAATATAGCAGGCACAGTTCCCGTCCCCACCAATACGCCGCCAAATTTCTCTCCCTCTCTCTCTTAATAATGATCTGGAAGCTGGGTAAAAACAACATGCTCGTTTTTGACAAAGAGAGTGCTTCCTCATTACAGGGCTAAGGAAGGGGAAAGAGGACGTGAGGAAACTTATACAAAAAGATAACCTACAGAATTAAAGGAAAAAAAGGAAGAGTCCTTTCTAAAAGAGTTATTCCTTTCCAATGGAAAGACGGTGCTTTACTCAGTTAATCCCAGACTGAACTGCATAATGGTGGCCAGCTTACAGCTCTCTTCTCATCTCCCTAAAGAATGATTTTTTGAGAAAGTCATGCTGAAGCTGAGGTGTGTCTATTCCATCAGGAACATGCAGAGGGACTGGTATTTATCTGCATATCCACTGTTGCTGAATCATGCCTTCTCTCGCTCTTCCACAACTGTTACAAGAACTGTCCCTCTGAAGGTATCATCCATCCCAGTAACACTACTTATTACTAAACCTATATATAAAATACAATCAAACACTCCTTCCCAACATCCAGCTTCTTCCAGTCTCCCACAAAAATACCAACATCCTGGATCCTCCCACACAGCACCTTCTCATGACCTGGCCCAGCCTTGTAAGCTCCTACAGATTCTCCTTCTCCACGGCCAAGAGGAGAGCAAAAAGCCAGGATCATTTTGAAGGCGGTCTTTTCTTTTCCTTGTATGGTATGGGCAGAGGAAGACTACCTGAAGGCAGCTGCTGGGGATGCTCCTAACACAGAGCAGCAGTAGTGATAGGGGTAAGCTAACCCATCAGTTCTCTTTACCCCAGCAATGGAACAACTTGCATTTTACAGCCTGACACGGCCAGTACTGCACAGATCCATATCCTTGCAAGTGTCTCAAAAGCCACTCTTTCAAAAAGAGACACATGCAGGGCTGTGCCCAAGTGGCAATGCAGCACTTGGACTTGGCAAGATTAGGCTTCAGTGATGAACTGGGAGACGAGCATGGGCAGACAGATTTGTGCTGCCCAAAAGTATGTCCTGCAGGTGAAAACTCAATTTAACTTCCATTCCTGTTGAACTTGGATTTTCAAAAAGAGAATAATACGTAAAAATTGTGGCAGAAAAAAAGAAAACACAAAGGAAATAAAATAAGAAAGTGTACTTAAGCCACTCTTTTGTTAATTCATTGCAAAAACACTGATAAAATGCACAGTGAATCATTACTGGATATTAATGCAGACCGATCCTACCTAAGGAGTTTGCAGTCTTCCTATAAATTAATAAAGACAGAATATAATCCCAACTGCAGTGCTTTTGATCATATATATTAATACGGAGACTGCTGATCCACATCTGGCTAAAACAAATGTGTTTTTACACAAATTAGGTTACCACTGATACAAACAGTTTTGATTCATACTACAGAGCAGGAACAGATGATCAACGCTATTTCTTTGGTTTAGCACTGTGCTTGTGAAAGTCACCACTTATCAGCTGGGCTGCAGTAATTGCTTCTAGTCTCTTACAATTAGAAAAAGCCACTAGCTTAAACTATCTTAAAGCACTGATTACATTGTTTAGAAGCGCACATTTTACTTTACATTTGTAAACACTCAGGAACATGAGCACTAGCAGGCATTGCAGCTTAGCAAGGAGGGGCTACCTTGGGAAAAAGCAGATGAGTTGGATCTCTTGCAATCCTTTGACCATAAGAAAATTACAAAAGATATAGACTCAATAAATTTCCACAGATGACAAACGAACAAGAACAGCAACTACCTGAAAAATGAGCTGGTGGAGGCAACCTACTCCTTATGTCAGTGCACCTTATTTACACAGTACTAAAACACCAAAATTTTGCACTGACCCTACATATTCCAAGAAACAGTGTGGAGTTTTTATTCTAGAAATAACTTCATTAAAAACCTGTAGAATCCTTAAAGTCAAAGTTTAGACATTAAGTCTGCAAAGACAGCTCCATATGATCAGCTGTATGCAGGCTTTCAAATGGTAAGTCCTTTGATTTATTTTGGTTTCTGACATAAAGTACTTTTTGGTGTTCTGAAATACATGGAACCTCTGAATGACTACAAAAACCTGTTTGGGACATTTGCTGAGATCCATTTCACTGGAGGTTCACAAATACATTCATTCCTATTGCAGTACCAGGGTGCATAAACATAGTTTCGATAAAAATGAATACTAAGCAATTTTGCAAAAATTTTGCCTTCAAATCACATTAAAAAGAAGGCTTAGCTATTTGCTCCCTACTCTACAGTTACAAGTGCTGATAACCCAAAACAGTTTCAAAAATTACAACCCAGATCACTAAATCCAAGACACTACATATGTTTGGTGCCCCTTCAATTTACTTTCTTCAATTTACTTTCAATTTACTTTTAATTTTCAACCGTAAGATCAAAACCTCCCATTTGAAAAACAATCAGTTGAATCACAAAGCTTTGTCTTAATATACTAAATGTGCAAGATCAGAGATAAAATTGTTGGCAACGCAGATAATGTAACTCTGCAGCAAGTTCCCTGAAATAATCAGAATTAGGTACTCAGTTATGCTTTACTTGGACACACGACAAAGGGCAGTATTGTTGTTGTGCTCTGAGGGGACAGTCCCAGGGTAGAACTGTGAGTACTGAAGCTGTTATCGTATGGTATAGTGATACCTGAACCAACTTCATGTTACTGATTTAGCCCCAACAGGTGCACTTTCAAGTTCTCCCTTGTTTTAAAGGTCCCTGTTGATTGAGGACCTGAGTTCAGCAGGTGCTGTATCCACTGATGGCAAGAAACAACATGTTAAAAAGGCACGTGCAAATGATCAAAAATGGATAAATCAAATATTTCCTTCTACTTTTTAGTATCTGTCTGCAGGTTGATCTACTGGACAACCACAAATCATTTATGAGTAGAACTGACATTAAACTCTTAATACATTTAATCCATAGATTTTGTGGTGTGATGTGAGTTTGGTCCAGACAATTCACTTTGCTCTAATAGCCCAGACCCTCCTTTGCTCATGGTTTTTTTTTTTCCTGTGATGCTTTCCTGACATTTTTGCACCAGCCTCTGGAGTCTACTCAGCTGTGGACTCAGTGGGTAGCTCTGGTGTCTGCCTTCATGTTCCAACTCAACTCACTAAAACCAGCACTCAACCCCACCTGCACCTTCTATGGGGCTCCTGACACCCAAAACTGGTGCACAGTCATCTTCCAGTATTTTGGTGTATTTCTGCAGCCTTCCTTCTGCAGAGCTCTCAAGAACACTTTTTGCATACTGCAAAAAGGCAATTAGGGACTTCAGAAGCTGAGGCAAAAAAACATGGTATCATATAGTTAAATGGCCAGCCCTGTAAGAATAAATTTTTTTGGTGAAAATCAATAGAAGGTGATGGATCAATAGAAGTTCTCTGTATAAAAACATTTACTCCTGAAACAGCGCTGTTTTGTGCCATGTAAAACCAGAACACTTTTCCCTAAGGAATCAGTTATTTTCTGATGACAATGAATTATTTTCCAATATTGAAAGTTTCAAATGAAAGCCCTCAAACGACTGCAACTACTTCAGGTGGGCACCAGCACTGTTTTACCTGGGGGTGGAACCCCTTTCCATGGCAGCCCTGCCTCTCTGAGAGGAGGCCAGGCTGCTAAAATAAAGCTGCTGGAGTGAAGCCAAATTATGGCTTCAGGAAAAGGGATGCTATGTCAGGGCTTTATTGATGTTGTAAATCTTTGCAGTTAAGAAAAATCAAATTTCCGAGTGCTGAAGTGATCATTTCTTGGAGAGGCACTGGAGACAGCCTGGGAGCTGACAGGAGGACAGTGGCTCCAATCTTGCTGGATGAAATGTGCCCAGTAGCAGAAAGCCCCTGAAACATCCTGCACGTTAACAGGACTTAAGTTGGAGGCTTGAGCGGTGTATAAACCCTTACATGGAACATCTCTGCCCTAGACATATTGTTTTTTCTCCTGAAGCTGAAGTTAATGGGAGCCAGTGAATGGCCAGCTGATTTCAGCAGTTGTGATTCTGCTGAATAAAATAAAGTTTAAATGAGCTTGTGCAGACATTAGTGGTAATGCAGCTGGGAGACAAGGGCTGCACGGGGACTATCCAGAAGGCTGGGATTTGGACACCACAGATCATCCAGCTCTGTGTTACTGGCTGCCACGGTATTTAAAATAATTGTAGTTCTCTGGAGAGAGTATATAGATAAACTCTGTCTTATGTTAATGCACCATCATATAGAGTTGTTTACAGGCAGTACTTAGTAAAGTACTTAAGCATGTATTTAAACACGCTGCTGAACATCAGTGTGATTAATACTTTGCTGAATTAGAGATATGATACGAATATATTTTTCTGCTGTTGCAATTTTTCATTATATACAGTTATAAGCTGGTCATAAGGATTTTCTTTCAGTTTTGCATTCAGTAAATGAGTTAATTTGGGAGTCAAATTCTGCCTTAGTTATTCCTGCACAATGCCTTTCATATGCATGAGGGAAGAAGACTGCTCTGTGACCTTTAATTGGACTTATTTTTTCTTAGTCTTTAATCAAGGAAAAAACAAATCTCGTTCTTTCTTTCTGATCCTGCAGTGCTTTGACATTCCTTTCATGTCATTTCAATCAGAAAAGTATCTTTTACATATGGTTTGTATGTTCGTTAAAACTGTACACATAAAGCAGACATAATTCTTGACCAGCAAGCAAGCAGCTACTGTTGAGCACAGATTGGAGTCATACACTCTGTTCTTTTGGCATGTAAAACCAGGGAGGAGGGAGGAGAAGAGCAGAAACATGGCCCTTACATCACTCATCATGGTAATTCTATTTAAATCTATTTTAATGATTTCTAATAACATAATTTGCCAAGCCTCCCCACCTGAGAGTGATTCAAGCGCATCTCTCTCTCAATTTTCCCTTTCCTGCTTAGCCCAGGGAGGAACATTTACTGTCTCCTAGTTTCAAATTTTGGGGTCAAACATTTTTTTAATCCCTTTTTTTTTTTTAATAATAAGAACTCCAAGCATTTTTCTACTCATATAGATTAAGTTATTGGTTATTGTCATCATTGCAGAACTGTCACTTCACTTGCATTTACTTGCAGTTTCTGCTCACAAGGAAACAAGCTTGATTTAATAAACATTTTAAGAGCTGAGAACATATCCCCCCCACCCAAAAAAAAAAAGCTAAATCATGTGCATTACATACATTACCTACTTGTAATAAAATGAGAATTTTTAAAATGATTCAGTCACAGATAATTTGTAACTGAAAACGACAGGCTCACATCAGCCACTGGATGCTCTGGGTGTTTGCGGAGCTCAGTAAGCACTTGGGTAGGTTTATCCACTTCATGGAAAACAGAACTTCACACTGTGGAAAAGATTCTGATTCGCTTTCATGGTCCCAAGCATCCTGAACAGAAGTGTCTCACACGAAACAGTCACGGTGCCGGGCTCACTCCCACACCTTGGCCCTCACACACAGTTCACACAGATGCAGGTTAGTCAAGGGCAGTGCAGCTGGAAACCAGGCATGCCTCCCTGCCAAAAATACTGCCCAGTTTATTTCACACATGGCTCCCAAGAAGCCAGCACAGTTAGTCTCCAGAACAGCTCTGGAGGGGCTCAAAGAGCTGGCTGACATCATCACGAAACCTCTCTCAATGATTTTTGGATGGTCTTGGAAATCCAGCTGACTGGAAGCTGGCAAACGCTGTCCCGATTTTCAAGAAGAGCAAGGAGGACCCTGGAAACTACAGGCCTGTCAGTCTCACTTCAGTGCCTCGTAAAGTTATGGAGAAGATTTTTCTGGGAACTACTGAAAAACACCTGAAAGACAACACTGTCATCGGTCACAGCCAGCACAGCTTCATGAGAGGGAAGTCCTGCTTATCCAACCTGATTTCTTTCTGTGACAAGGTAACCCACCTAGTTGATCAAGGGAAACCAGCTGATGTAATCTTTTTGGATTTCAGTAAAGCTTTTGATACTGCCTCTCACAAAATGCCCAGCACACAGCTGGATAAAGACATCATGTGGTGGGTGAGCAATTGGCTCACGAGTCGAGCACAGAGGGTAATAGTGAATGGTGACCTGTCACTAGTGGGGTTCTGCAGGGCTACATCTTAGGCCTGCGCTCTTCAACATTTTCACAAATGACTTGGATGCAGGACTGGAAGGGATAATCAGTTTGCAGATGACACAAAACTGGGAAGAGCTGTTGACTCCCTTGAAGGCAGGGAGGCCCTGCAGAGACCTAACAAATTAGAGGGATGGGTAATCACCAACTATATGAAGTTCCACAAGGAAAAGTGGTAGATTCTGCACCTGGAATGGGGCAACCCTGGATGTTTGTACAGACTGTGGAATGAGAGGCTGGAAAGCAGTGCCACTGAAAGGGACCTGGGGGTCCTCGTCGATGGCAAACTGAATGTGAGTCAGCAGTGCCCTGGCAGCCAGGAGGGACAAGTGTGTCCTGGGGGGCATCAGGCAAAGCCACCTGGTCAAGGGATGGAATTGTCCTGCTCTGCTCTGCACTGCTGAGACCTCATCTTGAATATTTTGTGCAGTTTTGGATGCAACAAGATAAGCTGTTAGAGGGAGTCCAAAGGAGGGCAATGAAGATAGTGAAGGGCATGAAGGAGAAGCCGTGTGAGGAGTGACTGAGGTCACTTGGTCTGTTCAGCCTGCAGAAGAGGAGACTGACCTCATTATAGTCCACAACTTCCTGAGGGAAGAGGAGGGGCCGGCCCTGATCTCTTCTCTGTGGTGACCAGCAACCGGACTCAAGGGAATGATCTGAAGTTGAGTCAAGAGAGGTTTAAATTAGATATTAGAAAGAGGTTTTTCACCCAGAGGGTGGCTGAGCACTGGAACAGGCTCCCCAGGGAAGTGGTCACAGCACCAAGCCTGACAGAGTTCAAGAAGCATTTGGATGATACTTTCAGGCACATGGTGTGACTCTTGAGGACAGTCCTGTGCAAAGCTAAGGGTTGGACTTAATGATCCTTGTGGGTCCCTTACAACTCAGCACATTCTGTGATTCTGCAATAAAAGAGATGTTGCTTTTGGGAAGCAATTGGGGAAAAGTTCCAAGCCATGCCTCAACAGATTCATATCTGAAGGAACAATGTTGTAAAGGGTGCCAAACTTAAAGGCACATTCATTTAGCTATAGACTTCTGTACTGAAGAGAGCTTTATGGATCCAAGAATTTTAAGACCAGACAGGTTTTGCAAATGCCTAACCTTAACGTAGACCAGTAAAAACAGGTTTCATGAATTGAAAATAAAATTAAATTGTTCCATATTTTAACAAGTGATATTACAAAGCTAACAGCAATGAAAATAAGTAATAATGATAATAATAATTATAATTATAATAACAACAGCAGCAGCAACTACCACCACTCATCTTTACAATTAATTTCTGCCAAAGATCACTAATCATCTGGGAGCAATGAACAGAAATAATTGACATGCTGACATTCTGACAGACATAAGGGAAAGCTTGGGAATCAAACCACTGCCCAGGACAGCAATTCTGACTTCATCACCACCACATGTTCCACTGAGTATGAACACATTTCCAAGTGAAACTTAGGCTATTTGCTATATTTCTACATAATTGAGGTAGATTCTTGAATAATAAAAAGTCACGCATCATATTCACGCAGTTGCTGCATTTTTTATTTGTGGAGGGCTTCAACTGAAAGTGAGGTTGCTGAATAAACATTCAGTCTTTAGATCTGAGAGCATTTAATTATTTGGTAAACAGGAAACCAGTTTTATCTTCAAGGCCTGCATTTCAATAGGCAGAGGTTGCAGGTTTAAAAACCGAACACCTGGAATTGGACTGTACATTCTTCTCCCCATCTCTCTTTTCCACATGATGATCAGTTCAATTAGATATCAGAATATCCAATCTTACTGTACTGAAAATATTTCCATTACACATGTGAAATATTTCAAGCTTTGAATGGGCATAAAACATGACATCAAATAAAAAAAGCATAGCCAACTAACAGCAATTACTCTGCAAGTAATACAGAGCTTTGCCATAAGATAAGTTACATTCGTATACCCTAGGTATCTCCTAGTAGGATATTCCTTTGCATTATATAGGAACAGTGATCTCTGAAATCAACATTTCTACTTTTTCTTATCGATAGTTGTGATCCCTGACAAAAACAAGCTAACAGATAATAGATACAAACACTACAAAGGAACTACATAGTCATCTTCTTGTTCTAACAGGGTCTGTCCAGAACTCACTGCAGTAACTATACTGTGAGCTCTGATCGGTCACAATCCACTGGAGAGGTCATATTTTAGGCAATATATCACAGAACCACAGAATGCACATCTCCAGAAAGCAGGGGGCCTATTCTGATGTTTTGTAATGCTCTGTGCCTGAAGTGAAATTCCCTGAACTGACATCTACATGAAATATCAGATCCCATGATCTTCCCCAATGTGACTGAGAGCAGAATTTGGCCTCCTGCATCTGCTGTTGACAATGAGCAATGGAACTGTCAGGGCACATTCGTAATTCAAAATGCAAGCCGCAGCCTTTTGTGCAAAGAGCTGTAGCAGATTTGTAGGAACTACATGCAGCAAAAAAAGTAGAGTTACATACTGTGCCAAAACATAAATGCCAGTGTCAACAGGAGCTGGGTGCACGCACAAGGGCAGACTGGCCTAACAGACTATCTGAAATATGCAAGGATGCAAGACAAGTTATTTCCTTGACTGCTGCCTAGACAGAGGCTCCAGAACATTTGACCATGTTTTGAGCTTCCCATCAGCTAAGCAGGCTAACATGAGAGCTGTGTGAACCTGACCTAGCGTTCGTTGATACCAATACTCAGGATACTAAGGCACAATACAAAACTTCCATAACATACTGTTCTAACACACAATCACATCTGTGAGCTTCTCCTATTCTGGTTCCCTTCATCCTGGCCACCCTCTATTTTAAAATACTGCTGTTAGAAAGAAACTAAAAAAAGATATCAAGACCTGCTTGTGCATTTTGATCAGAGATCTAAAAAAAGCTTACAGCTTCAAAAAGCTGTGAGAAGATGCATCGGAAGCTCAGCAAGTCTATATGTGCACATTTTTAAGAGGCAATTTTAATTTTTATTTTAGCTCATGCAAGACTTTCACACATATTATTTTCACTGAACTTTGCCTGACTTGTAAGTATGAAACTCATCCACATGGAGACAGCAATATATACAGATACATATACTCCCCCAAATTCGGAGGTTTTCCGAATATTTGGTTCTTTTCCATCTGGGGTTTGTAGATGATGGTTATGTTTCTACCGTACTCAATGCTGTGACTGAAAATGGTAGCTTCAGCGGGCAACAAAACTCAGCCTGAAAGCCTCTGGTTTTTTTGGTGGGTTTCACAGTCTAAAAAGATCAAAATACTGCCAACTGCCCCTGGAAGGCCAACTAGCTGGTTCATAGCTAGGTAGGCTTTCCCAGTTACCCAGTTGACCTCAAGGAAGGCTATGTCTGCACTGAGCAGGCCCAGAACAGCCCTATGAGCAAATCAGTGCCTTACTCTGCCACGTCAAAGCCTCTCCCTGCACAGCAGTTTCAAGTGATGGTGAACATTAGTGACCGCCCTTTAACCCATTCTGCTAAAGATTCGTCACACACTTCTGAAGCTATGAGGACAGTTGCAAAGAAAACTCTTTCTAAATGTTTTCCAGGGCTTGATTTGCTGTGAGAAAGTAATATATACAATAAACAGGTAAAAAAGCATGGAGATTAAACTAATCTTTCAGTTATCCTGTTCATCTTTCTAAAGAAAAATTTTTCTCCACTCACTCTCAAGTGTTGTGTTTAGTTTGATTAAAAGATTTTTCAAGCTGCAGAGGTTCTGCTTCTTTCCAGTAAAAAAATGTACCAGACCACAGCTGATCCCTCTAGGTATTTCTTCTGATATCTCCTAAAGTCTTTTATTCAGCTGTATCCCACCTTGCACATAGGCATTACATAAGTATATCTCCCCAGTCCATGCAATGCCTAGTTACACTCTCGTTCCCAATCTTCCATTAAAACTCATGTTTCAAAATCCCCAGCATCCAAAGATTACACAAGCAATACCTGTGGCATATAGAAAGCAGTTTTTCTCTACTGACAGAAGGCATTAGATCTGCTCTCCTTTTTTCAGGAACTCATTGTGCTTTTCCTTATATAATGGGATGGCAATCCTGTTCCTGAATTGGACCACAAAAATTATTCAAGAGGCTTTGCTTTTCAAGCTGCAGATCATATTCTAAACATCAGCAGACTACAGTACATTCAGACACTTGATAGTTTTCCCTTCTACAAGCAAAAACTCCCCCCAATACCTTTTATTGCATATCTGTCTTATTAGTAGTTGTCCACCCATGGCTTCTGAAGGCAATGCCCTACTTTTACTATGCATTGCAATCTGCAGTTCTGTAATCCACATCCAAAAGATTCACAAAGGAAATGTCTTGAGATCAAAGCACCGAGACAACATTCACCAACTAAATCTTCAGCCATGGAAATCTTGTGTGACCTGAACAAGCTGTCAGAGCACAGCGTCCAAACTCATGTTTGGGCACTAAGCTCCCTGGGTGTGTTAGGCTATTTGGCCTCTCTCCATCTGAGTCCTGAAAGGTCTGGTCTCTCTCCATCTCAGTCTTGCAAGCTTTGGCCTAGGTCAGTCCTGCAAGAGTGCCGTTAATTAATACTTCTAGCATGCACTAGAAGTGAACAAGCATTCAAGAAGCAATCTACAGCACAAGAACCATCATGGTACACACATGTAAAGTGATCATAATCCTAACCAGATAAACAACTGCTTAAGGCAAACACCTTCCTCTTCTCCACAATTTTTGAAGACACAGTCATGCACGTACATCTCTGCTTTTCATATACTGAAATTCTTTAAATACTTAGTTTCCTTACCTTCTTTTTCTTTTACAAAAAGAAGTTACCATAAAAAGGTAGCAATCGTCATCTATTCTGCATCTGCATTTTATCTATCTTAGAAGCTTTTGCTTCCTTTAGGAATTAAAAAACTAAGCACTCTAGAATTACATGCTGCAACAAGTAAAAATAAAAATACCACAACAGAGGAAGTATGTGACACACTCATTTTTTCATTTGAATTAATCACACTGGAGATATGCACTGACAATGATTTTGCAGCCGATTTAAAGCAAAAGCTGGATGTTTTTTATTAAATTATATTATTACTAAGTAAAAGAAGACAGGTAACACTTCCTTCTTCATGGAACCTTCATGAACTGTTACACTTCCAGACATTTTATGCGGTCTGTACTTTAACTCTTTTCAACTCTTCTATGCATTTAAGGCAAATGAAATTTAAATCAGCAGCTTTCAATCAGACAGTTTTTTCAATGTGACAGTCTAACACCAAAATTGGTATCTGATTGCAGTCTAGTGGAGTGTAAAATACATTTTTTTAATGGATCATTGGAAAAAATCTAAACCCACTGTGATCAATTCATTCAAATTACAATTAAGCAAGTAATGGGTTTTGCTAGATTGTTAGAATGGAAGTAGAAGAGAACCACCATAGATTTAGGTAAGACTTTGGCAGTAAGAAAAGAATTTTTGTTTGGTATGTTTTGCAAAAGATCGTAACACGTCTCCTCTGACAGTAGAGAATTTTCCTTTATTCTTAGCAAGCTCTGCCAAAATTCAGCTAATATTAAAACTCAGATAGTGCTATAGAACCAGACAATTTTATTAACTACTTATTTGTTCTAATTAATTTGTCTGAGAGTGAACAGAACTCATTTTTAAAGGAACCAAGATTATCATGCGCAAGAAGAAAAAGAATTCCTCACTCAAGAAGAATTTACAGTAGTCACTGTAAATAACATCTGCACACTTACTGTAAATCATTTTGGTGACAGAAGGTACTGCCATGCAGTCTGATCAACATTACCAATGAAGCACAGCCAATTTTCATATGTTTGTGTGACAGATTGCTGTTATTAGTCAACATTAAGATGTTTGATGTATTTGCATAGGGCTTCCATTCCCCAAACTTCTTGTTTTGTATTCTGAAAAAAGCATCTCTGCAAAAAATTAAATTGACATGAGAAACAGGGATGGGGGTTTTATTTCACTTGCATCATGTAAACTTCAAGTCACATCTTCTCTTAACTTCTAACAGTCTTCAACTTATCTTGAAAATCAGATTCTTACCATAGAATCATAGAATCGGCTGTGTTGGAAAGGACCTCTGAGATCATCAAGTCCAACCCTTGGTCCAACACCACCGTGCTTACTAGACCATGGCACTCAGTGCCACATCCAGCCTCATCTTAAACACCTCCAGGGATGGAGAATGCACCACTTCCCTGGGCAGCCCATTCAAAGGCCTGATTACCCTGCTGTATTCTGAGCACCTGCCATCATCACCAATGCCTAAAACCAGAACTCAGCCAACACCTATGCTTTGCATGATGCAACACTGAACCAAGCCCTTCTCCTGCTGAGCTGGAATGACTAAGAGCAAGATCTTGTTTTGCTTCAGGGAAATATGGCAGTTTCTCCAAGATTTTTAGCTAGCTAAGCACAGCTGCTTTATCCGTAGATAACTGCAAAGAGGGCACAGTAATTCCGGTACTGCTCTGTCATTGCTCTAATGCCAACATTGATGTAAGGTGCAGGTTCTAGTCTGGGGGCACAGGGGACTTCCACGTTCCTTGAAAGACCTGCTTAGACTTAAGGGCCAAACAACTATACTTTAAGGAATTCAGCTGTTTCTTTCTGAAGACATGGAAGATTAGGAACAACATACATAAATAGAGAATTTGGGAGGCATTAAGCAGACAATACTTCCAATGCACTGGAAGATAGTGCTGCACAGACTTTCCTAGGGCTGGCAAAGCAGCGGACGTAACCAAGGAAGTCTGAAGGCAGTAAGAGTTCAAAACACTACAGCTGGATTTGCTACCAAGATTTGCATCATTCCATATTCATTTTCCATTTAATTTTTCATGGGATCTCATCTGCTTTGAATAAATAATGAATTATTGCCTCAGATACTCATTTTTACATACCATATTCATCTCAGTGGAAGCCTTGCAGATGCGGCCAATCTCTGTTGTGAACAGTCCATCTCTGAGAAGGCTGTGTACTGCCTGCTTCTCTTACCCAATTTCCTTTTATTTAAAAGCAGTCAACCAAAGAGCTATTTAATACTGAACTCCCCTATCACCCTGCAAACCTCCAGTGACTCAGACAGAAGCGAATGATCTGCTGATAATGATATTCCTGCTGCACCACTTCTCACTTCTTCGTCTTCTGTTCCAAATATTCAATTATTTGATCCCCCATGTTTCAACTCACTAACCACTTTCCCAGATTTCTAGCTCAGAAGCAGAAATAAAGACAGTATAAACGCCAAATTGTTAGGATTTACACTTATGTAATTCTTCCCAACAGTAGCCTTTCCTTATTCATTAGAGACCCATTTCTGTTCTTCACAATTTAGTTTCTCTGCCTAAACCTTTTGGTCAAAAGCTGCTGCAGACTGGATCCACACTGTATCAGTGCCTTGGCCCTCGTTTGTTGGACAACTACATTCCTAAGCAAAACAAAACATCATTCCAATTAAATCCATATCTGCCCTGGCTTCCAGCTGAAAGGTGTCCCTCTAGACACTCTTTTGGGTTTCCCGTGTTCTCCCCTCCAGGCCTGATAAGCAGCTGGGGTTCCCATCACCAGCTCGCTCTGTCACCAACAACAGGAGAGTCACCCATCTTTAGCATTAACTCTGAAATAAGACAATGTTTTTAACACCTGGAAGATGCCTCCAACCTCTGGCTTGGCATTAAGAGAAACAACTGGATGGAGTAGACTGAGCCAGATGCTGATTGGTACAGTATTGAACCTGTACATCACAGTACAAGGTGGCGGAAAGGGAAGAACATATACAGACACACACACACTCTACCTGAGCCCTGAGGATCTTCTTTACTCAGTTTTTCCTAGTGACTGTGAAAGAACATCAATGCATGAATTGGATTTAAGAAGCACTGAATGAGGCAAACAAGCGGTAGCAGCACAGGGAAGGTGAGAGTGCTTGGCCAGTCTTTGTAAACCCCTACACGAGCCATCTTGTGTTGGAGGGAAGCCAGAGCCTTCACCTGTGTGAGTGAAGGGAGTGCAGTCCCCGTCTGGAACTGCTCTTTTAAAACCAGAGTAGAGGATGGGCTGGGGAGGGAAGGGGGACATGGAAGAAAACCTAAACATATGGGGCTCACAGGTATTGTGACACCATAAATAATTAAGACATCATGCATTTGACTCCTAAAGTGCATGTTGTACAATGAAATTAATAAAGCAAAAGGGATGAGGGAAACAAAGTATTCAGAAACACATGGACATGGATCAATGAGTTAACAAATTGGCCTTGCAATGTTGGATAAAGGATTTTTGCAAGGCATCTCTGATTAACTGAAATGCTAGTGATAATCTGTATTTTCCCATTTCCTGTAACTGTGACTTACCCCTAAACCAACATCACCCCCTTCCTCTGTTACTGATATATCTTAGGCCATCCTTCTTCTGTACATAGATGCAAAACAGCACAGACAAGATTAAATGAAGCACCTGCTTTTAAGTAAGCTATTAGTAACTCTCTGGGGGAGCAGAGGGATGGAGATAAACACTGTTTTATCCTACCACAACAGTAGCTTTTCTTGCTCAGTAGTACGCTTACAGAGATGGCTATTCCAGCTGAAAAATTCATCACAGCAGATTTTATTACTTCCTATACTACAGAGTGATAAAGATAACTAGTGGAATAATTACATTAAGCTATAATTACATATAGTAATCAATTATCAAGGGCATGGCAATGCTCTGGAAGTACTTTCAGTTCTAAACACTCTGCATTTCTCAGGCAGCTGTTAAGGACTTTCCTTTATTGATAATTCAAAACCTATGACTTATCAGCACATGACAAGTGAAACCCAACTGCACAAGCAGTGATCCCTCCATGATAGCTCCGTGGAGAACTGTTCCAGACACCTTTGCATCATTCTCAAGGTTGGGAGCAACCAAAGCCATGCTGCAGAGGCACTCAGGTTAATCAGGATAAAGACATTGCAGCGGACACCTAATCGAGTTGCCCTCAAAGCTGGAAATGAAGCCTGTGCTGGCAGGGGAGGCTGGGAAGAAGAGGAAACAGAACAAAAGGCAAGGCATGGTACCAGTGTTTTTAAGGGAATTTAGCCAGAAGCACTTAGTTTGGCAACCTGCAGTTCAGCCAGAAACCAGAGACGTCAGACAGACATTTGGTTCTGGAACAAGCACGGAAAGGAAACACTACATACGACTGGGCAGAAATAAAAAGAGAAAAAAGCTAAAAATCAAGATTTATTTTGTTGTCACTCTTATCCTCCTTACGACTCTCTAATCAAGTCCTCTTTTAGTTAAGGAAAACTCATTCCCTCTTTTTGTACTGTATTTCTACTGTACCTGGAAAAAGGTTAACAGAAACTATAAATAGTAATAAAATATCAACCACAACTACAGGCTTGTAACCAACATCATAACCACAAAAAAGACATTTGATGTAGAAGCTGCTTGATATAGAAGGACACAAGAGAGCAGATAAACATCTGCATCTGTTTACAGCAAAGATGCATCTCCACTTAATTTTGAGTACAGTCCTTTCAGGATACTTATCCAGACTAATCAGATTAATGTAGCTGTGGACTGTCCTCTATGATCGATTATCTGAATTTCTTACCTAAAATTTGCAGGAAACGTGGTGGCTGGTTTGCCTGGAGGTCAAACAGGAGATTTGATCTGAAAATTTTGTTTGCACTTTCTGTAGCTCAAAGGCACAAATGTTTGAAGTTCCACTGAAAAGCACACATTCACTGTAGTAGTTGCTCACTTGGATTAGTACATATAGTTAGGTGAAAGGCAAACATCAGCTCTGCAAGTATGAAGATTCTTATTTTCCCTGAAAAAAACGAGTGTTGTGCCTTAGAACGCACATACCAGCAGTTAGGAAAATGCAGGGCTAAAAATAATAATAATAATAATAATAATAATAATAATAATAATAATAAACAACTTAAAAATTCTTATTGAATACTTAGAAAACAATGCTTAAGATCTGAATCTGTGAATCAGATACATGTTGATGTAAAAATTTAGGATGCATGCTTTTTTTTCTATTATTTTTAGCTTTTGCTGTACTCTTTAGCAATCACCAAGACAATCAAAGAATGGTTTGGCTTGGAAGGGACCTTAATGATCATCTAGTTTCAACCCTTCTGCTGTGGGCAGGGACACCTTCTACTACTGCAGGATGCTCAAACCCTCATCCAACCTGGCCTTAAACACTTTCAGGGATGGGGCATCCATAACTTCTCTGGACAACCTGTTCTGGTGCCTCGCCACCATCACAGTAAAGAATTTCTTCCTAATATCTAATCTAAACCTGCCCTCTTTCAGTTTAAAGCCCTTATCTCTTGTCCTAGCAATACATGACCTTGTAAAACTCTCCTTCTGGAGAGGACCTTTTCATATTTGGCTCTTCAGCGGTCTATCAGTTTTGGGGGAAAAAGTCCCGGAACAGTATTAGTGGCAACAATCGGCCTAACTTGCCAATACTGAAGAAGGAATGTTGGTATCAAGATTCAAATTAAGCCCATTCTCACCCCGTATTTTTAAACAAGATTTAATCTATCTATTGTCAAATTTACCAATAAAGTCATTAAAATGAAATAGAAGCTCTCTCCACAACAGATGCAAATCACATCAGGTCACATTAAACTGGCTATTAAAAACATGCAGGAGAAAAATAGCCCAATGATTGTAAAATCCAGTTTTGCTTCTGGACTATTTATTATTGTAGATTAAACAGGTTTAAAAAGAAAGCAAACAAAACAATCACCTGAACTGTTTATGTTTAATGATTAGAGTTACAATTTAAAAACCATATGCTTGGATTCTGTTCGTTAGAGTCAAGCTGGTTTCACCATGGCTTCATGAGAGGAAAGTCCTGCTTATCAAACCTGATTTCTGTCTATGACAACGTAACCCACCTACTTGACCAAGGGAAGCCAGCTGATGTAATCGTTTTGGATATCAGTAAAGCTTTTGATACTGTCTCTCACAGGATCCTTCTGGACAAAATGTCCAGCCCACAGCTGGATAAACACCATGTGGTGGGTGATCAATTGGCTCACAGATCGAGCACAGAGGGTAACAGTGAATGCGGTAACATCAGACTGGTGACCTGTCACTAGTGGAGTTCCACGGGGCTCCATCTTAGGCCCTGTGCTCTTCAACATCTTCATAAATGATTTAGACACAGAGCTGGAAGAGCCCCTCAGAGAGACCTTGACAAAGTAGAGGACTGGGCAATCACCAACCATATAAAGTTTGACAAGGGGAAGTGCTGGATTCTGCACCTGGGATGGGGCAACCCTGGATGTACAGACAGATTGGGGAATGAGAGGCTGGAAAGCAGTGCCTTGGAAAGGGAACCTGGGGGTCCTGGTTGATGGCAAGTTGAATCTGAGTCAGCAGTGCCCTGGCAGCCAGGAGGGCCAACCGAGGGGGGCATCAGGCAAAGCATCACCAGCCGGTCGAGGGAGGGGATTGTCCCGCTCTGCTCTGCACTGGGGCAGCCTCACCTTGAATATTGTGTGCAGTCTTGGTCACCCAGTATAAGATATTAAGCTCTTAGCGTCCAAAGGATGGCAATGAAGATGGTGAAGGGTTCTGCGGGGAAGCTGAATGAGGAGCAGCTGAGGTCCCTTGGTCTGTTCAGCCTGGAGAAGAGGAAACTGAGGGGAGACCTCACTGCAGTTTAACCTTTCCCTTGTGAGGGGAAGAGGAGGAGCAAAGACTGATCTCTTTTCTGTGGTGACCAATGACAGGACTCAAGGGAATGGCCTGAAGTTGAGTCAGGGAAGTTTAGGTTGGATATTAGAAAAAGGTTCTTCACCCAGAGGATGGCTGAGCACTGGAACAGGCTCCCCAGGGAAGTAGTCACAGCACCAAGCCTGCCAGAGTTCAAGAAGCGTTTGGATGATACTCTGAGGCACATGGGGAGACTCTTGGGAATGGTCCTGTGCAGGGCTAAGGGTTGGACTCGATGATCCTTGTGGGTCCCTTCTAACTCAGTATATTCTGTAATTCTGTGAAGGTCACAGAAGCATCTAAATGGATCGCCCAAAAGAGAAAACAAAAATTATCAACTAAAAGCAAGGTTTTTTTCTCAGTAGGTCACCATGACAAGCTTAACCCAGAAAACAGTTTTGTTGTTATTCTTAAAAGACACATTTACCTTCCCAGACAACTCTGTCTAAATGCTTCTAATCAGTTTATTAATTTTATACATATTTTTATTTTTCTAGAAAATGGTGAATGATTTTCTTAGTTTTTTTTTCCTTTTTTTTTTTCTTACTAATCAGATGGAAATTGAATCAAAATAAAATGCATACAACTCCTATTTCTTATTTTTAAAAGCGGTTAAAGATTTTAATTAAAATCTAGGACAGGTAGGATTCCTCTGTCTCATCAAATTTAATCCAGTGCCATCACTGGAATATGCCATGAACATGTCAATACTTCTCACAAATCTTCTAGCATCCATTTAAAACTACTTCTTCTGCCCCAACTACAATCTCCTGGAAGGCTCAACCGTCTGATGGATAACAGCACACGTATAATTTGCAGCTGGATTTTATTCGAATGGATCTTAAATCAAGACTACTTTTTATCCTCTCCAGTCCTCCTGTTTAAGCCTTTATGTATTTATTTAACTTTCATTTCATTAGGCTAAACAGTGTAAGCCCTTTTAGCCTTTTCTCCTAAAAGAGGCTGTTGCACCCCCTGCTCGTTTTAGCAGGTAGTTTTTGAGCCTGCTTCGAGCTCAGGTTCGTGTTTTCTGGGGATGGATTATCAGAGATGCATGTGGTGTTCCAGAGGCGGCATCGAAACCTTCTAAAGGGGCACTGAGAGAGATCCTGCTGCTGGCTGTGAATCCTTCCTTCATCAGGGAATCTCTTTGCTCCTGCTGATGCCATATTGCGAAATGACACGTCCAGTGTCATTAAGACAATCTCTTCTCCTGCACATGCGATTGTGAGCCTGAGCTCTGTGTGATATGTGGAAATTGAGTCTTCTGACCCAGCTTTCATGTCCAAACTAGGATGCTAACAGCAGGTTTAGCAGGTTTATCGTCCAGTGTGTAGCTGTCACCTTCTGATAACAAGCAATTTTCACTCCCATGTGCTCCTTCCCACTAGCCAGTGTGTTTTACCCCAGCTTCCACTCCGACCTCTCTCCCAATGCTTAAGACAGGTTTTGTTTTGCCATGGACTGTTATCTTCAATAACCAAGCTGTGCTTATGGGTCAGTTTGACCGCTTCATTTTTCTGCATTTTCTAGGTAACTAAAGCACTTCTTACTACATGTGGAGCTGACAGGAGAGAGCTCTAACTCATGTGCACATTTTGACGTTCAAAACAGTATTTTTGCTGATCAGCCCTCCTCTTCCATGCTTCACATTTACTCTTAATTTCCTTTCTGAGTTCACATGGTTATATCTGAAGTCTTTCTTGTCCATCTTTCACTTTTTGTTTACAAATCAATTACAGGCAGAAGTTTTTAAGACAAAAGGGGTGGGAATTTGCCTTCTCTTTGTATAGTGCCGAAGCTCCAACACGGATGGCTTTCGCTTCTCAATTTTTCAAGGCACTTCCCTTTTGTAATACAATTACATAAGATTTATAAATAAACCCCAGAACTGGAGTGGAGTACAGACCTCACAGACTTTCTGTTCATCTCTACAGTTCGCAAGTCAATATCTGATCATTCTATCCAAAGTAATTTTTGGCCCCCAAATGTACCAGAAATGCTTTACTGTTTACCAGAACAACACTGAAAATACCCCAACTTCTCATTTCTTCAGAGACTGTATGCTGAAATATTATCTGCCATCCAGCAGTCAGGTATACCTGGGTTTTACCATTTAAATAGCATTTTTTCCCTCATGCCCAAAAACATGAGCACAAAGCAGCTGACTGTAATTTCACATTAACCTTCCTTTATACAACGTAATATTTCTATTTAATCCTTGCTTGTTACTTTGCCATATTTCCAGTAAATCTGTAAAATTCTATCTGCATACCAATAATAATTGGCTTAGTACTTCTGTTTTGCTGCCAATTTTCTTTTACAATAGTCAACAAAGCATTTCAGTTACTTCTTGCTGACCTCATCCAGTCTTCTATCTGGGTTACATACGTTGACCAACCACCGCTCCAATCCACATTGTACCATATTTCCCTCTGTTCTCTGCTCTAACCCCCAATTTGTGTTTTTATCCTCTACTAAATAAAGCTATTATATTCGCTACAGAGACATAAATATGCTGCAGAGACAAAAATAAGCTTAGCCAACCACATTTTGCATTTAAAAATTAACTGATTTACTGGACACATGGCTGAACTCAGTGCCTAGAGATAACATTCATCGTTTCTCATCACCAAGCCCTTTCGCACTTTAGGAGCAGCACTTCTCATCATCTCATACCTCATTTTTATTCATACACTGAAAGAGAAAATAAACCATTCTACTTTTTTTTTTTTTTTCAAACCTAAGCACTGAACTGAAGTCAAATTATTACAATAAAATATAATAAAAAAATCTCTGACTCTATGGTAATCCCCTAACAAAAGCTTCTTTAGCTTACTCTAGCTTGAAATGCTGAACTAGTAGGGTAGTTCTGTCCATTCCCCTTAACATTCAGCAATTCATATTTTAAAAGCTTCTTTGTTTACTTTGTATGATTTTAAACCAAACTGAGGAATTCATTAAAATGGTGCCACATTATTCACTTTAATTAGGTCTACTTTTTAAGATAAATGTGAAATAATTTAGTGAAATATAAATCCTGTGGTTTCATCTTTCAAATCAGGTTTGTTTGTTTTAAATTAGTGATAGCAACACCAAAGGTAGCTGCTAAATATTTATTAACCACTGAAAGGCAGGTAGAGGACACTATATGTTTCTAAATTGGATACTCACAGAAGTGTCTGACAAGCAGACTTCAAAAACTGTCTTATCTGCCAACACAGCAACTGGAAGAGACCTCCTGTCTCATCACACTTGCTGCTTGCAGTCCTAATTAACTGCATCCTAAACACCCTTGCACTGAATCATCAAAGACCGGAAATGGGCTCCCTGCACTCAGGCACATAATTTGGGGTTGAAATGTCTGGGGTTTTAGAGCCTCATCAATACCACTTTGAAGGACAGGTGGCCATTTAGAAAGCATGTCTGTTTACTGTTCCACACATTGTTACACAAATATGTTTAATGAATTCATTTTTGAAGATGCAATTTCAAAGTCTGGCTCTCCCACTATGTTTTAATTCAGATTTCTGGGTCCATCCATAACGCTCTTTCTTGCTTATACCTCAGACAAAACTCTCAGCAAGAGAGGCTAAGGAGCAGTCATTTTAAACTAGTGAATCATTGGAAGAAGTGAGGAAAGAAATAGCTAGGAGAGTGGGATGGCTTTCAGCTGAAAGAAATAAATGATCTATTAACAGATAACAGGATTGGTAGGCACTGGCCCTTATAGTACCTTCTGGGCAACTTCTTTTAAAATGAATTTAACTAAAGGAGAGACAGTGTAAACACCAGTTATACAATTTGGGGACAGTTCATCTTTACAGAATTTACATCTTTTTACAGAATTTATCAAACCATATCAGATTTACCCTAACCTTTCAAAGCATCTTGAGTTTTCCACAAAAAGTACATCACACAATTGACAAGTAGTGCTCCCTAAGGGACCTTAAACTTTTTATACTATTTCCTTCCCAAATCTAACCACTCATTGTACACTGATGCCTGTCTCCTGCTCCACCACATTCTCCTCCTGCCACAGGCAATTTTGACCTATTCTACAGCATCTATAAGCTGTCAACCCACACTTACCTTTTTCACACTATATAGAACCAAGTTCAAGAACTTGTCAAAAAAAAATCAAATGCAATCACTCTCTCGTTCCCATATAAATTTCTTTCTCCACTTATGCATCTACTCACACTTCAGTTAGTGAGGCACTTAGGCATATTATCAACACACAAAAACATTACACAGGGCTGTCCTGTATTCTGTACACGAGGGCAAAATCACCGGAGAATCACTGACTTTCACTCTAACCGCTGTGTAATCCCCATTTTGCCCCCTTTCAAAATCCTGAAAGCCTCACCATTTGCCATAGCCTTAAATAAGTGGAAAAGTTTTGAAATTCATCAGTTACTTCCTTATATTAACTCTAAGAGATGAACTGAGGTATTATCACGGCTTTTGGCCCTCTCTCTGCAGACGGCTGCCACGGGGAGGACCCAACTTGAAAATCCAGTCACAATCAGCAGAACTGCCACTGACTTAGATGGGAACAGCACTTCACACCAGGACACTGGCCGGCCATGCCTCCTGCAGAAGTGCTGCACGGCATGACGCTTTCTTCGGAAGCCTGGTGCCTAGGACTACAATCAACACTTCATCACAGACTGCAGTCAATCGGAACAAACCCATTATTTTTGACGAAAAAGTGTTCAAAAAGACTTTCCCATGAAGGAATAAGATTGTTTTACATTTAAAGCACTGAAGCTCCAAAGGTTCACAGCTAGAAGGGTGCTCTTCTACAAAGGGGGAGAAAAGCAGAAAGAAACCGAGTCTGGCCACAACCAGCTATTTCAGGGCATGTGAAAATCCAGAGAAATGGTAAGATTGGAGGGAAGGGCTGTCTCTCTTGGCTGGATTGTTTCTAACTCTTCCTGGATTGTGGGGATAGCTCTGTGGCAGCTGCTGTGTGTAACCCAGGGCTGCAAACCACAACCAGGGCAGCACACTGAGAGTGATACAAGGGCTGAAGCATGTAGAGCAGTTCAAACTTGGTAGTAAAGTAAGGGCATGTGCTTGAATCTGTAACTGCCTGGAGAGAGGAGGAGTTGGCTTGTCAAAACACTCAAATTACAGAAAATATTTGAAAACTTATCCCCACCTTGTCCCAACTCAAGCCAAACATATTTTTAATCTGGAATCTGTGTGAGTCAATTCCATTGTTGTTGATAAAAAAGTCCTTTGCAACACCCTGCCCCTCAAATCAAACTATACTTGCTCAAGGTCTGATGGGAAAAGAACTGTTTTAGAATCGTAATGGAGCTTTTAAGATGGAAAAAGGAGTGTCAGACCCCCTCAACACTATCTCTTCTTTTACCTTATGACTGAGAGAATAAAATGCAAGTTGAACTGTGGTATTCACAGTTTTCTCCCCCCATATGGCCCACTTCTAGTCTGGGATGAGCTGAAGATATCAAAAAGATTACCTTATTAAAGAAAAGATTTTTTAAAATCACTCTAGAGACCTTCCTCGCATTCAGCTGTGAAACAACTGTCAATGCCAGATCAAAAATGCACCTCTGCAGGTATATTAGGTAATATGAGTACCTTTATTCACTCCAAAAACCTGCAATAAATACAGGATACAGAGCACATTCTGATGCTAGTGTGCTCCTAGTGTGTACCTGTTAATATTTCCACTGGGAAAGGTATCTTAAAGTCCCAAGAAATACATCTACGTTTGATTTGAAGATAGAATGGAGGCAAAGGATGACATTTTATGTCTCAGAAGTACTTTTGAGGTAGGATCCAAACACGTCACTAGTGGATGCAGGGAAAGGGGAGAGGACCAAAAAGACCATTACAAGGTGTTACTCCTTCTGTCTGTCCACAGCAAATTGCTTAATACAAATCCAGTGCTAGAATTACAGGAGTCCCAGTTGGGACTGTTAACTGGTTAACCGACATTTGGTAATGTTAACTACCAATTTATGGTTAATTCCCTGCAAAGTAAATCCTTACTAAATTAGCTAAAGTAAATGCTTCCTAAATTAGCTGTTTCAAAGGGATTAACAATTGCTTGGACACATTATACATTACAGGAGCAGAATGAAGAATTTGGACAAAATAGTCTCAACACCTATAAATTTACTGTAAATATATTCAAACTTCCATTGCAGTTAATGTCTTATTGTTTCCTCCTGATATATGCAAATACAACTTTTACCATCTTGCCCTATTTCTGAGTGCAGCTATAAAAACAAACCTTGCATTTTTCTTGCTTTTGACCAACTTAAAATTCAACTGGTAAAAATAACTAGCTGTGCTTCTGTAGCTGCACTTGAATTTTCCTGTCAGACTCTACCTCTCTCTTGGTTTATAAATAACCTTAGACTTCCGTGATTCAGTTAATTAACACAGGCAAGTTCAAATTTGGCAGCTTTAGCTCATACCTGGTTTCACTGAAAAGCTACAAAAGCATTAACTTCCCTACCTGAAAAAAACACATAATTTTCTCTCTTTTCCATTTGCTAGCTTGTAGAAGACTTATCTGTGTGAACACAAACAGAACAAATCCAACCTTACTCCATCTGGATTGTCATCCTTGAGGTTTTGCAATTGTATTTCTGTAAGTGAAGTATAAGCACAAGAGCAACATGTTAAGACATAGTGTCTCTATATCGTGTATCTCAATTTATTGTGCCTTTTAAAGTTCATAGGTGTCAAAGATGAAGAAGCAAAGATTATGGGAGCCTTGGTGGATTTCCCTTTGAGTCTGGAGGGTAGGGAGAATGATTCTGAGTAGTCCACATGCTCCTCAAGGGACTTCACTCACCAAAATGCTTGCTACAGGTCCCTGAAAGCATGTCAGAAGCGTTCCTTCACCTCCTCCTCTCCTGCTCAAGCCCACCCACAAACCTTCCTACTTTGAAATGAACAACAGATTGCATCTTTTCATTCTGCTGCTGAAATGAGAACTGCCTGCTCTTTGACAAGATGCACAATAGAATCACTTGCACAGGCTGACAAGCTGCTTCTCGAAATACTTGAAAACTGTAGCATCAGGATTTTGGGGATCTTCTTGGTTAATGGTCGGGTTCATGTCCCAGTCACTCGCCAGAGTTGTGCTTTGGCTAGCTCATGAGCTGCTGTGCAACAGAATCAAGCTTATAAATCTCACCAGGCATTTGGGCTGAAGTTGAGTGTGCAGCTATGCTTGATGAGCTGTGAGGTTGTGGGTTATGCAGCATCATTGGATACTGTTCTAATTAGGGGTCCACAGAAGAGGGCACTGAGCCCTGTGCTCTGGGAACAAACTTCTCTTACATTCTCTAAAAAGAAAAGATGAATGTATAAATCCCACTTACATCTAAAAGGATGTATCATCTGAGTCTTTAAACACTAGTACCATATCAAAGTTATCTCTTTTGTGTGAAGAGGCTTAATCACAAAATAACTGTTCAATTTCCTTCTCCAGATTAAGCTGTCATTGTTTAAAACTCCTTTTTTGTTCCTTGCATTGGAAATGAAGTTAATTCAATGCATTTCTATTTTTTTAAACCTTTCTGTTATTTTCTCCATCACAGGCTGACAGACCAGAGTAATGACTTCTTTCAGAGATTAACATCAGATTAAATTTTTTAAAACTCTTGAAAGTAACTCAAATGTCTATTTCAATATAGATTCTAGCCTTTCCCTTCCTCGGGCCATAACCAATGGAAAGGAGAAATAAATCTCATACTGCAACATAACATTAAACTGAAATTGGATGCAAGACTAAAATACTACCAGCATCATTTTTGTTATATGGTGCACTGTTTTCTTGCATATTCTATATCCAAGCAGTTGAGTTTCAGCTAAAGCTTTTGTAAGAAGAAAGCAAGAACCTGCAAATTGTCATTTCAAGCCTAGGTAAAAGAAAGACAAACAGCCTCTAATAAAATTTGATATCTTAATTTCTAGATATTGTCTCCAAAAGCTAAATTACTGCAAAGGAAAATAGAGTAGCACTTTTTTTAAGGAACGAGAACTCCATCAAATTGCATTCTCAAACTTCCTAGATAAATTAAGGACTGACTCAGGCCCTAATAAACGTACAGAGTAGCTCTCAATGACCTCAGAATCTCAATGATATTGTATCGATGCTACAACACAAGTAGGTCTTAGCTGTTTCTTCAGGTTCAAAAGGAGCGATGTGCAACTCCAAGATATAAAGAACACATATTGCTTAGAAAGATGCAGGCCTGTATAACTGAATATGTTTTGATTTGTGCTTTCTCTGCCGCCCTGTTCTCCCAAACCTCATCTGCATTTAAACAGATATATTGCTTTCTGTAAACTGCTACATTAGTGAAAGTGTAAAGAGTGATCTTAGAAATGGACAGAGATTTTTTGGGGGTTGTCTGTCCTGGAGTCCTTTGCTTTAAGGAAGATTCCTTTCAACAGGACATCATACAGACATTATACATATATAATGCATAAATGCAGCAGGACACAAAACATCTGTACAGGCTGTATATAATTGTAGGCCATAAGTTTGATGGCATATGCAATATTCCATTGACATAGTTGTGCATACACCCCCACATACCTACAGGAATGCTAGACATAATCATGTTAGTACAATCAGAACAGCAGTGAAAAGATGGTTACGTATGTTTATCCACTCTTTGCCACAATACAAAAATTCAGGGACACAAATGTAACTATCAAAAGTCAAGCAGAAAACCAAAATAACATCCAAAAAACAGATTTTTCTTCACTGTAAACATCTAAAGTGGGAAACATATTGCCGAATTGGTTGTGGGCGGGTTTTTTTGTGTTTCTTTTTTTTGTTTGGTTGGTTTTGCTTTTGGTTTTGTTTTTGGTTGTTTTTTGGTTGTTTTTGTGGATACTTGCAGTCTCATCCACATGGTTTGAAGAATAGTGAGTAGACGAATTTTGGGGAAAACTAAATCCATCTATCAAGCTATTAAACACAAAAATACCACCTCTGACACAGGAAATCTTTAAGCTGTACATTACAGAGAGATGGAAAAGTGTATGAAAGAAGCCCCACTGTGTACACATAATACTTTCAAAGGTATTCTGTACTGACCCAGCTGAAATCAGACGCTGGCGGAATGAACCTCTGGTCTGACCTGGTCTGACTGTCTGTCACGTTCACCTTAACAAATGTGCCACCATGCACAGATTCTCTTACAAATTCATGACATATCTGGAACACTGTGATATTACTGTCGTTTAGCATGAATAAGAAGTCACATAACCATATTCACCCAGACAAGTCACTTGGAAGCACAGTCTTGACAAGACCTCTGACGTACTATTTAAGAATGGAACGATTTATGAAAGCTACTGTTGAATAATTACATGGCTGAGGCATGCAGAAAGCTTCCAGTCAAAAATCCTAAATTGCATACAGTCATATATGTTTGAACTGCTAGTAACAGGACCGTCCCAACCATATAAATCATCTTGATGAACCTCTATCTGTATTAAGACACTGAGGCTCTTTCAATGAATATACATCAGTAGAAAAAGATCTTGGATCTAAATCCAGGTGGCACTGGGCACCCTTAACACATCAGAAGCTGAACTGAGGTAGGCATGCCATTTTTTATGCTTGTCAAAGATATCTTCAGCAGGACGCACAGAGAAAGGGACTGCTTGAAAGCTAAAGTGGGGAATGTCAAGCAGAAGTAGTCAGTCCAACAGCAAGACTGAACTGTTTCAGATCCATCTACTCAATTTTTACAGCTCTTTCTGAAACCTTAAAACCTCTCACAAAGGAATCAGGGCCTAAAATGAACCATATTTTTCTTAGGAAACTATTCAAGGTAACATGAATGCTCTAAACGAGGCAAATGAAGTGCCATTCTGTATGAAAAGTCAGTTTTAGAAAAACATAGTAACAATCCAGGATAAAAGATAAAATAGTCATGGAAAACCTCAATGGTTTTGTGTGTTTTAAATTATAAAAATATAACTAAGGGAAATTAATTAATATTGTGATGTCACAAAATTATAAAAAAATGTTTGGCATCCGAAAGCAAGCAGCGAACATGGCATTAAAACATGCAGTTTAGCAAGAAAGTGTAGAAGTTAGAGAGACATACAAGCACTATATTAGTGCTACAAATACATTTTGTAAATCTAATTATAGGTGCATCATCACAGAAAAAAAAGACAGTACCCACACCATACCTATTAAGCATTTCTACAGCCCTGATAACCATTAAACCCTGGAAATGGAAATAGGAAAGAGAAAGTGCTACAGCTGCAGAACTGCCTGCAAAAATAAGCAGCTCTGTGGGACTTAAAAAGAAAAGAGAATAGGAAAAAAAATGGATTTGTAAATAAGTTCACAGCATTTAATTACAGATCTAAAGTAGAGCCTAATAAGTCTACAGAAGCCTTTCAAAGCACATGAAGTTTGCTTAGTGGAAAAGCCAAACTGGATTTTTAATAAATAGCATAATCTGAATTTCAAAGGGCACTGGATTCAACCTTCTGCTTCTAGGCATAAATACAGATTTGGTATAATTTTAGATAATGTCTCTGGTTTCAAAACTTCAGAAACAAAACATTGTTTGAGGCATAACAATACAAATGGCTGCCTTAACTTCAAAGTAATGTTTAAAAGGTTTCAATAATAGAAACATTCAGCTAAAGCGAGAAACAGATGAAACTGCAATGACAGAAATATCACCACAAATCCTCCCTGCTTTGTGAAGTCATTTCCAATACACTTTAGACTATACAGAGAAAGACTGCCAGTGCATCTATTATGGGATCATATGAACACGCGTATTTATCATGAAAGTACAAAACCTCTTCTCAGTATCTATTTTAACACTGACAGAAAACACACAGAATAAAGAATATTGAATTGTGATTATTTATCCTTCATTTATAGTACAATATGATTTTAAAAGGAAATTTTAAATGTGACATTTCATTTCCAGTTGTGGTGAAGTTTTATCCAGCTTTAACATTATTTAACTCTAAGAAATGGGGTAAATAATCACTAATCTTTTAATATAAAGAATAAAAGACTACAACTATATCCTTGACAAGTCAATGAGGCAAAACTAAGACCACAGAAAATAAAAAGTAAAGCTGAATAACCTCTGATGCATGCTTACTTATTATCTCCCAAAAGGACAACATGCCAAACTCATCACTCACATGTTCCACTCATAAGCCTATTACACAGTTACTTTCCAACACAGCACTTTTGCCTTTAATTTCTTAACAAAATATGGCACACCACATCTAACAGAGATAAAATGGATTCATTTGCTTCATGTTTATGAACTTTATTTAAATAAGGTTCCCTTATGCAGTGGTGATTGTCCTCCTAAAGGGAAAATAGAAACACTTGTGATGTAATCCTTGCTCAAGCGAAAACACCAGAGGAAGTGGCTTAAAGATATCCCTAGTAAAACTTCCGGAACAATGTTTCCTGTAGTGGCATATACTGCTCTTGCTTTCATCACTTCAGTGAGGTAGAAAGCCTTCCAAGTCCAGGAGCAACGTCCTGGCATGAAGCTAGTGTGATGGAGTGTCAGGCTGTCACAGTTTTGTGATGATGATACAACTGCCTATGGACAGTCTGTATGCTGTACAGAACCATAATTAGCTTCACATGCTGAGTTTAATACATTCTGCTTCTTACTCAGCACTACACTGGTCTGTCTTTGACAAAACCCCTTGCATATGATTATGTTTTATAACTCAATAATTAACGTAGGTAAGCTTTACTGTGAAAAAGTTAAGTCCTCTTAAGCAGTGGCATGCTATCTTCAGACAGATAAAAGAAGTCATGATGTATCAATTTCTGCCCATATAGGTAGCTTTTATAAAAATATAAAAACAATTGATAAAAGAGAGTGCTTGAAACAATACAGTTAAATTATCTAATGATAGTGGCTTACCTTGTCTCTGGGTGTAATCTGCCTGTGGGTAAGGAAGGATAGAATGGGAAGCTACCCTAACTCACAACATGCTGCTATACACTTCCCTAATGTCAATAGTACCGCTGATCTGTTCACCTGAAGTTCTCTCACAGCCTGTTTTAAGCATCCCTAATATATTTTGGGTCATGAACACATACAACATTTCCAAAAGACTGTGACTTCGGAAATTGTTTGGACTACAGAGAGTGCTTTAATGAACAAGATGTTTTACAAGAGAAGAAACATACAGCTTTCTCCAAATTCTGTGTTTTATTATATTTTTTGCACAAGACACTCACCTGTATTTACCATTCTAATGTTCTGACCATGGGAAATTAATTTAAAAATGCAAAAAAATTATTTTTGTTTCCACGTAGACCCAAAATTAAAATTCTAAAGTCTAACTGCATTTTCCTCAGTCCTGTATGAGGACCCCAGGCAAGGATTTTGTAGATCAGGTTATTCTGTTCATTACACCTTGACAATCCTGATGAATTACTTCTTTCTTTACAGGCTATCAGCTCAGCATTTGCACAGATGTATTAACTCTGTATGAAGCAGAATAGTTCACTACGTGTTCGCAGAGAAGATGGGCATACCAACAGTAAGCTGCAACTGAGCTGACAAAAGGGATGCTACGGCCAGAAAAGTAATTCCTGTGAAAAAGTGTAATACCCACTTATCTTAGCTTATCCCTTTCCATGCCCTACTGTATTCTTCCACCTCCTACCTCTTCCATCTCCTCTCTCTCTCTTGAATGATCCTGAACTTGCATTCTTTGGTAGGACTTACCTACTTACCACCATGCTGTTTATCTAAGCGTTAATCGTAGAATCATAGAATGGTTTGGGTTGGAAGGGACCTTAAAGAACATCTATTTCCAACCCCTCTGCCATGGGACAGAGACACCTGTCACTAGAGCAGGTTGTTTAGAGCTCCATCCAGCCTGGCCTTGAACATATACAGAGATGGGACATGCACAACTCCTCTGGGCAGGCCGTTCCAGTGCCTCACCACCTTCACAGTAAAGAATTTCTTCCTCATATCCAATCTAAATCTACTCTCTTTCACTTTGAAGCCATTCTCCCTTGTCCTGTCACTACATGCTCTTGAAAAAAGTCACTTTCTAGCTTTTTTATGGGCTCCCTTCAGGTACTGGAAGCCACAATTAGGTCAGTCTGACGCCTTCTCTTTTCCAGGCTGAACAACCCCAATTCTCCCAGCTTTTCCTCACAGGAGAGGGGCTCCATCCTTCTAACCATCTTGGTGACCCTCCTCTGGATTCGTTCCAACAGGTCAATGTCCTTCCAGTGCTGAGGACCCCAGAGCTGGACACAGCACTCCAGGTGGGCTCTCACGAGAGTAGGGTAGAGGGGCAGAATCAGTTCTCTTGGCCTGCTGCCCACGCTGCTTTTGATGCAGCCCAGGACACAACTGACTGTCTGGGCTGCATTGCCAACTCATGTCCAGTTTCCTGTCCAGCAGCACCCCCAAGTCGTTCTCAGCAGGGCTGCTCTCGATCTGTTCATCCCCCAGCCTGTATTGATACCGTTGGCTGCCCATGACCATGTCAAACAGAGCAGTGGTTTTTGTGGTTTCCCTATTTACTAACAGATCATGAATTTCCAGTCTGTGACGAATAGCATTAACCCCAAACTTTTTATTTGCTCTTCCAAGATGCAATTTAAAGATTCACAAGCATTTCTCTTAAGCTGTTCTCCTACTATGGGAGCCCCCGGTGGCCTAGTGGTTTGATTGCGGCACCTTCACCGCCGAGGCCAAGGGTTCGATTCCCAGCCAGGGACACTCCCCGGGCAGGTGGAGCTCGTT
>JAWMRA010000078.1:107575027-107600366 GCA_035584735.1 Pseudotriccus pelzelni
AGTATCCAAGTACACTCATGGTTTGGGAATGGTCCTCTCAATCCCCACTAGTTTACCTCTTTGTGTCCACAACTACGAGATGTGTGAAACTAGTTTAGTGCTTTAACGTGCAGAGAGCACATGCCCCGGCAGTACCCGCAAGGACCAGGTCCTGAGTGATGCAGGTCCTTGTGTTGTCTTGCCACAGCAGAAAAGGAATGTGGGGGAAACACAGTCAAGTAACAGCTGTGTAAAAGCAGAAGTTAACAACATTGTAATCAGAAGGAAAAATGCACACAAAGAGAGCTGACATTTCTTGAAAGTTATCTCAAATGGAAGTGCAGAGGAAAATAATATTTAACACATAACTACGGCAATCATTGTGAGAACATGCTATGTTTTCACTAATTCTTAGACTTTTGTCCTGCTTTTAGATATGCAGGCATGCACTGTTAATGGCACTTCCTCGGTTGAATTGCCATGCATCAACCTCAGAATGGGAGCTGTGGTTAACCTCTGGTACTTCACATGTGAAAAAATAGGCTTCACTGTATTTCTGTTTCTCACTTCTATATTCTCACTTCTCTGTATGTGCAAAATGTGGCTTATTGGCAGTGTATATGACCACCTGGAATTAATCTCCTAAATCCAGGCTTAAAAATAGATATTCATACCAATCAGTGAAGTTGTCTGTGTATGAATCTCTCTTCCTTTGTGACCATGTTTTACTGCTTTCAAACCTTTTAAAACAGTCTAAGTGTAAGGATGGAAAATATAGATGGAATTTATGTTTAAAAACAGCTTTTAGCGCAATTGGTGTGTTTATTTAAGGAGTATACACATAAGCATGTGCATATGTGTATATGTACAACTTCTACATATACCTACCAAATTTATTAAATCTGTCTAGTGGCTAATATAAAGACTACTGCCTTAGCAATATGCTAATGCTTGCTCAAGCTTTTCAATGCAGTGCTGAAACCATCCTTGACACAGCACTGAAGCAGAAGCTGCAGCATCCCCAACTGCTGGATAAATGGAGTAAGAGAGATGAAATTTATCAGGGCTGCCAAGAAGTGCTCATCAAGACACATTTTTTGACTAAAGTAAGTGTGCACTATTCTCACAAGTGACAAAAAAGAGGGGGAGGGGAAGAAATTAGAACAAGCATTTATCAGGAGAACCTGTCCATCTGACTTGACACATTTTTTTGCAAACATCACTTCTTTTATTCAATTACCAATTGATTTAGGATAAACTGAAGGAGGAAACCTTTGCTTCTAACACCCTATGATTCTTCAAAAAAGTAAAGGCTTTACACTGGATGAATGTACTTACTTAAAAGACACAGAATTTCCAAAGGCACACTGTGCTAAGCTTAAGCTGACACTTAAGCCTTTGAAAATTTCTCCCAGGAACCTCCAACATGAGCTATAATCATACTGTTTGTCTTATAACTAACCAGCCTGGAAAATAGAAAACTGCACAAAGTACTACAACACATGAAGGATTGAGAAATTCTCAGAGTCTCCAAAGGCATTTTAGAAAAAGAAGAACAGGAGTTTTGTTATTAATTTTCCCAGGGAGGACAAAGTATCATTCTGTCTAGGAAAGGCTGATACAACTGAACACCACAGAACTGCCAAAGAAAACATGGAAGAAATAAATATAACCTATTGCAGCAGAAACAATGCAGGCTGGGGATTGGAGTTACCCAGGTTCCCTCATGTAGACCAAGACATGAAGAAAACCATTCTATCTTCCTTTTATTTGACTTTCCTTTTGATAAAATAGATAAATAATGATGTTCAAAGGGTTTCGAGAATAACCAGAATGCCTAAGTGCTGGCCTGACATTCAATGTTACTGAAGATGGAAGACCTCTGCAGTGTCACAGAACATATTTAAGTGAAATTTAGAAAGCCAAAATGACAGAAATAAAATGATGTTGCATTCAGACCAGACAACTTGCAGGAGACTGTTTCACGGAAAAATGAAAGCACAGCCAACCTGGCTGTGGGGAAGGAAGGAGAAGGTGGACTTCCTTTATCAGAGCATTGAGGATGAAAAGGTTACTGGCTGCTCGTTATGATAAGCAAGTCAGAGGAAGACAAATAAATGAGAACTCCTTGATATTGTGTGATTGTTGCTGGCAGGAAGGAGAGGGAGGGAGAAGAAAATCAAATTCATTGTTTGTCTTTACACATTGACCAAACACAAAAGACTTAAATACACCTAGCAAAGAACAAGAAGGTCAAGATAACAAAAGACTAAACAAAATAAAACAAAACAAAAAACCACAAACAACAGACTAAGGGATAACTAGGAGAAGTACCCTGAAAAGAGATGCTGGCCATCCTGACTAAACTCTCCAGTCTGGCGATGTTCTGGGCATTTCGCTATCTTTCCAAATACACTGTCTCATTGGACAATTATGTTGGTTTTTGCACTGGATTAAAATCCGGATCTACTGCAATCCCTAAGCATAAAAGCATTATTGTCCACGCATATATTTGACACTATTATGATGTTCACTGAATCATCTCTGTGGTTCACCCAGATGACGTGGGGAACATCTTATTGAAAAAAAAAAGGAATGATATGAAAAAAATATCTGCTGCATCTTCACATGGATGGAAAGTGCCATGTAAGATTTCAGTAATATTTCCAATATTTTACCCTTCTGCGCTTCAGAGAAAAAGGAATTTTGCATTAAAAGGAGGAAGAGCTGTATATCTAGAAACTTGTAAGACACAGTTTCTCCTCTAGTCATCACTCCTAATCAGACAGATGGATAAATTGCTATGGAAAAAAATACAAAAAACCCCCAATCTAAAACAGTGACTACATCATTTTTATTTATTTCTTGCATTCTGTGTTCACATAGCAAGAAATTTAATTCCAGTTAGATCATTCTCTTGTGATATTTTTTCTTTCATTTAATATATTTTTTAAATGCTTAGAAGCATTATGACAGAAAAGCATGTATTTTTTGCCCTGGTTTATAACCATCATCCTTACCATTACAACAAGACAAAAGCATTAAAGTAAAATTAATCATGTCAAAAGATTTTAGCAAAAAACAAGGGAGACCATGCATAAAGCATCGCTTTGTCTAGTGTGAAGTCACGCTCTGATTAAAAACATATAATGAAAGTGAAAGTAATACATCATTGCCTTAGCAGTAGGGTTTTTGGGAAAGCTATGCAATTCTGAACACAAAAAATCTTTATAGGCTCTGGATTTTGAAATTTGCAATTACTATAGAATAATTCTAACAAATAAAACATTTTTTCACTTCCTTAAAGTTTAATTAATCTTAAACACGGCAGTTAAAACAACCAACCAAAGGAGTTCTAGAGATAAACAAGGACTCCTGGCAGGACCATAGCTGGTAATTAAAACCAAACCAGCAGTGGATGGTTCAGAGCAGTGAGGCATGAGGTGGTGACACAGAGACCCCCCCATGCCCCACAGCCAGTAAGTAGTTATGAAGACTGCAAAATATCATGGAATAATGAAGCCCCATTAACAGAGCAGAACTTTTGCTGCTGCTAAGGATTGTCAAACACCCATCAGCTGTTCCTTTTCTGTCACTGGGCAGTGGTCACCTGTTGCTGCTATATGCCATATTTAGTGCTCAGTTAAAAAGTGAAGTGGTGTTTGTGCACATGTGGGGAAGCCTGAAAAGAAACCATAAAGTGAAGATATTTGCTGTACTTTGCCACACGGTCTATAAAAGCCTCTACTTTGCTTAGGCACAACTGTACAGTAAGTGCTTCATATTAAACAACAACATGCACATTATGATGTGTGTAATTTATATATAATCTCAGATTAGGATTGTGCCCACATCATGTAAAATTAGGTGGCAAAAGGTGTTTGTAAAATGGCACTTACTTTCTCCTTTTTTTTTTTTTTCCTTTTCTTTATTTTGCCTCTATTCCTTGCTGTCAACATTGAAAAAATAACTCTGAGAAATACCAGATAGGAAAAATACACAGTAATACTAGACTGTGAAAAATCTACCGATTCCTTGAGCCATAGCATTCTTGCCTATAGATGATGACATTAAAAAATTGGAAATGGGTGCACGCTTCCCCTCCTCTCCTGGGTCTATGAACAAGGCAAGTTGTTTTCCTGATACCTTTAGAATTACTCCCATTAGTACTGATGCATTTGGTGCTTTGGCTAGCCAGGCAGAGAGAGGTGGGCAGGATCCCCTGCCAATAGATCTAGTCCTGTCGCAGAAACAAAATGAGATTGCTACTCTGCTGAGCTGTCATACTTGATAGCTTGTGCTGTTTCACCTGCAACCATCTTCATAGCTCCAACTGCAGTGCCACAGCTTACATGGAGTCAGTAGTTTCTGATGGTTGATCTTCTCCTGTTCCTCATGCATCACACCAGGCAGGACACGGAGCCCTAAGCAACTGAGTACTTGAAACACCCACTCTCCAAGCTGAGAAGGAGAAAGGCAGCAGCCAAGCAGCTCCCTCTCAAATGGGTCTGCAGTCCCTGACAAGGAAATTCTGGGGTTTCCTCTCAGTGCAAGGTGACAGGAGCAGATTCAAGCTCCTCTCATCCATCTACTCCTCAATGACCGGGCCACTGTACACAGGATTAAGTGTTTGCAAGCTTCTTTCCCACCTTCCCTATCCTCAAATGCCACTGGCACAGAGAACATAAAATGAGGAATATAGATCAGCTTGGAGGAAGGGAGAGGGAATTTCTGTGCACTTTTACATTGGATCAGTAAGCCTTTAAGTGCAAAACATGGCATTTTGTTGGTGTGTGTGGGAGCCTACTGGTGGGCAGAAGGTTAGGGAAAAGACTTTGTAAATGTTTGCTGGTAGAGGAGGAAATCAAATACACCTAAGGCGATAATAAAATAGAACACTTTAAAATACCAAACTAAAAGAACTGAGATTCTTCCTATCACAGAACCCCATGAGCAGGAGAACTTTTCCTCTGTCCCTGTTTAATAGGGAGCAAACTCCTCATTTGTACTGGTGAGTTGAGGGTGAACTGCAGCCTCAGGACTGACAGCACTGTCTAAACAAGTGAAAAAAAAAACCAGAAAAAAACCCTCTTCTGCCTTTCCTGCTGATTGTATATCTTCGATAATGGTGCACTGGGAGTTAAAGGGTAAAGAAAGAAAAAAATTCCTTTCTTCCTAAATTGCAAAAGGTACAACAAAAATAAAGCTACAACAATGTCCTTAATTTCCCACATAAATATCGCAGTATGTAATAGAACACCATGAATGCACTGAACTATCACTATGTTATAAGCTGATTAGTTTGTAGTCTTACCTAAAACTTCTCAGCCACAGTTCTTCAAGCCCCTGCACTCCTATGCTGTAGAGTCCTTCAATGTTTTATGGAAAGGACAGAAGTTCTACTTGAACTTGTCTCCCATTCTCTCTTATATTAAGTTAGAAAATAAAGAGGATACTTGAAACTCTTGCTTCACCTTTTTTTTTTTTTAATACTTATTGTTAGCATTTGGTGAGTAGCAATAATATTTTTAAAGAAATTATGCTTCTTCACATTTTGTGTGAAAAGACAGGCATTCTCCTCCTTGTTCTTTAAACTGCAGACCAGGCCAAAAGGGCATCCTTTTCAAGAAGGATTTGTAAGAACAGGATTACTCATGTCACAAGAGGGCTGTGTATTTGACAGCCATTGTGTCAGCCAACACTGAGACAGATCCTGGGAACCTTCAGGAACTTCCAGTGCTGAGCAGCAAGCACTTGAACATGAGCGAGCTAGGACTGTGACAGTTGAATTGATTGTTTCTTAATCACATCAAAAAATGTTACATGCATTAACCATAATGGAAAGAGAACTTTTCTTCACTATTTCTTAGACATAACACAGGAAAGACTACATTCTCTACATAAAATTATTCTGAAACATCTCTTAACACCACCACAGACAGTGGTGTTATTCAAATACTAGTGACGGACATTTAGCCCGAGCATTTAGGTATCACGCCTCTGGGTAGTTTCCCACAGTCTTGGAGACAGCATCACAATGTAACTTTTACACTATGTAACAGATACACAGTGTAACCAAGAGTTGAGTAAATGTCACTCTTACAAAACCTCACATATCTAAATCTAGGTAAGATTCAGAATAGAGCTTTTTACTTTAATTCATTGGAGAGTTCAGATCTTGAAGCAATAGATCCATTTCTCCTGCCTCTCCTGGTGAGCCACTGGATTGGACACAGCAAATAAAATGAAAACCTGGACACTTCTGCCTTAGGCAGTATCATTGATTTTTCACTGACTTACCATCTTCAGAATTTTCTTAGAAGTAATGTACAGAGGTGAGCACCATATCTTATTATTCTGAGAAATGTGAAGCATAGTATGTTCCCTATCACAGATGCTGTAGACTTTTCTAATGTACAGTTCATATAACCCTTTATAACTCATTCATACACAATACACTCAACTGTTAGTCCAGGCCATCTATACCCAAGCAGTCTTTATGTTGCACCACTTTGCGAAAGGCTCCTAAATCTTCCACGGGGAAAAGTAATTTGCAAGAACATTATTTCAATTGCATCACAGCAGTCTTTTTACTCTTCTTCATCCTAACCCGTGGATAAATTATTAATGTGGATGTATCCCATTACAGGGCTTTGGATAAGGGAGTAGAACAGAAATCTGTAAAATGTATTTTACTGGAGAAAAAAAAAAAAAGCAGCAGGTTTAGCAGGAAATCCAGGTTTTACCAGTTGTCCAGTTTTAGAAGTATGGCTTTGATTTATGGATCAAAATTGCTCATTTATTATTTTACCTATACTGCTTTGGGCAATTTTGACAGTTAAAATTTAGTTTTATTGACCAATGCAGCCAGTTTAGCCACAAGGGGACTAATGCACACACAGCCTGCTGCACTCAAGAAGCTATGATTTGATTCCATGACCAAGTCAGACTGGGAATCGCAACCAACATAACAATAAGTTCCAAATCTCAGCACTCGAGGCAAAATACTTACTCTAAAACACAATCAACCTTTAAAAGAAGGTGGAAAAGAATTTTGTGATAGCAGCTTCCATGCACTGTTTATTGGAGCTGATATATTCCACCAATGCTTCTGTCAGCAATGGACGTAGAGTAGTACAGAGGAAACCTTTCTTTAATGATTGTGGACAATAGATAAAGCTGGAAGAAGGAAATGAAAATGCAAAAGAGAATCAAAGTTGCGCTCTAGTACTATGGCTTACCAGGGATCTGACTCTGAGAAAAATGTCTTGAATGCTGCCTTTTTTTTTCCCTAAATCAGATTTTATTCCTATATACATAAATATGCATGGATTCATGTTGCAGCATGAAAGAGAAGTTTACTTAAAAAAACTTACTGGAATGATTTTAAGCCAATGTTAATTTAGGCCTATCCTATTATAAAATTAGCATCTTCTGCAATCTCAATTTATTGCTCTATTGTGAAGCCCCTTGTGATACATAAACAAATCTCTGAAGAGAAACAAATCAATAAAGTGTCTAATTTGATTAACCATGTTTTTAAATTCATCAAGACAACTATACAAAAATAAACCACTTACTTGTCAGTATTTTCCATGTCTTCTTTTCATCATCATAATACTGAACCAAATTGCTGGGTAGCCGGTCAGGTCCGGGAGGCAATCCTCCAACCAATAACAGCATTTTCTTATTGGAACGAATTCTTCACCCAAAACAAGAGGAAAGATGAACAACCACATTACTGAGGAGTATTTTTAGTGGCAACAAAATCATAACCATCAAAGGAATGTTCACTGCTTGCAGTTTTCTATTTCATTTTTTTGTGTTTCTTTTCCCAATCATGTCTCAACAATTTCTTGAACCAAGCAGAAAAATGATCAGAAAAGCTGCGTATCTCTCTACTCATGGAATAATAAGCTTCCTTTATGCAATTTGTTAGAGGTTCATTCTAGAACGACCTTTTTCTTATATTATCCCTTTAAATCATCACTCTTTACAGCTGAATACACATGAAATGCTCTGGAGTTGTACTAAGGTTAAGCATTAAAGTTGCATGTCAAAAATCGTATTAGTCAAAATCATTATTATAAGCCATTCTACACTCAAAGAACCTTGAAAAAATTAAGGTTATGCAGAGAGTTTGTGAGCCAACTCTTTAATCACACACTGAACTTCAGATATATAGTTTAGTACAATTAGCAGCACTGGGCTAATGGTTATGGGTTAAATGCTACTTACAAGCACTTTTGTTTGTTTAATTTAGTCCAGACTCTTGCTTTCACTCTCGCCCCCGGCTCCCCCCCTTCTCTTTGCTCTCCCCCTGTGCACCACTGGCTATAGCAACACCAATTGGTAAAAATGAGACTGTGATGTTGTTGTGAGCCTCCCCAGAGTGGAGCCCTGCCAATGCTTGCCACTGATCCAGCGGCATGAACCTGCTCAACTGTGCAAAGTCACTCTAATTCCCTCCCTCTGTTTTTCTACCTTCTCCCCCAGGGGGCAACCACTGAAAGGAGTGACTACCCACCCATCAAGAGCTGGCAATTCGCTGCTATTAACCGTGACCGTGATTCCCAATCTGCCTGGCAGTTCTTAAGAACAGGACTGCAATGTCTCATCTGCAGTAAAAGCGGTTATCTGCACCCTGGCCTCCAACGCTCCACCTGATGAACGTACGATTTCTTTGCAGCATTAAGGGATTTAGCACAATTGTAAGTGAAAACAGGAGGGGAGGTCCAGACCCCCAGATGAGCCCTAATGCTTTAATAGTCACTTCGCATATAATTGAACTTTCAACAGTTATACAAAGCTTGGGTGAGATAACACTGAAATAAAGGCCTAGGCTCAAAATGTTCCTGTTAAGTAGTAAGGTGACGTAGCCTGGAAAACGTCCATCGATACAAATGAATGCGCAGGAGGACCATGAATTTGATGGAAAGCACCCTTGTCAAACACCAACAATTCTCCAAGCATGACAACATCCCTGTAGCACTCTGTGTTGTCAGTATGCAGCAAACACCTCTGGCCAAGAAAGGCACCAAATGCCACAAATCAAGGCCCCACCACAGCTGCACACAGTGGGGTCGAAGCAGTACCCAGGAGCTCCAACCTCAGCAGTGCACTCTGGCAGCAGGTACTTTATTCCACAGCTTGCCCACACCCATAGCTTCACTCCAACCGATACCTAGAATGCGTGTTGGTGACCCACCAGTTTATATCTGTACTAGGACTGCAGCCTCTCTTGAGAAGAATGGGCCAAATGAACTAGGTTGTGCTGTAGATACACACTGCCCACAAGGAACCTCCTTCAGGAAGAGAGCATGCAGCTGAAGGCCTGATCCACACAGTGCTCCAGAATAAAATCTATCAAATGGCTATCCAAAAGACAGCTACACTCTACAAATGCATCTATGACACTGATGGTCATTTGGCAGATGGCCTTGTTTGCTTTTAAATGGATTTAGGTGGATGGATTGACAGTGGATGAAACAAAATGCTCTACGCAGCCACAGGAGTTACACCATGGGGGCAGTGCCAGTGCTCCATGCTGTCCTAGCCCCTGTTTCTCTCCTGGCTTAGGGAGAGCCCTACGGTCCCTCAGTTTTCCTGACACGTCAGCCTTTGATGCCTGCACCGCACCTGCTATGTACTGTCAAATGATGACTGTTACCTGCCCACCAGACTGTAGCTGTGTAGGATATCAGGCACCGTCTCATGATCACTGTCGGCACAGACTCGACTCAGTGAGACCAAGCTCTGGGGAAAGCTTTCAAAAGCATTGTCAGCGTCTTGAAACATTCAATCTCCCCAGTAAAGTTTTTAATGAGAGAACATTTGATAAAAACTATGCAACATGGGAGTATGATAAACTGTTTTTGGTATGAGTTAGGGATGACTGCACACATAACAAGTGGCAGAGCAAACCAGGGCCATAAGTCAGTTATGCATGGCCATCCCTAACGATAGAGAATAAATTGTTTATTCCAACCCTCCTGTGTTGTATGTTATATCACAATCAACTCCCTGTGTATTGTAAAATTCAGAATGCCCTTGCAAGGTTTACTTGATAAAGGAGTTTATTTTGATTTTCATCTTTCATCTGTAAAACTCCCTTCTAACTCCAAAGCACTGTGAAAATCCAATGAATGGCCAAGGCTCAATAGTTAAGGTGAAGAATGAAATGTCAGATATAACTCTGAGTTTCCAGACTTTGGCAGCTGCAACTATCCTTAACATTACTTTTTCAGCCAAACAGTCTAAGAACCTACTGTTTCTTGCTGCTTCTTTTCTGTGTGGCTATATGGGGATGTTTAAAAAATATTTAATTTTGTTACATGTTTAAAATGGGAAGTAGCATGAACAGAAGACCTTAACAGAAGTTTGATAAGAGCTTAATAGTCAGCAAAGCCTCTACCAAAAGCACAGAGAACTCTCACATGGCAAAGAAGATACAGGTGCTTTTACTATCATCTATATTGAGAGCTTTTCCAGTGAACTAAATGAAGATAATACAGTGGCTAAAGATATGCATGTTTTACACAGATGTGTTTTTCTTGGAGCCAAGTTCTGCTTTTTATGTTTTGGTGTGAATTCCTACAGTTTAGGTTTTGCAGAGAAATTTTCTTTATGATGTCATATTTATGTTCCATATTGTACTGACCAATACTGTTGCAATCTTAAAATACATTCTAAAATATGAAAAGCATGTAAATGGTCACTGCTTATATGCAGAAGACTTTTCCAAATATTAATAAAAATGTAATTCAGTGAAATTTTACAATGAAGACAGGATTTAAAAATATGTGTAAAACATTAGTAATATGAAGTTTCTCCCTTTCTTGTATTATTACATGTTTGTTATTCACATAAACTTCAGACTATGATGTGAAATGCTCTTAATTATATCTGAAACACTGTTTCTTCATAGCCCTTATTTCACAGTGTAATATACTCTTTAGTTACACACTGTAGTCCACAGAGTCCCTGCCAAGGATGCTGAGGCCATCTTAAGTTCAATTGTAGTGGATCCTGGTCAGGGAAGGCTAAAGTAACATTAACTGTGGACAGGCAGGCTGATGTCAAGGCAAAAAAAGCTGAGATAAATTTATCCATATCTTGTTCTCAAAAGCATTTGTTATACCTAGACTCTAAAATACTTAGACTCTAGTTCCCCCCAATGAACATGCATGTATTGTTATTATTCTGCACACACTTTGCAGTTTCTGTTCTGCTAAGACTTTTAAACACTTTAAGTCCTACTCACTTCAAAGGCAGCAGCAGACGCACAAAGCTCAAAAACTCAGGTCACTAGTCCATAGTCTAAACTAACCATAAATATGCATGACAAAAGGCTGAGCCCAGGAGAGTTTATCAACTCACAAAGAATCAGCAGAAAAGACCACAAGAGACCCCCATACTCCTGACAACCACTCCTACTCTTTTGCAACCTTGATACCCTTATCTTAATGGAAAACACATGAATGGGAAAGACTCTTCCTGTACATTGTTTTTCTTTATTAACATATCCATCAATCTTGTGTATCTGGGCAATTAGTAGAAGCACATTCTACCAAAGCTGGCAAGAAAACAAGCCCCAACAACAGGTTTGCTCCAGACTCTTCCAGTTTTAAACAATGCGATAAGGCTTCCCTCTCTGCTTTAGGGAATGAAAAAGAAAGAATACAACCGTGAAATGGCAATCCTGTGGTTCTTAATGTATCCAGTGTTGTGTTACACATCAGAAAGAAATCTGCATCTTAAGACGTACAGGTGACCATGGTCATCAATGAAAAAGAAAGAAAGAAAAATAACACTATTCAACTATACTTTCCTCTTAACTCAGGGCTATAATAAACCCCAAAGCCTGGATCATTAATTATCTTTTAATATAGGCTATCACTATGGCTTTGAGTATGGATAGAGGCAGGTAGCTCTTCAGAGCAGCGACTTGACAGAAATGATGGCACGCCTTGCTCCTGCTTCAGTGCTGACCTTAAATGCAGCAGAGCAAAATCAAACTTCAGGTATTTGCCCACTGAACTCAAGCACAAACAAAACCAGACAGAAGATCAGCAAGAGCTGGTCAATGTGAGGCCAATTTTACTTACATCCACAAATCTCACTACATCAAAGGTTTTGAGAAACTGGAGTCTGACAGTGATACTGTCAAAACAAGTAGCAAGAACCTCAGAAAAAGTGGCCGTATTAACCTGCAGTAAAAACTAAATATTTCAGAGAGGTTTAGGTAAGAACCCCAAGGTGATAAGACAAAGAGACACGTACTATCCCAATCAGCATTTCAGTTGCAGACCTTTTGTTTGTTAACACTAAAGGCTTAATTTCATCTTCAGAAATCAGGATGGACCTTAGCAAGCCTTTAGATACCCTCAAAAGGTATTTGAAGGGGTGCTGTGTCCAATAAAAATGTAATGCAGAATCTAGTAGCAGTCTGCAAATCTGAACTGATGTTCTAGGCATCCATTTGCCCGTGACTGAAGAAAATGCTTTGCCATATGTGATGCGATCTCCAACAATTACCTTCCTCCCTCCTGGATGGGCATTTCAGTGCAACAAAAGTGTCATATGAAAACTGCTTATTTCAATGGATTTTGGCTTCCATAGTTGCCTGAAAAGATAGCCATGATTAGCAACACATGTTTAATAGAGAGGAAATATAATTATGCAGGAGTTTTAACTATGAACTTGATGAAAGCCATAAGGTCAATGTAAAATTTATTTTGGACAAAGGAATTTTGTGAGGTTTTGTTATTGCATAAAATGAATTAACAAACATCACAAGCTGTAGGTGAATAGGCATCCAGAATCTCTTCCTAACCCTATAGCACTGCCATGGGAAGGACCTGAGCTCTCACAGTCTGCAAGTCCTGCAAGACCAAGTCCTGCAGATCAGTCTCCTGATGAAACTCTGACCCACCAGAAATATCTTTCTCCTTATGGATAAAGTACAGACTTAAAAGGATATATTGAATTTGTCAAAACCTAAATCCTGATAAAGTCTCTTGCAAATTATGACCAATAAATTATTTAGTTCTTCAGTTCAAAGAATGTTCAAGAAAGTGCTGGATGTATGAAAGTTGCTTTATAAATGGATTTTTCTGATGCTTCTAAGCCGTACCTACTGTCCGAGGCACACTTGAAAGAATGCGAAAAGAGTTTCTGGCAATACTAAAAACCTGGAAACTGATCTTAAAATGAAGATTTTGGGGTTTGTATTTTCATTGTCAGTGTGGGCATGCTTAGCAGAAGGCCCTGAGTGCAAGTTTTCATTGCAGCAGAGCTCACGGTAACGTTCACCGAAGATGATGCAAAGCCCAGGAGGCACGCTTTCCTACTCATTTAACACATGAAACTGACCACTGACAGAATGAAGTTTAGTAACATAAATAATAAGTCGAGAATGATCTGCTAAGACACTGAGTGATGGTTTAGTCCTCTGAATCTACTACAACTTTTCTTTAATTTTTCCAGTACTTAAAAAAAAAGAAAAGGCGTTGAAAAAAAATTATGTCACTGTTTGCTTTAACAACAATTATTCCTTTTCCTCCTAAAATGCAGAAGTCTGAGGGTAAGTAAATCTTTTGTCTGACAGGACATACTTAACTGTTACAAAGGTACCTTACAAGTTGAAATTTCCTTTATTTCTAAAGTTGCCAGACGTTTTTCCATCCCCTGTATTAAAATAAGTAGAATCTGGAGCTCTGACTACCTAATTTTTCTTTATGAATCCAATCCTACTACTATTAGCAGTTTCGGACAGTCCCTAAGTAAACCTAGTTACCTTCCAGCTATTAGCTGGAAGAGTTTTTAGAGTCAATGGCCCTTTCTTTTAGGATAAAAGCCTGTGACATGATAGGTAGCTTCAGGGTGGGCAACTATCCTGGAAAAGTGACATCTACCAGCAGTGCTCCTTTGGGAAGAACACAGAGGAATGTCCTCGTCTTTGTCTCCCTGTAGTACCTGCCTATCCTTCATGTTGACAGGAGACTGGTACCGTTCCCCAGGAAGATGCTCAGTAGCTTTCCCAGACAGAGTCCTTCCAAGGTTGCTGTATTCATACACAATACTATTGTTCATTATAGCCTGAGATTGGCTTTAACAGACGTGTTGCCTGTGTAAGATCACGAATAATACTTCTATAGTGAAGAGAATATCTACACAAATAGATCCTCTGAATACAAGCTGTTCAAATCTGACTGCTAAAGATATCCTTACTAGACACACAGTGAGTATCTGGAGCATTGTAAGGGATGTGAATCAAATTAATTGTACCAGGAAAGGAATCAAATGAATTGTACTAGGAAAGGGAAATGGTAAATCAGACACAAAACCTCCCGTGTCACGAACCTTATTGGCAAAACTGTGCAAAAAATTATTTTCCATACTCATGGAAGTTCTAAAAAATCTTTAAGTAATTCCTTTTATCCTGAATACTTAAAAAAAAAAAAAAAAGAAGAAAGTCAAAGCTAAATGTTTCATGTTTTTATAAATTGCTTTCTCTTCCCCACCTCATTTTGTTTGGCCTTATTTTGAGTTTGGTTAGTTGGCTGATTTGTTTTTTCAGTTTGGGTTTTTTTTCTGACAGAGATTGTAAAATGGAAATGCTTTATAGAATGCCTAAAAGTGGTCAAATCCTTTTTTTTTTTTTTGCTAGGAAATTTCAATCAACTCTTGTTTTTGATTTTCAGAGTGTGAAAAGTCAAGAAGGCCCTTTTTGTTTGATTCTATATATCAGATATCTGTATCAACAGGAGGGCTCTGCATCAGAGGCTGTGTTCTCCCCAGCTGAGGCTCCTTTTCCTTAGGAATCCAACAAGAAGAAACACACCTTGCTGCTAGCTCACCCAAGGTATGATTGTTTACCTTTTTCACTGCCTTTTTTTTTTTTTCCTGAAAGGACACAGCATTTGAGGAACGCAGAAAGAACCAGCTGTGGCACAAACTTCTATTTACTTCCAGCTTCACTGCAAACTGTCTGCTTCCACTGAACTTGGCAGCTGATATTTCCTCAGTTTATTGTCTGCTTTCCAACAATACAGCAAGTGTTGACTACTAAGTACTAGGCATGACAGTCTTTAAAGAAAATTCCAGGAGGCAAGAAACATGAAAAAATTATGCCAGGAAGTATCTACTAATAGTTTTCAACTTCCCATGTTCTTCACATTCTTTAGATAGTCCTTTGGTAAACCTGTAATACAGACAGAACCTGTTTCAACGAAACCGACAAGAGATATGTTTGCAGAGCAGGGAACCTCAAAACCTTCTTTCAGGATTCCTATTAACTTCCCTGCTCAATGTTTTCAGACCATGCTGAGCAAAAGATAATAACAAACCTTGCTCTGATGTAGAAAACTGCTTGGATTTTTAAAACCCAGGAGTTGTTTGAAAAGATAAAACAGTGTTTTTACAGATTAAACACGGGTTTACCAGAACCAAAGCTTTTTTCCTGGCAAACTATTTTCTGTTGATTTTGTGTTCTACGTTTGCTCTCCTCATTCCCCTTGCCCTCAAGGCTCACTGTTCTTTCTCTTCAAGTACAAATCCAAACAATTACACCATTACAGCTCTGTTCCATTTACTGCTCAGCAGTTACAGACTCAGAACCTCCATATTCTTCTGCCATAAAGAAAAACCAGTAGTGACCCCAGGCCACAACATGCCTTCTAAGACTCTCTCCTTTCTATCTCCTCTCCTCCACATGAAGGGGATGCACATCAGGCAAAGAGTGAACAGAAAAGTCTCAGATCCGTAGCCAAGACAGGTGTGTGTGATGTTCACCATGATCCTACAGTGCTCCATTTGTAAAAGGTACACTCTAAGTATAAATCACTCCAGGAGGACTTTGACTAAGATAAAAATTCCTTATCTAGGAGGCTCTGCACCACCTGTGACCTATGTACTTGCTGACAGGACAGCCACGGACTGTGTTGCCAAAGGATGGGCAAGAACAACACAGGACCTCACGGGTGACAGCTCTGCTTTTAAGGACCTGCATGATTTGTAAATCTGCTTCATGGACTCTTGCAGGTAGTGGAAAAGTGTGTTTTTGCTAAAGCACAGCATTTGAGGAACAAATTCCCATTTTCATAGGCACTTTGTCATTAGTTTGAGTGGTTTAGTATGACTTTTTTTTTTTAACTTAGCTTAATTTGCCCTCTAGAACAAGATGTTTTAAAATCCACTGAAAGACTTCCCCTTGGAAAAAGAGTTTGGAGATGCAGATAGAGATACTTGAAGCTGCTCCAGGTGCTAGAAGGGGCAGGATGACACAAAGCCAAGGAGCAGCACAGTCCAGCGAACTGCAGCAGCCTCTGGAAATCCAAGCTGAGAGGCCTGAAGCGGTGGGCTTTTGAGGTGTGTGTAAGGTTGGGAGCCTGGTGGAAGGGGATCTCAGGAGTTAAGGGTCATGGTAACAGTGGAAGGGACAGGTGGAGGTGAAGTTCATGTAAGTTGGATCTGGGGATGAGTCCTATCACCTAAGGACATAAATCAGGAGGTTCTGCCGGTTCACAAAGGACACTATCCTAAGCAGGACCTCTGACGGAAAACTAGCTGGCAGGGCAAGTACCTTAACAAGGTACTTGGCAACTCTTCTTCACCTACAGCTGTTGGAAAGATGGTTGCCCACAAGAAAGGCCATTAAATGCTCTTCATAAATTATGTTTCTCCTAACAAGTACCGTAACTGAGTCAAGAAACTGGTTATCACCTATGCCCCTGCAGCTCCCGAGGATTTTACCAGCCAGGACATACGTGTCTTTAAGAAGGCTCCCAAGGATTGTCCTGACCTACAGCAGTCCTTTTAGGACAATGATGCTGCCTCTGTCCATAACATGAGCTCCAGGACTCCTTCCCTCTTGGACACTTCACATCTCTCCACTTACACTCAGGATGAGCCTGTCTCCAAAGGCAAATGAATGCACATAAGGCGAGTAAGGAAAGTAGGTGAGACTAACTAGGATTAAACTGACTCCAGATCGCTGGTTCACTTCCCCACAGCCTCTAACGTATCAGTCTCCCTTTTGCAGCTCAGCTGAGGGAGTCCTGGCACACATACAATTTCCTGATATTAATTTGGGCACATAAAACCTGACCCAAAGCCACTAAAATAAACCAGAGCCTCACATTCACTTCATCCATACCGCAGTATAAAAATAAAGAATTTGCATACATGTTTTTTATCAGATGTTAGTTTAGGATCTGAAATATTTCTCACTTGCAATTAATCATGAGTAAGAATATTAGTTAAAAATCCAAATATTGGTGTCATGGGGACAGGCAGATGGCTGTTATCAGAACACACAACGATGTCTTTCAGTGAAAAAACACACAAATTTTTTTACAACCACCAATCATGTCCTACCGAGACTCTTCAAAAATCTCTGTAGAAAAATAAGTCAAATTGAACTACAGTCTGTGAGATGTGTAGACAAACAGTGTATTCAAGAAGGAAATTATTTAATTGTCAAGGGATGCAACCAGTTTCTTCAAATTTTTCATCTCCTCTGTGGTAAGTAAACCAGACTTGGTATATATGCCTTCCTCATAGATGCTACTGTGTCATACTGTTCAGCAGTTTACATGTTCCTTGTTCATCAACAGTTACCACCTTCCTACTGAATGAAAACTTGTCATATAATCTTCATCACCTGCGACTGTTTAATTTGCTATCACTTTCACTAATATTGCCTAACACCAAACAGTCTGTATGACATCCTCTTCCCACTGAAAATAAAACCCCCAAACAAACCACCTTTACAATGAGCTTTAGCAGGACCAGAATTTGCACTTCTAACCTCCCCAAGGTCTACTAGTCCAGGGAACAAAAGTATAGAAAATCAGCTGGGTCTGTACATGCTGGGACTTTGTTGAACCCATAAAACAGCATGGTCAGGCTTAGCCTTCTTATCTCTTTGTCTCTTTATTTCCCCCCTTTCTCCTCTGCTCTTCAATTCTGTGTTTTCTGCCTATGGCTTTTCCCATCTCATGTCAGTTGGTTGATCCCCATCCATTTTATCTCCCCCACATCTGAAACAGCTTTTCCAGAGACTGAAATAGTCAGCTGTTACTGACAACAGATGCTGTTTCGGCCAAGACTTAGGTTTTTACCTTTTGTTTAATTCTGTATCTTCTTTTTATTTGCCATGGCCTTTTTTTTGTTTTGCTAAGTTTCCTTTCCTATCCTATTCTCTGATTTTTCTCCCTTCAAAACTATTCTTCTCTCCCCTCTTCCCTCATCTGTATTTTCTTGCTTCCACTACTTATGTCCCATTTCTCCTCTGAAGTATTTCAACTCCTTTATTTTTCTGCATTTTTCCCCTCTCTCCCATTTTTACTTTCCTCACACTCCTCTGCCTTCAGGTACCTGAAGCAGCTGTACAGACATTTAACTGCTGCTCTGCCCGCAAATCCTGAGAGGAACAGACCAGCCCAAACGCCCACTGATGTGGAGAGGGGCTGCGCGTGTCCTGCAGCCGACAAAAAAGTCCCAGGACATCAAGGGCTGCCTCTTCCCACCCAGCCTACCTTCTCATGTCTGTCTGGAACAGAGGGCATTGTAAATAGTTACAGGTAAATGAAACCATTAAAATCATGGCAATAGTCTGTAAAAAGGCTACAATATTTAGGCAAAACATTTAATAATAAGCCTCACAATTTAAATATTTTTTTGTATAATGCTCCATTGTCTGTCTACAGCTATATTGTGCATTAGCACAAGCAAAACTGAAGTTAAAAACTAGATATTTCTCAGCAGTGATGTGTTTTGAACCATTTTCATTGTTGCAAGTAAACACGGAAGTAATAATAATTCTCAGTAGCTCACTCATCTTTAAAAGTGAATTTCTTTCCAGCAACATGGTAATACTCTAATCCAAAACTTTTTAAAAATTGAAAATACATACAATGTATTATATAAAACATATTGCATTACACAATAAAACACAGTGACATTTTAATCAACTCAATACTCTGGTGAAGTCCTAAGAGCCAAATAAATACCTAGGAAGATGAACATTCCTCTATCTAAATGCATTTTCTTCCCAGAATTACAGAAAACATGACACAGCACAAAGCTACCTGTGCCTTTCAGGGACAGACAAACATCATTTAGGCCTAATGTTCAGGGTCACTCACTCTACTCCAAGTTGAAATCAATTATGATTTTTCCTAGTGGCATGAAAACTGACTCAAGAGACTTTCACAGCAGCTTGCATGCTGAGGCCCTACTGAGGTGAAGGTGCCTGAGTCAACAGAATTACTAACTTTGCTTAGAGTTGAGCACCTAATTTAACATCAAATCAAAGCCAAAACACCCACCCCCTGTGGTGAAGTCCTAAACCTCAGGATGCACATCAAAGTTGACAAGTCAGGAACATAATTTCTCAACTTCTTAAATGATGATCATTTAATTGCAGTACCTTGAAAATTAATCTTACAAAAATACACGAGGCTGTTCAAGCATTACCTTCTCTTAAGAAATTTCATGAAAAAAAACCCTGCTCTCCCTGCAGGTAAACTGTGTTTCACTGCAGCACAAGAGACATCCCAGGTACCTACGCAGCCCCAGCATCACTTGCACTACAGGATCTGCATTTGTGGCACAAACTTTATAAATAACTCTGCTCGCAGTGCAGAGACTGGTTCTTATGAGCCAAAATCACTTTCCTCCAGCCCTGACCACAGGACTAGCTTTACAGTTACATTTCAGAGAAGAATCCCTGTATTTCGAGCTTCCCATTACATTCATTTTCTTTAAGAAATAGAAGTAGCCCCGATACCAAAGTACTCCAAAGTGGACATATGGATATGTATGCAACATATGTGTAAATGTTTTGGTGTTTTTTTTAAGTAGCATGTTACAAAAATAAAATGTTCTTTTTAATTCTAATACTCAGTGCAATTCTCATTTCTTCAACACACATGAAGCCGGTGGCTTTGGCACTGGGCTACTTGTATTTCTCACCAACCCACACTGTACTGTGCAGTAAGTATTACACTGCACAAGAGGAACAGTTAATCTCTTTCTAAAGACATGTGTATCCTTTGTGAATGACCTTTCATTAAACTCCAAATTACCAAAGTCACCATTACTCACAGAAAAAAGTAATCAAAGTTTTAAAGTCCTTCTCTTGCAATAATTTTAATGTACTCACACACATACTTCACTGTTAGTTACTTTAAGATGTCTTTCTGCGAATTAGCAAGTTAAGGAACTCTGCAGATTTTCTTCCTTAAAATAAAATTTTACTGAATGGATGTCAACTTGTTAAAATTGCTGCTTTAGAGAAATTACAAGTAACAGAAAGGACAAGTCTGGAAATCACCGTAGTCTTTGGTATGTTTCGTTTCCTCATTCATGTTTAAGAAGGCATTTAGGTACATTTAGGCAGCCTGACAAAATCTTAGAGCGATTAAGATTCAAAGATGGGCCTTCGTGACCTTTATGAATTTCCAGGAATATCATCCAAGACCAAAGATGAAAATATAAAAAATTGGATTCTGTGTTACAAAGCATTGCAACATCTCCAACATTTTAACATCTGGAGTAAGTTCTAATGCCTGCTTATAAATAACTCTGAATGGTTTTACTCCTGTTTCACTGCCATTAAAGAACCCAATCACAAAAAGCTAGTTACAACGCCATTATTAGACACACGATACAGTTGAGAAGGTGACAGTGTGTTTTCGCCCACTGTGGTAAAGGGTCTCTGAAATACCACTGTCTGCACAGACTTGCAGACCTATTACAAATAAAAAGACGTAGTATTTGTGGCATTTGGAGTATCCCATAAGTCATTAAGTAAGTGCAACTAAGAATCTAATCTAGGACTACTTAAAGTGAAATCCCTTTGTGTACGCCCCCTCTCACAGGGAAAGCCAGCTCCCAGCAACAGGAGTATCAGATTCTTGCAGCATCCATGACACTTGTAAGCATTCAGTGGTCAGAACACCACTACATATCCTTCAAATGACATGGACCACTGAAGCTGGAAAGGTATCCTCACTGAACCAAGCCGGCTGGTATCTCAGCAATCCACCAGGACACGAGCATCAGCTTGCCCCCAGCGGCGTGCAGAATCTCGTTCGAGGAGTTGGTGGGTTTTTTCATTTTTGAAAGTCAACAGTTTTGAGTATTGAAATGCAAAGGGTAGGCACCAACTTACAACAGCAGCATCTCAAAAATACTTTACGCTGCAAAATGCTTGTATTTGTTTTTTTACTTTAGGATTTCAGGGAGACAAGCCGTTAGACAACAAGGTGATAAGCATGACAGAACACTAACACAGTGAGCTAGCCAGAGATAATAAAAGAAGGCACAGCATTTCCAAAGTTAAATTGTCAGGGTACCCAATACATGAAGATATAAAGAATACTCTGCATTACTGCTAGTAGAGTGGACTATCTCAAATATTTAATAATGTACTACCTTTTCTTCTTGCTAAGTCATTAGTAATATACACCTATTAGTTAAAAAGCTGAATAATGCAAAGTGTGTTTTGATTTCTTGTGCTACCATGCCACTGTGTAGTATCAACACTGGAAGATGGTATTATCTTTCTATTTTTGAATGAAGTAAGTATAAATGCATTTTAAAAGGAGAAAAATAAATTTCGGGTATATTTACCGGTTGTCAAACTACATGCTATGCTTTCAGTTCCTGACACCAACCTCATATTGTCGATCTCTGATATCATGATTCATCACTTTATTAAATGAAAATAACTGACATGTCATAGGTGTAAGGACTATGAAGTCACAAGTTTCCACGCAGAATAGGGACATCACCCCTCCATCAGCAATAGCAGGGTGTGCACAGATAATGTAGTCATTTATGAAAATAACTAATTATATTTAGGACTTGGCTATTACAGCTCAAAACGCCCTGAAGACGCAACTTCTTGTTAAGAAGTAACATTGTGGGAGGAAAAAAAAATTAATAAATGTGGCCTATAATAAACAATTACAACAGGTTCCCCAAGCGCGGGCGGCCAGAGGGCCGAGGGGAGGGGACGAAAAGTTTGTGCAGGGGGCGGGCGGCTCGGCCCCGCCACCGCCCCCCTCCAGCCGCTCCGGCCACCGCGCCGCCCCCGGCCCGGCCCCCGCGGGGTCCGTGCCCGGCGGGACCCCCAGCTCCGCACCTCCCGCGGGCAGGAGCCGCCGAGGGGGCGTCCGTGAGGGCTGCCCCCCCTTCCCCGCCGCCCCCTCACCTGCTGGCCAGGCTCTGCCGGCAGTGCTGCCTGAAGGGCATCAGGTGGTAGTTCATGGCGTCCAGCAGCAGCTTCTGGCAGACGGGGTCGGTGCGCATGAAATCCACCGACTGGACCCGCTCCACCAGCTCCGGCGCCGGGATAAGGGCGAAGCGGAGGCGCTTCATCAGGTCCGGGGCGTACTGCATGCGGGTCTCCCGGTCGTGCTCCAGCCAGAGCACGGACATCTGGAAGAGCGCCAGCTCCGACTCGACGGGGGGGGGCAACGAGTCGAGGAGGGCGCGCATCTCCTCGAAGTTGAGCAGCAGCACGTCCTCCACCAGGTACTTGTTGGCCAGCTTCTTGGTCTCCTCCAGGCCGTGCAGGGCGGCGATCTTGCACACCTGCTTGTAGTTCTGCACCGAGATCTGGTCGTTGAGGAACTGCACGCACAGCTTGGTGACCTGCGGGATGTGTAGGATCTTGCTGACCGACAGCACCTCCTCCACCGTGTCCAGCGAGAGGGTCACGTTGGCCGTGTACAGGTACTCCAGCACCAGCCGCAGCCCGATGGACGAGCAGCCCTGCAGTACCAGGTTGTTGATGGCCCGCGGGCTGGCCAGCAGCTTGTCCTCCGGGGAGGAGGACGGGGTGCCGGGCTCCTCCTGCGTCTGCGGCGGCGGCGGTTCCTTCGGCGGGCCTCCCAGCCCGTCCTGGGTGCCGGGCCCCAGCCCCAGGCCGTGGGGATGCCCGCCACTCCCGCCGCCGCTGGAGAACAGCGATCGGAAGTATTGGGAGCAGGAGGCCAGCACGGCCTTGTGGCAGTGGAACTGCTGGCCCTGGGCCGTCAGGGTCACGTCGCAGAAGAGCTGCTTCCTCCACAGCAGGTTGAGGCCGTGCAGCAGGTTGTCGCTGTGGCTGGGGTCGAAGGTAGAGGTCCTGTCCCCGGATCTGGACATGGCGAGCGGCCTCCGGCACACCTGCCTTTTAAACCCTCCTCCAACCTGGGCAGAGGGGTGGGGAGGAGAGCGGGGTGGGGGTGACACACGGGACGACACAACAATAAACACAGAGCTTTAGAGGCCCGGAGGGCGCATCCCGGCTGTGTGCGCACGGGTGGCGGGGGCCGCAGCCGGGGAACGGGCTCCCCTGTGCCCACCAAGCCGAGCCCACCCCCACTCCTCCACCCCGGACACGGACGGACTCGCTCAGAGGGGCCGCAACTTGGGAGGGCTGGAGGAGATTTATTTTTTTTTTTTGCCTCTCTCTAACACCTCCCTTGCCCCCTGCCCCCCCTTTCTCCTCCCTACCCGGTGCAAACCGGGCTGCTCTCCAGGGGTGGAGCGAGGAAGCCAGGGACATTTTAAAAGCTGAGCGACCATCCCTCCCCCCAGCCACCCAAGCAATCCCACACACCAAATACCCCCCCTTACCCCCGCAACACCGCCATGCCCAGAGAAACTACCAAGTGACTGAAACTCTGCCGGGCAGGCGAACAGCCCTTCCCGCCCCGCTCACGGCCAGCCCCCGGCCCCCTCCGGCCGCTTTGGCAACTCGGCGGTGCCGGGACCCGCGTCCTCCCCGGGGGGCGCCGTGCCCGGGGCGGGGACCCCGAGGCTGGCCGGCACCGAAGGTGGGCCCCTCTCCTCGACCCAACGCGGGGGCTGCAATACTTGGCACCCCGGAGCGGGGACGGGGGGCATGGAAGCGGCAGCCCCGGGTCCGGGGAGGGGCCGCCCGGCGCTGTCCTGCCCGGCTCACTACTCCTCGCCGCAGACGGCGCCGCGGCCGTAACTCCGGTAACTACGTGAAGTTCAAGTTGGGAGAAGGACGGGGGAGGCGGGAAGGGGTGGCGGGGAGCGGGGCCCTGCCCGGCGGTCCCTCGGTCCGGCCGGACCCCACCGCGTCCTCCCATCCCCGGCCCCGTGCCTGGCCCGGGGAGGGCGGTCGGCGGGGCTGCCCCGACCTGCGGCCGCACCTGCGGGGGCTGCGCAGCCACCGACCCGCGCTGACCGCATCTCGCCCCGCGGAGCGCCGCCGCTCTTCCTCCTCCGCCTCCTCAGCGGGATCCCGCCGAGACCTGCTCCTGCCATTGCAGCGCGCTCGGTCGCTCCTCGCCAACGCTGCGCTTCCTCTGCCTTCCTTCACCCCCGCCTCGCCCCATTTATCGGCACAGCGAGGGGCTCCCTCCAGCCGCTTCCCCTGCCCCGGCGCCGCTCAGCCCCGCTCCGCGCCCCGCCGCCGGCTACAAAATCCTCCCGGAGCCTCTCCCTTTAAGTGGACCCGGTCAATCCCCCCCTCCCCACCGCGCGCACACATCCACACACACACATGCATACATACATACATACATACATGCACACGCAGACACAGACACACACTCCTCCTCTTTCTCCCTCCCCTTCCTTCTTTCTCGTTTTGCCCATTTCTTGCAATCGGAGTTTATTCGATAAACGCGTTCGTTACACAACTGCCCCCACCCGCACACACAGACACCCCTTTCCTCTCCCCCATCAACAAACAAATCAGGAGGCACTAGAAAATGCACAGAGACGGTTAGACACAAGGCCAGAAACTTACCTGCTCCACAACCAGCTGCCAAAGTAAAGGTTCACTTAAGCTCCCCCCCAAAAAAATCAATTGTCCTTCCTTTTTAAAGGTTTGCTCGCTCCTTCCAAAAAAAAAAAAAAAAAAAAAAAAAAGAGAAAGAAAGAAAAAAAAACCTTCTGGTTCCCAACTCGGAGCAGTCACTCTTTACAATTTATTTTGTCGTACATCATTTGATCACCATGAATTAGCAACAGCAAGAAAATGTACGAGAGAGAGAGAAGGAGAGAGAGAAAGAGAGAGAGAGAGCGCAGAGCTTTCTGCAAGAGAAGAAGAAGAAAAAATGTACGTGTGACAAATTATGCTACCAAGAAACAACACATCATTATCCTTGGGCCTGGGGCTCAGTGAGTCGTAACGAGAGTAATAGGAAATCCACGGTTGGGGAGAGAAACGGTCGTGCATGGCCAGTGGAGAGAGACCATACAGGGGGATGGATGCTGGAGAGACTCGCAAAATTATGGCTCAAGGCTATTGTAAAAATTGTCGAGCGTAAATGACTGCGATTTCAAACATCTTTGGAAGAAAGAAGGGGACAACGCGAGGGGG
>JAWMRA010000078.1:107600378-107662878 GCA_035584735.1 Pseudotriccus pelzelni
CGCCTCCCTCCCTCCCGCTCTCCCTCTCTCTTCTCTCTCTCTATAAATAACCGTCAAGTTTTAGTGCGCATTGCTAATTAGTCAATTTCTCTCTGCCTTCACAGGCTGGCGACTTTGCTGCTGAGCTGAAACTGCTAATTTCTGTGACCAGCTTTTTTCTTAGCTGTGATCTGGATGAATGAGTAGCTGTCTCACAGAGATGACAAAAATAAACTCTAATCCCCCCAAAAATTTCCACTACATCTTTCTCATGCATAGATTTATGATCTTCAAGCGCCCTGTGCAATATGCAAACTTTTTGTGTGTGAGTGTGTGTGTGTGTGTGTGTGTGTTGTTGTGGGTGTAAGTCTGTTGTATTCAGCTTGCACAGTACTTGTGTCTCTGCTCTCCCCCCACACCCCAGGAGTGATGCAAATAATGTCTGATTTCAGTCCCCAATATGTTGTCACCCCCATCCCCTTGTATTCATATTATTGCTTTGACAGGATACATCATCCTTGCTTGCAAGTATGATGAGGCTGGAGGGGTGGAAGGGAGAGAAAGTGAGGCTACTAAATGGTGTGAGTGGTAAAACGTTCCTTTTGCATTTGTTCCCCTGCACTGTTCAAGATTTATGATCTTGTTTGAAGGCATATTTTCTCTATCGTTTTGTCTGGTTAGACAACCGTCTCTGAACTTCACTGTCAGCTCTTCAACAGATAAGGGTTCAGAAGTCACATTTTTTTTATTGGAAGATTAGCATATTGTCAGATTTGTCTTTCGGTTTTTAGACTTTGCAAAGCAGAAGCCTGAATCAAATGGCAGGAAAGCAGCTGCTATGTCACAAATGTAACCTTTCAACTTTCTGCCAGATCTGATACCCTAGAAACGTGCATAGAACAGACCATGGGTTAGGGCTTTGTTTTGGTTTTTGCTCCTTTGTAGTTGTAAGAAGCTGAGGGAATTCTTATTGTAGTCATTTTGGGCTTTTTCTTTCCACCGAGGGGCATTTTGGTAGAGGACATGTTCTCCACACTTTATCTCATGATATATTGCACTCTCACATTTATAGCTCTGTTCTTCTGTTGTCAAACCTCCAATTGTCAAACAAAAAAAAAAAAAAAGAAAAGAAAAAGGTGGAATGTATGCCCTTGAATGAAATGCACATGAAAGGAGACTGGAACAAGCACTCACAGAAAGTTTTACCTGGTGTGAAAGCCACGAGCCATATCCCCTTTCACAGATAATGCTCAGGCTCCTGTTAATTAAAATACACACCAGGAGCGGGATTTTGAATGCCGGGTCTCATGGTCTTTCTCTTTGACTTGGCCAAGGATGCCAGTGCATTTACAGAGCTGGAGTCAGATTGCTCAGAAATGCAAAGGACTGGAACTGAAAGGCATCAAGGCAGTTCTAGCTTTTATTTATTTTCTGGTGACCTTAATAAAGAAGTTCTGCCATACCTTTCTGGTTTTCCTTGCCAGATAGCTCCCTTCCCCCTCCCTTAGATGTCGATTATTTCTGCAAGACATTTTCAAAAGAGGTTAGGCGGCTGGTACTGTAGGACATGGTATTCTTCCCAAAAGAATGACACCAGCGTATACCGCTTCAAAAAACATTTTCTTTGTTTTGGTCTCATTGTGGCTCCCTCCCTGCTCTACCCTTTTGACCACACGGATTTTGGCCCTGTTGACGTGAAGAGAAACATGAATTACAAGATGACTCCATTTTGATAGTAGCTGGTGTCTTCAGTGATGCGAGTTGTCTCCCAACTGTAGTACATGGGAAGAACAATTTTTATATCACGCTTGTGTTGCTGAACTTTACTGCTGTAATGGCTGTAAATAATCCCCATGAGGTTTTGAATCAGTTTGCACTGACTGATGTGTCATACACACTTACACCATTGTAAGCTGCCAAAATACATCTGGGTAGCAAGTTTCTTGGACTAGCGTACTGCTACGTTTTTCTCTTTAGTGAATAGACCTTGTTAATTTTTATTTAACTTTGCTACACTAGTGCGGGTTGAAATAAAGTTCAGTCTTAACTTATGTGTATGATTTGTGGTCACTTATGAATTACACTGGACAAATATTGCCCAAAGTCCTGGCTATGGTATTTTCTAAATGGGCTTAAACATTTTGAAGGGAGAATTTAAAGTTTCTAACTAAGTTGCTTGATTTCAAAGTAGAAAATTAAAATTCATCTCTTACAGATGGCAGCTGTTGCCAGAAAATGCCGTGTGCTTTCTTTCTTTCTGAGGTTATTCCCGGACCTGCACCATGTAAAATTATTCTTTTCTTTGAAGCAAAACCAGATGCACTTGACAGTTGGTTTAAGCAGGGACTTCCCATCTCTAAGTTTATATACCTAAACCCCTCACAGACTTCAGGGAACCCACTGGAATCTCCCCTGAGGCACCGAATACATAGCAATTCTGAAGCCTTCCCTATCATACCTATAGGGCTCTACGCCTAAACAAGATTTCCAGAGAACAGCAGGCAGTGCCCCATGCTTTCACCTTTTCAAAGCCAGAGGTTTGGAGATGTTGTGCCTTTCCGCGCCTTCCTTTAGCTCAGCTCTTTCCATCCCTGCAGATTCCTCAACTTACTGAAGTCTGATTACAGGGGCTTATAGTAGAGAGGTCAGTACTACACAAGCTCCAAATCACATCTTGCAACTAAAGGAAGAGGTCCAGATGCAGAAGGGGCTTTTATCAAGACACGATAAGTCATTGTCACTAAAATCCCAGGGAACGAACTCAGTAAATAAGCAAGGTAAATACTTTTCAGTAAGCTTATTTCTATAAAAAAGAGAAATTTAAAACACCTTTATTATCTATGCTTATAATATAAAACATATCTCTGCAGATATGTTTGCAGATTTTGTTGTTGCAATACATACATCCTGATACAGCTAAGAAATCAAGTTGCATGCACAATATCTCTATTATTATATCTTTTTTATTAAGAACAAAGTGTCGATTTGGAACACTTGTCCTTTTGTCATTGAGATTGCTGTCAGAAACAGCTTCAGGTGGCGCCTCTCTCTGGGGCACAGAATTTGCCTTTTGTGCAAGTCACCTGGCCTGCTGAACTCTCTCAACAGTCTGCATTTCTGCCACTGTTGCATTTCAAATGGTAGAATGGAGATGTTAGCATTCAACAGAGACACCTGGACGGGGATGGGATCTGTCACCACAGGAAAAGTCCTTTTCAGGGGCCTTCCAGACAGGTAAAGACTACAGGTGGGCTGGATCATTTTTGTTGGGCAACAAGCCATGTGAGTTGTTTGGACAGATCTAAGCACACAGGTCCCTTCTGAGGTACAAGTACTGTACAAATAGATGAGCAATAGTTGGTCTCTTACCAACAACACTGCAACTCTTGCTGAACGTTCTTGCGTAATCCACTCTGAGGTTTCTGACGTGGAAGTCTGTAAGCTCACACTTCCGAAGGGAGACCTGGCTTCACATCACACTGTTCCAGGAGCGCAGATGAACTACTCACTTCATCCATTGCCTGTCAGTGTCAGCGTAGGAGCAGGACAGGTGTGGAAGATTTCAGGAGGCCGTGATGGTGGTTGTTAGACCCAGGGCCCACTAGTCTGGACATCTGTATTCCCACCACTGGCACACAGTGATTATGCCTACACTGGCTTGCACGCTTTGGGATAAGTGCCTGGGAAGCACTCAAAGCTCATAAGTGCCTTGTTGTTCTCTGAAGAGGCCTTTTCCCTGGAAAGCGTGGCGACATGAGGCATTGCAAGGAATGGGGCAGGAGAGAGAATCAAGAGTTACCTCGAGTCTAATAATATAGATATAGCAATCTTGACCCAGGTGCATTATTTAATATTTCTCTGCTTCAGTTAAAAAATGCTAAAAGGGGTTTTCATTAGTGCAGTCCAAGGCTCTCCCTGCTTGTGGCCACTGGCCTGCTGAGCACATCTGCCCAGCTCCACCCCCAGCTGGGCATTTTTGAATGTTTACTGCATCACTTGTGAAGGCAGTGGCTGCCGCAACCGTGTGGCTCTAGGGACTGGCGCAACTGGCCCCAGAGGTGTCACAGGCATCCCAATTGCCTGTGTGGTGTCCTGGTTAATCCATGCTTGCCTCATGTTTTGAGATTCCTTCAGGAATAAAGATTGGTTTTATTTATGCACACAGAAATATTGTGGAATGTTGTTTCTGTGCCTGAATGTATACAAAATAGGAATTTTACTGTAACGAAGAATCATAATGCCATTAAATATTCAGACTTTTGCCCTGTGTACCTAAAGCTCTCATGGGAATGGACTGGGTGCTGCTACACAGGACCCAAAATGAATGATCCTAAAAGCATCAAAAAGCAGAAGTTCCCTCGTCTCACAGCCCCCACAAAAGACAATAGAGTAAACTACATAAAAAAAAAAAGGAAAAAGTCATTCAATGCAATGCTGTGCAATCAAGATGGCATGGACAAATTTGTAGAAATCCTGTAGCTTCTGAAAAATCAAAATATAAGGTATTTCCTCTGAAAGAGTTATTAAAATAGCTTGGCGGGGGGAGGCAGAACTCAGAACTGTTAAAAGAAGCAGCTAAGCTTGGGGAAATTGCAATCTAAAAGCAAGGTGGATTAAGCAAATCCTTCTGTACAGAACCATGCTACAACTAGGAACCCTCTAACCATCACTTGGAAAAGCTTACGCTCTGGGACTCGATTTTCAGGCACATAATACGAGCTTTAGTGATTGTGTCTGCACTGTACTCCTAATTAAGGGATACTCTCTTGTGCTTAAGTCCATTTCTGTTCAGGAAGGCATTTAAGCATTTCTTAAACCATATTCTTAAGTACTCTCTTGAAGGGGAATGCCTTTGTGACGTGGGACATGTGTCTGCATTTGCCATTCAGTTTGGCTGAGTTTTCCCAGCCTGGTGCACACAGTACTCACTGCAAAACTAAGGAGGATACATTGGTGGCAAGTGACACTGTGATTGCTCTAAAGTCACAGTCAAGCTTTGTAAGGAGCCATCCCCATGTGGGACAGTGCTCCATCCCAGCTGCTTGGTTTCTTGAGGCAGCATTTTGGGGGAAAGGAAAAGCTTCAGAGCAATAGGAACTAGCTGGATGGCAGCGCCCAGAGTACATCTTTGTACTGAAGTAATACATAATCCATAGGTTTAATGTGGCTCTCATAAGCCTCAAGAGAGCACTATCAGTTTTTAAGGGAGAGAGGAGTTGCAAAAAATTTTTGAATTCTCTTTCAAGCAAAGGCTGCTGACAAAGGGTTTTGTTCTCCATTAGATCAAAGTGGTCTGGGGACAGAAATCTTTCCCATAGTGCTCCATTTGAACTGCCCCAGAATTGTCTCCTCCTTTTGAATGTAACAGAGAGGACTCATTGAATGTGCAGTCCCTTGTGAGGAAATAATGATGTAAAATAAAATGTGGTGTAAACTTTGACTACCAAGATACTTTTTCATTAAAATCATTTTGGGGGCATACATATAAAAAAAGCAAAGCAAATCTGAGTTAAGATTTATGGTTTCCCCTTGCTTTACTCCATCTTTCAAAGATAACACAGAGCACCTTCTGACCTGGCTGCTTGAAGAGCAGGGCTGTGCTTAAATAGTACAGTCTTGTTCTGCTGCAGAGGGGAAACAGGTGATCTCTCTACGGAGATAAGGTATCATTGCTTTCTCAGTAACCAGACCTATCACCATTGTGAAACAGTCAATATGCTGCTTCCTTCCCTTTTCCAAACTGTATTTTCAACGTCAGAACCTCCTAATTCAAGTTAGTTACTTTGCTAAGAGAAAAGAACACAAACACAAAACATGGAGACAGGGCTTCATGAGATTAAAACCAGGTAATCTTTAACTTTATGTAGTCAGTGAAGGTCAAACATTATTCCCCTAACTGGTGTTGATCCTCACTGGTTGGTGAGGGTGATTTTGGTGAAATGCAGTAGTAGTTGCAACTTAACCCAGCTAGCTATCCAGATAAACGTCACTGTCTTGTCTCTACCAGGTCCAACTGCAAAATAGCAACGTAAGGTTGGTCCAGCATTGTAAAAATACAATTTTTTGGGTCAAGGATTATATAAGTTTGGTAGCAGATACTCTGAATGGGGAGAAAATGGTAGAAGGAAAAGAATCCCTTTCCTTCGCTGAAGGTTTTCTTTTTCTCAGCAGAGTGGAAAGTTGTGTGCAGCTTCATGGCTCAAATCTGGCCGAGGGAGTAGAAACCAAAACAAGTCATCGTTGAAAGGCTGGCAGGGCTCTGTGTGTCATGAGCTGGCTGTCACAAGCCCAGCATCTAGAAACATCCTTGTGTTTGGCTCTGAGTGACATTGCCTTGGAATACAAGCAGATCATCTATGGTCTGCTTTGGCGTGAAGAATATGCCAGCCATTCATAGCTGGAAGTTTTTCCCTCACAACTCTTCAAAGATTTCCATCGTGCTGAATGGGAAAAGTGAGGAAATCAATCGTAGCTCTATTTCTGTTATACCAAAGGATTAAGAGGAGACTTTAGTTTTGTCTGTCATCAATAAACTCATTCATGAGCCCTATATAGGAGGCAAAAAAGTGGGTGTGAAGGTAGATATCATTAATTCTAAAAAATGGAGATGAAATAGAGCCAGTCACGAGAATTTAATCTTTTTTTTTTTCTTTCTGTTCTTTAGCTCAAGTTGCCTGGGTGATTTTCAGGTACCTATTGCTCACAAGATAATATCTCCCTGTCTGCCCAATGTCTCATATTAATTTACACCTAGATATAAATAAACCTCCCAAATATTCTAGAGCTGAGAAATAACACTGGAAAAAAAAAAGAAAAAAGGCTTCCATTTTAACTTCATTTTAATAGAGCTCACTAGCAGACACAGGTTCATTGCTAATATAAAGGGACAGTCATAGTGGACCTAGTGACTGCTCACTCAAGCTGTCAATCTGGTCCACTTGTATTTAACCAATGATGAAACTGGGAGACAGGCAAAATGAGGAACATCCCTCTGCTAAGAGATTTCCTTTTTTTTTAATTTCCAAATTAGACATATTTTACTTACAAAAGATTGCAAAAGTGTTCAAAATAATAAAACTTTAGGATTTCTGTGCTGCTTACTTCAATAGTAGCCCTGATGATTTAAAACAAATATGATTAAAAGGAAATTTATATATTGCTCCCTGACTTTGGTTTCAGACCTGAATGGATTTTAAGTGCCAAGCGACAAACTCTTCAAAACGGGATTAACAATGGTAATTCTGGCTTTTTTAAGCCTCCATGGCTTAAAATATCCAGGCTTTTTCACAGCCCCTGGTCCACTGTCAAGTACTCCCAGTGACAGACACCAAGACTAAAGCTAGAGCAGTGACCCGAGTTATTTTGGAAGTTACAGCTCAACATACAAGATTTCATGCAGTAGCTCTGATGACAAGAAATGAATTTACCACATGGAATCTCACAACATATTGTGCGGTAAGTCAGAAAATGAGTTGGGTTACCATGCTAATATATATATATATATTTTACACATTAACAGCATTTATAGACACTGATCTATTAAGTCATTTTCCTACACTACCTTCAGACCTTTTGTATGAAGCAGAAAACCCATCATTAAAGCTATGGTTTGCCAGACAATTACTTTGTCAAATCTCAAGAAATTGCATAATAAATTGTATACATGCATCAAACATGAACAGCAGAGGGGTATAACAAGCTGTGCATTTCCAGTCCACTTGTTCTTTCATCTAAACAGTAGCTTTTGTTTTGAAGAGTAATCCTATGTTCTTTTCAAGGCATAAAATGTACATATACATTTATCTATCAAACTAAGTAGAAGTAATTGAAACACTTAATATGCACAGTAATAAAGAAACGCATGAACAACTTCATTATTAATGTCTATTGATTATTTATGTTTTCAAATAGGCAAATATAGCTACTAATATTTTATCATGTTAGTCTATATGTGCATTTTGGCTTTACCTGTTTATTGGCAAGTTTACTATCTACCTTATGGGTATTTTTATTGCTGTACACTCATTTGCTATGCGCATAACTGAGGTCAGTTTACGAACTGACTAGTGTTTACTCAATTTGATTACTATGTAACATTGCTGAGACTATTCTCCCTTTGGAAAATTAACTGTACAAGGAAGCCCAGTAAATCTTTACTTAAAAATTCCAAACTTTAGATTGATTTCAGCAGTGGGTCTGTATTGATCTAAAAAGCTTTGCGTTCCTAACTAAAAACTAATCTTTATTTCACCCTTTAGTGACTGCAGCCATAAATATGTTCACTCATACTGGAGTTTAGTGGATTAATGGTTATTGGAGATTGTGGCTTCCAACTGAGGTTGGTAAACCTTAACCTTTGGAGGACAACACGAAGGCATTTACCCCTTGTCATCTGTAATAGCTGCGTCACTTTCTGACAGTTACCTGAGTGTTAAGGAGGAGGCAGACCAGGGGTTAGGAAATAAAGTAATAGCAGCTCACTTTATCTATCTGATCACTTGTTATACAGACCACTGTATCCGGACTTGACTCTTTTCCTGATGCAAAGGCACTGAAATGAAACAATTTGTTTTGTCTGTGATACTACAACTCCAAAATTTCCAAGCACTAGAATTAGTTGTGCCTCAAAATTAATAGACAGAAATATTGCGTCTCCTTGTATTTCAACATATTTGTGGGAGATGTTTAACGTGACTTAGGACAAATCTTTCTCCCTGCCTCTGACAGAATACTTTCAAAGGCAGCTGGTAAGAGACATTACCTTACATTCCATTGCAATGACTTATTAGTTATTATCCAAAACATAATTATACTAATTGTTATAAAAACTGTAATTGCATTAATGTCTTGAAGAAAGGTTTATTCCAGAATGTCATGTTCTGAAATAGATGTCAATTAGCACTTAAGTTATGAACAAGCCATCCCTACAAAACTTTAATTCACTCAAGTCAGCTTAAGTTACTCAGGAAAGCAATGTGAGGGTAGAAATTATTCCCACATGTAAAGACCGAAAGATCTGCCCTAACTTTTCATTAAAGAGAATAATGATTATTGAGAACATAAAAAAATTATTTCATTAGCAATACAGAGAAGGTTTCACTGGAACACGAAATATACAAAACGGTTGATGTCAAGTGATTATATTAACAGACACAATTCAATATCCATTGTTCCAGAAAATATACTGAGCTTAAAGGAGAGATTTCTTCTGCAAGAAATATTGACTTGAGCCTGCCTAAATTCAAGAGAGAGATTTATTTTTCATAAGCAGGTACCATCTTGTGACAGTCACTTCTATAATTATTTCCATTTGAGAGCATAAGGGATACTTGTGTCAAAAAAGGTGCCTGGTTTTTGGAAACTGATCTTGCTTTAAAACCTTTCTTTCTATTTCTATTAATTCTTCTATTTTTGCAAATCAAATTCCCAGGAAGGGAGATTGCTTTTGTAATAACATAGAATTGCAGTTGCTGGCAGCTGTTGCAAATGATTCTAGGCAATTTACATCCCTGGAGACATTTCCCCAACATCAAGGTAATCAGGGCCAGTGGGATATAATCTGGGAACAATTCTAACAACAAGTTTCCCATCCTGGACCAAAGAACACAGTCCCAGGGGACAGGGAAGATTGCTCGTTGTGCCTTGACATTCATTCCTAGCACTTAGCCGCAGATTTTGCATCTGTTTTGTTTATTAAACTGAGAGCATTGATTCAAACATTTAAACAAAGGTAAAAAGACCGTAGGAATACCCGACATCTGCTAGGCAGAATGTTGCCCTCATTTTGCCGTTTCATTTGTCTTAACTTTTCCTTCCTCCTTCAATACTCTCTGACTCATGTCCCAGCTTCACACTGTGTTAGATTTCGCTCAAGAAGGTCAAAATTCCCAAGGATGCATGGTGTGGACCCCACTGTTTGCTGTCCTCATCTGAGGTGGAAACAGGATTTCTTGGGGGTCTTTTACTAACTTTGGCTAACAGCAACAACCATTGGGGCTTGTAAAGATAATCTCCATTTTAATAACAAAGCATTGGCATGTATTTTTGTGAGGAGGACATGCCCACCGAACATCACAGGCATCACCAAGTGAGGGGACAAATATTTCTGGGAATCTGTGTTAAACCTATGGAAGTTCGTCGCTCATGGTCATCTAGCTGAGATCAAAGTAGGGCCACCTAGAATAAGACTGCTGTTCTCCTCAGAGAATGCCAAGCCGCTTAGAATATTAGAGGAAAAATTCAAGAAAATTAAAAATGACCACATCATTTCACACAGCAGTAAATACGTCATAAGGATTTTTTATCACATGGACTTGATGCACACTGGGCAGTAAGAAAATAGATTTGATCAACAGGAATAACTGCTCTACAGCTAATATGATCTACTGAGTCACAAATCCTCTTTTTCATAATACTTAAATACGGATTTACATGATGGACTATAACAACTCCAAATGCACCATTTGTATTTATCATGTAAATTATGATTAGTTTTCAAATTAGAATGCAGATCAAAATAGCACACTAGTTATTCAGTTGGCTTCTTGGTTCAGAAACTTTTTTGAGATGTTCAGAAGTATCAACTGTTTAGTCCGTGAGCGTGCATTGCCGAGACTCATGTGAGTAATGTGCACATGAAAGTGGTCCTGATGAAACTCAGTAGGTTTACTCAGCTGTATAAAGTTGCTTATGGCTGTATTTACCTGCAGGAGAGATGTCAAAGTCAGTAAGGACACTTTATTTTTTCTTGTCAACTTCTGAAGATTCTGTGAGCTGAGCACTAAGATCATATTAGCGTTTACTATTTGCTGCCAGAGGAATAACTTCTGTATCCAAAACACATATGATCTCTAGTTTGCTAGTTTTTCTACCCTTTTCTGCTTCCACAATTAAGGACTTCAGATAATGCAAGCAACCTTGCCAGGCTCGTGTTTAAGTGCATACACCTTCAGAAATCCTGTGCTACCCTCCCTCAGCCTGCATTTGCATCCCTCAGCTGCATCGTAGCCTTCCAGCTTGTGTGTACATACACATATGTGGGGATCTCTGGGAGTCAGTATAGGTCCTGCATTTGATGGTTAAATCTTTAATAGTTAAGCAATAAATTTTTCTTCAGATTGCCCAGTGTTGCTGGCAAACAGACACATTTTCACCTTTGATACTAGGATCTCAGCCAGGGGTGGCTTCTGTATTTCTCCAGTGCTAAAAACTAGTCTTGTGCAAAAGGCCAGTACAAAGGTCTTACAAGTCAAGTTATTCAAGTCCTCCCTCAGCCCTGAAAATCAGTCCTGATTGCTGTAGTTTGCAGCTGACAACAGCCTTTTGGCTGCCCCTCAGTAGAAAGGTGAGGTCTAAAAATAATCGAGGTTCAGGGGATACTAGAAAACACAAAGGTTACTTGACATTATCTTTTCCCAGTCTGTACCCATCTCCGACTAAACAGAGAGAGTCCATCCCCTTCTTTCTCTGAGTTAATTATAACTTGCATTGAGTAGTGTCATGGAGAGAGACATAAAAAGCAGCAACACTAATAGTACTCAAGGGGAACTTAGCAGCTCTACAGCAGAACAAAATTCTCCCAGCAAAGAGTTGTGGCAATAAATGAGCCAGTTTGATACCAGTCAAAGTCCACATGCAGACAGATTTATTTGCTCTATATTAGCCATGCTTTTCCAACTTCATAAGATAGGGATACTTCTGCAGGAGGAACTTCACGTCTAGGTTAAGAGGTAACATGTCCCTGTAACATAAAGCATTCCCTGGCAACTGCACCAGCAGTGAATACTGGGGTTCGAATGTGCTTTTGCAAATCCCCAAGAGAGGAAGAAAAAAAAAGATTTGGTGACCGCTTGAAAATAAATATTTGAATTTACACTTCAGCAGAGTTGAGGGCAGGTAGACAGGGGTGTCTTATTGTCTCTGTTCCTGTTTAAGACAAGTCAGAAAAAGCCAGAGGCAACCAACTTAGGAGCAAAGCCTTGTGAGGGCTTCCCCAGCCTGGATGCTCCTGAGCTCTGTGGATGATCTGGGATCATGGGCAAAGCACAGCACATTGCAGTGAGCAATGCAAAACAGACCTCTAGTGCCAACATTTAGCTGCTTGCTTCCGTTTAATTTATCTGTGCTGGTTTAGATGTCAGGCAAATTCATTAGGTCAGTAGTGCCTTACTCAAATCAGCAGCTAGAGGTGCTGATGAGTATGCGTTGCAATATGAAACTACTCACTACTGGAGTCCCAACCAAACCATGTACTTCCTTCCTTTTGATTAATACTGACATAACCAAAGTATCATATTCTTCCACCTGAAATTCAGCTACAGTTCTTGCTTCCATCTCCTTCTCCTTCTTTCTCCTTCTCCTTTTCCTCCAGTGACCATTCTCTCTCTGTCTGTTCTGAGCAAGTAGTTATCAGGCTTCTCATTAATAGTCTGAGCATACTCTTGCTCTTCAGGAAGATTCCATCTTGTAGGAGGAAAATGGACGTTTTTCATCAAGAGAGCCAACACAGTAGCAGAGCTATAGCAAGCACTCACTGGTTTTATTTAACTTTATTTTACTGCAGAATTTACCTTTGTGATGGCCAAAATCCTGTTTGTAAAGTGTGCATGCTCCTTGGTAAAATCTGAGTACAATGAAGCCAGTGCCAGTTCAGAATCAATATCTTTGAGGTATCTATTTCTTATGGAATATCTTCATGTAGTGAAAGGCTTGAACTCATGCTGTGAACTCGTGCTCATGACCTGGATCAGACATGGCTGATAAAAGGAAAACAGTGTTTCTGAATCTTGCATATGGTTGTCCCCAGCACCAAAACAGTCTTTAGTGTTCAATTCTTGAAGGTCTGAAAAGATAAGAATGATCTCTAACTTGTAGCTTACATTTGTTTTTCAGGCTGCCTGTTTTTGAGACATGCCTCCTGTGCAGTGTAGTTGATGGGAAGTGTTGTCTGTCTGAAGAAGCTGTAAACCTTTTTCTTTGACTAGAGCAAAGGCAGCAGAAAGTTTTGTGAGTCATGGATCCGTGGGGAGCCTGACTTCATTTGTATGTGTTTCCCTTTTCTGCAGAACAGTAAAGATTTTCTCTTGGTCTTTCCTCCCAATTTCTACAGCAGTGAAGACATCCAAATGGTTGCTTCAAGTCTTCCAGATACTCCACAGACCTTTCTCCAAATGGAAAAGACCAGTGAGGTGGTGAAAACGGTGACGAAAAGGAAACAATGTAGGGAGAAAAAAAAAAAAAAAGCCCTAAATTCTGATTAAACACATAAATGTATCAGGATTTACTATGACTTCCTGGCCTGGTGTTCAAGTCAAACTGAACTTGTTGACTACCACTTGGTCTTCTTCTAAGGTTTATGGAAAATAAACAGTCCTGTGAATTTGCATTGAACAAGCACCAGATACAGAGCTCCCTTCCCCCAACACCTTTCTGCCCCGTTGCAAAGACTTACTTAATGATTTACATTGTTCACAGAGTCACTCAAGCAGGCAAAGTGGAATTCCACCTGATCGGTAACAGGGTACTTCCTATCTGAGCTGGAGTGCGAGCTGTTTGTCAGCCCTCCTAACGTGCAAAGAGCTATATGGGAACTGCCCAGGTGACTATAAATTTTAAGAGCAACAATCTTTTTTTTTTTTTTTTTTTTTTTTTTGTGATCCCATGGTAAAAAACCCATAGAGAATGCCATTAAGACAGGGGACAAAGTGAACATATGCACACCAACACATTATCCAGCCTCAATGGCACATGGTACATTGTCTCCATTATCAGACAAAAAAACCCCTCACAAGAGACAGAGATCAAAGGGTTAGCTTTTCAGTGATCTTGTCATGCAGCTTCTTAAATGATAATGTAAAGGTTTTAAAAAACATTTACCGTAATTTCTGCTAAGTGTCACAGCCTAGTGAACCATTAAAAGTGAAGCAGCTCACTGAACCGCGCGGAAGTGAACAGATGGAATTCCACCCTCCCTCTGCTCCAGAGCCTCCTCGAACAATGCAAAGTCTTCTTTCAAATCTCCTCCTCTGAGCTCATTACCCAGGGCAAATATGTGGCAGGTTCTACTGCTACAAAGGCTGGGGCTTGCTCTTCTTCATGGCAAAGCTGTGCGGCAGAATTTTGAAAATCTAAAATAAAAATTTCCTCTGGTTTCTGCACTTCTGCAACCTTTCTTTGTTCCCCATTTATACAAATGCTGTGAAAAAAGGAGGACATCCTGATTTGAGCTTTCTGGGGTTTTATGGAACACAGTCAGTCTGGTTTTCCCCAGATTTTATTTTGATAAAAAGTACCCATTTTCCTTGGGAACAGTTGTTTGCACCTACCTAGTTCTGCATTTTCTAGAAAGAAAGATTTAGCCTTGCTGTTGTACTTTCTTCTTCCTTTTACATCCTTCTCTCTGCTTCCCTGTATAGGTGACAAGTAATTCTGCACAGGTATGCATGATCTTGCACTCTCCTTGCTGATTTTTTAGAGAGCTTTATAGGCTCATGGAAATGTGGATCATTATCACAGGGTTGAAATTTCCACTGAGTTTTGTGAGCACAGTGTGAAGCATCTTCTCAGGCCAGTGTACAGTAGAGACTAGTAGGGGTCCTGCAAGCTCCAGTGGGGCATTTGAATCAGTGATGCAGCAGCTGCAGAGAGGAGGCTGTAGGGAGAGATGGGGGATGTTTAATTCTTGATAGGTGCCAAAGCGTTTGAGGGGAGAGTATTCTTGCAATAAGCTCTAGTTTCACTCAGTGCCATCCTCTGTCTTCAAGGAGATGGGTGAAAGATGTCACACAAAGGATTGATCTTTGTTCATATCTGGACACTTTTCACACCCCGCCACAAAACTGGAAGGTCCCCATCTACATGGGGACTTGGTAAGCTTAATTTGGGCTGGGTTCATTTCCACAACATGTAACTGGACAAAATCAACACTTTTCATCTTTATCTTTGAGGAGGAAAAGTCAGCATTTTGTCCTCAGCTTAAGCACACTGGAAAATAGGAAGAGTTGTCTTGAAGCTTAGGTGCTATCCATGAGGCCTGCTTTGAAATCTGGGATATAAAAAGCACCCTGGCATCTTGAGCTCTCCACTTTGCAAGGTTGAACTGAAATAAGTAATTCCAGCCTTTCTGGATACTGGAGAAGGTTGGAGTTCAACGTCATGATGTGTCTGGCTGGTGATGTGGGCTGAGAAATACGTGACTGTGAAGAAGGAAGAAGGAAGGCTCTGGCACCTCCTTCTCTGGGAGAAGCAGCAGTCCCCGTCACGGGCTGTGTACAGCAGCAGGAGATGCTGCCAGCTGAACAACACATCCCTACAGGGGCACGAAGTGCTGCTTAGCCAGGCATGACCAGCCTGGGCTCTGCCTGGCCAGTCTCTCTGCTGACTGCAGCACACTCTCACCAAGGGCATCCTGTTTCTCCTCAGGAAGAGGCAAAGCACCTCCCTCAGCACATTCCCCTTTACCCACCACATAGCCTCTTGTTTTCACAAGCTTCTGATGTCTGTCCATCTCTCTGCTGGGACTCTTATCAGGCAGTGTCTTCCAGTTCCTTTCCAGGGTAATGGTTAGCTAGGTGACTCTTGTCCTCCCATCACTAGCTGAGCAGAGTGAAAGGGACCTCTCTAGTGTGAAAAATGTGACGTTCAGGAGAAGATAGAGACTTTGCTCAGAAATGTAGCTGAAAGCATAGGTACACCAGGAAGGACTGAGTTAGCTTATTGGGAGAGGTTACACCACTGTCAGCTGGATGCAGCAGCTATACAAGGAGAGGCAGAGTACCCGACTGCATCCCCATGAAATTAAATGCATGCACTTGAATCATATCTCTGACCATTTAACCGTTTGGAGGAATTTATATGGATCAAAATATACTTCTTGGATCTTGCATGTTGCCACAGAAAGTGAGAATAGCCATCATGTTTCCAGGGTAGACCCCACCCCACCTCTTACATAGCCTCTTCCAAGTGGTCCTGAGCACCACAAGAGTGGGATGAGACCCTTCTGTTTGAAAATTGTTATCCTGGTTTCCCACTGCCAGCAGCTTCCTTAAGAGTGCACTCCCTGAATAGCCCTAACTCCTGTCCTCACTGTGCTGCAGCCACAGGAACTGCTCTCAGAATGAAAACCTGAGCACTGGTCCTTTTATTTGTGGAAACAGATACAAATGAGTGCTCCATGTTTCATTATCATCTTTCTTTTTTTTTCTTCTTTTTCTTTTTTACCATTTACATTGCATGCATACACTTGAACAACTTGGCTTCAGTCTTGATTGAAATATTTAATGGATGTTATTCATTGTTGGTATTCTCTCAATGTTGTTCTCATTCATTTTAAAACTGCCAAACCTTCCCATTTTTCAAGGATGCCTGGCCTTTTAAATAAGGAAAGCATTTTGATACCTTTATTACATTTTTTGAGGCCACATTAGCTTGTTTTTGCTTTCATTTTTGCTTTGATTCTAATAAACTGAACAGAAATAGAAGTCTATCTATTTCTTAAATACTGCATGCTTTTCCATTATTGTCTACAAACAGTTGGTTCCAATCAACTCATTCCATCCTCAAAATTATTGTACTTTTATAACCATTCACAAATATTTTCAGAAGTGCTTCCAGTGTGATTATATTATAACCTAGCCCTAAGGGTTTATTATCTTCTATATTATTCATTTCACCTAGTCTCATTTCCTTGGACTAAGTCCAAAATAGCCCCTGGTCTTGTTGATTGCTCCTCAAACCGAAAAAAACCAGTTTGGTACTGCACTCAGAAACATGCATCCGTCCTTAATGACTCTACTACTGTTATGTCCATCAATGTCAGTATAATTGAAATTCCACTATAGTCACTGCCTCTGCCTTTTTACAGCTTACCCCTTATCTATGTAAGCATTTCCTGATCTACTACTTTGTCTTAACCACTTCACAGGTGCGTGCCAGTTTTCTTCTAGGATTGTTTCATGCCTTTAAGAGGTCCTTATTCATGCTTCACATTTGTCAGTTATTTGACAAGTGAATGGAAAAAAAATAGCCTAGTAAGGAGCACATTACCTATTTTTGGATTTCCCCTCAATGTGGGAATCGAACATCTCTTAGACTATTTGCCAACTATGGTTACTCAGGTACAAAAGAAACTGGTGAACATAAACAGAGGGAAAACACTCCCTTTCCATATTTTCTTTTCTACGTGCAGCTTTTCTTGGAAGATTCTGTCGGTAAAATAAAGCAGAACATTTAGGATGGTTCAAATAATACAATCCTCCTCCTGGTGAGCATACCATGAGGGGGCTTCCTGACCCTAATAGTGTTGCAGTGCCAGCAGAGAGAAACCACTCTTCCATTGCTTAGGCATACACTCAGCCTTTGAGAGCCTAATTTGGCTTTTTATATAAGCAGATCTTCCTTAAACAGAATTTCCAGTTAGCAATGAGCCCTTCACACTGTAATTGTGGGAAAGAGTCTCTCCCATAATTTATTTGAAAAAAACTTTTACTCTTTACATGGCATGCTGAGATCTTTGATTATTGAGATGAGTGGGTAGAATAGTTTACTTTCAAAGCTGCATAATCTCACTGACGGTATTGCTAAACTGTGCGAGATTTTAAAGGGAACCTGGTACTACTGAGATTCACTGAAATGAAACCCTCACAGCTCTCAGGGTCCCCTGAGCACTGACCTTATCAGTGGGGGGACTGAGGGGGCCCAGAAGTTACTTAAAGCAGCTGAGACTCATGGTGAGGGTGAAGGTAAAATAAATACCAAATAAGGCTTACGGGCTGAGAACTCTTGCTATGTGTTGCTGCCTGTGAGTAGAAGGGCTCTGGTGTATCGCTAAGACAGCCAGCTGATTGCCATCCTAACACATCCAGCCCACAGCAGTGGGAGGAATTCACGATGCTTCCGAACAAGGAGCCTGCTTCCTCAAGGGGCTAAGTCTGCTGAGCCCTTCACTCAGTCCCTTCAAAATGGAGCCAGCAGCAGCTGACACGGCTAATGGCATTCCTTTTGTCCAGGTGCCCTGACTTATACAGGGATGCTGCACCTGGCAGGTGTTTCCAGTGAGCAGCTCACACCAGGGTGCTGCCTTTTCACTATCTCAGTGCCTTGGGAAGCTGTTTGTGAAAGGATTACAGAGTCACTTTGTTTTTCATATGCCTGCCAGTGTAATATTGTACCTAACCTAATATTTTGGGCATCGCCCATTCTGCAGTGCGTGTCTAGTGTTTATTTCAGTGTCTGTCAGAGACCCAGGGTTAAAACTATTGGAGGTCCAGATGACATCTGGCTTCTCAGCTCCTCCAGAATATTGGCTGCAGTGTTTATCAGTGCATTATTCATCAAAACTGATGATGCAAAGTACAACATGCTGTCTGTAGCTCAGCGTAAGAGTGGAAAGAAGTTGGCAGAAATGCCTAGTGTTCTGTGAGCAGCATGTAATCAATAGTCTGGGTGCTTGTTCACTTTATGTTGATGACTATTCCCTCTGGTACGTCTTTGTATATTTTTGGGTTCTCTGTATTACCAGCTGTGCGATTTTTCATTCTCTTTTCTTGATACCAGCTTTGATAGAACAGAAGGGGCAACCTTTTGTGCAGTAGGTGTCAAATCAAATAAACTATTTGCACAAAGCTGGGAAATGAGAGTCAGAGAAAAAAGATTCAGTTGAGAATTTCCATGACAGACTGATATTTCTTCCCATTTCCGTTTTTTTTTTTTTTTTTTTTTTTAAGACAAGAGGGGAGTTGAAATGTAGTAGAGGTAAAAACTGTTTTAACTGTCATTAAAATTTCAGCATGAATTCTGCTCTCCAGGTGAAGTGCGTCTAGCAAAACTCCTGAGTCTTCAGTGAAGTTACTCCCACTTTCACCAGTGTAACAGAGCAGAGTGTGAGTGCTTATCTTTAATGCAAGAACTTGCAAAACAATAATCGGATTCTCAGCTGGGATAAGTTGGCAAGTTTCCATTAAAGTCAATGGACCTAGGCTGATTTACACCAGCTGACGATCTGCCCCAATATCTGCTGTACTATACACACCACACGCACACACAAGCTACTGGTTTATTCATTTTCAGTGTTAGACCTGCACGTGAATTTGGTGCTACAACAACCAGAGAACAGTGGTAGGTGAGTCTTTTTGAAAAGGCATATTGTAGATAAAAACAGATCTTGCAGATCTCACCTTAGCATGTATGTATCACTCTGCAGTCTTATTATTCCTGTCCAATCCAACAGTTATAAAGAAGAGTGGAACTAAGAATGGTTGTTTCACTTGTGGCCCAAAGCAAAATAGCAATCTTCAAAATTCTGAAATGAAGACTTAGCACTAATTCTTCTAAGCGAAACATAAGGAAAACAAAGCAAAACAAGATCTTGCTATGTCATTTAATGGCTCTTCTTAGAAGGTCATTGTAATTTTCGTTTTCCGAAGGGGTTCTCAAATGTGTTAGCCAGCATTACATGGATCAGTATGCAGCATGGCAGAGGGGGGCTGCTATTCATCAGTTATCTGCCATTTTCCCAAAGCCACAGAAGGCCAAACCATGCGTGGAATGGATAGGACTGCTGCTAGGTCTGAACAGTGGTTCAGTCCCAGAACACCATATAGCCAATATGCTGTATTTTTTATACTTGAACAAAACTACTGATTAACAGTAAGTGTTGGTATGGTTCTTTAGGTAAGAGGAGCTCAGATTAGAAAATATGGAAATGTAAATCAGCAGTTTATTTGTTCTTTCAACAGCAATCTTGTGCTTTCAAGACTGAGAAATGTGCCATACAGTGATTAAGAAAAAAAGAAGTAGAGGAACATTGAGTTTCAGACGTGAGGATGTTTGTCCAGGCAATGTTACGGGAATTGAAGTTGAAATTATGTTTGTGAAGCTGCGTAGATTCAATAGGTGCTGTCTGCAGCTCTTCTGTCACAGCATGTGCTCTTCCTGCCTGAGACAGAGAAGTAATAACTTCAGCTCTGTTGCCGTAGCTAAGTAAGCTTCCAAGACTCACTAGGGTCACAAATACAGGCCTTAAGGGATCACATGGAGATATGAGGATATCAGAGGGCCTGTCTTGTACCTACTTTGTCTTGAGCACTTGAAAGATATTTTTTAGCAGCTGCAGAGTCCTCTGTGTTGGTACCATGATGGGTACAATGATGGGATAAGAAAACATTCCCTCACTGAGAAGAAAGGGAAGTGAAGAGATTTTATACTTCTAAAGGTTTGCAGCATCAGATCAAAAGACAAACTGTCCTTGAGGATGTGCAAGACTGAGGGAACATGGGTTATGCTGGAGTTGGTATCTCTGCCTTGGCTCTATTCCACATGCTTTCTGCAATATGTGGAGTATGTCCTGGAAGCATAATCTTTCCTAGAGGAGAGTTCTGATTAGCTCGTCAGACTGACCTGCTCATCTTATTTGTCTCAGTTCAGTAGGCATGCTGCTAAGCTCAGGCTTTTTGGATCTCTCTGAGTCATGGGGTGCTCTGGCACAGCAGATCTTCTAGGCTGGGAGTTAAAGAAGTGACAATGCTAGAGGCAAGTCATTTTTGAGAACCATAGACGAGAGAAGGAAATAGAGAGTGAAAGTGGGTCACCACTGCTTACACACTGGTCTTAGATTTGATTTTGATTATAGCCTGTCACCAAATTGTGCCACATTTAGCCTTGTCCTTCAGGGGACTATGGCACCAGAAGAACTTGCTGTGGGCAAGATGAAGGAAACAGTTTTATTGTGGTTACCCACAAAACATTCAGCAAGACAGAATTTCACTGAAGTGACTGTTTTGCCTGGATGCAAACTGGAGGATTTGGACTGGAACAGTAAAAGAATTTGCTTACAGTCACGTAACAGGTCAGGAGTTGGGTCAGGCCAAGGACCAAGAACATGTGATGTGGTGTACTGTCCTGTAATCGTTAAACCATTTGTCATCCCTTGCTCCTGTGCTTTTCAGGTTTTCAAAGGTTGAGCACACCTTCCACAAAATCAGACGAGAGGAATCCATCATGAACCTTGCAGCCTGTAACTAATGGTGTATGTTTGTATAGTTCTACGGGTGTCTCATCTCTGCAGTGTTCTCTGCCCTTCAGTGAACCCCTAGATCTTTTCACACCCACTTCTCCTTGTTTCTAGCACACATACATGATAGAAATATAAAGAATAGTGGCATCTGAAATATCCTCGTTTGTCTCCAAGTTGGCAATGGAGTCTTGCAGGGATGCTTACGTAGTCAAAATATTTCTTATTCCACATAAAAATGAAAATTTCTGAGTGCTTGCTGGGATGTGTGATTGGGTAGCTTCATTTATGACAGAAAAGAATTTTAAAAAAAAGTTCTGTTTTAGCCAAGTGCTTTGCAGATGTTTTGCTTGGTAGACTGAGGAAACATGGGCAAATGGGTAGCTTTGGAAGGCTCTGGGTTCACACAGTCAGAAAATAAAATAGGAAAGCTAGTGAAGACCACTGGGATATTTTTTTGTGGGAAGATACCAAGTCATGGAAATAATGTGTTCCAGTGGAAACCTTCTTTGGCATATGTTCTGGTCAGGTTTATTTCAATATAACTTTTTCAGGGCTCTTCAGGGGATGAATAAGACTCCACCAGCTTATGCCTGGCATTGCTCTCCCACTCAGTGGGAAGCTGGAGCTTCCTCAGCATCATAAACGCCAAGGGTTCCCGAGTCATCTCACATCCAAGAATGGACTGCTTGGCTGGTAGAAGAAATAGACACCATGCTGCACCCTGCCCCACAGACTATTTGCGCCTCTCAGCAGCTGCATCAGCCTGTCTGACAGTGCAAATACCATTGCCCGCTTCAAGTTTTCAAGGCTTTTCCTTGCAAGAGTCCAAGTAGTACAAGAGTACACTTAAATACCTGGAAACACTTTCAGAAGGACAGCTAAAACATCTGTCTTCATACCTGTGACATCCTGCTGAAACTTTTCTGCTTCCCAAAAGGGTCTCTCTGCACCATGCACAAGGAAATATTTTCTCTACTTCACAGATTCTTGAAATTTGTCAGCTTAGAAATATCGGGCTTTGTACTAGAGATGAGAGTATAGACTGTCTCATATACCTGCTCACACACATGCACACACACACACTTCTATGGACACACAAATCATCTAAGTCGGTAATGTCTTGAATAACTGTAGGGTCATAGCTGTTATTTTCTGAGGATTAGTAAAAGGGAGTCAGAAAAAGATATTCCTTTCTGTGCTGTTCTGGTTTTAAATCAAATCTAAGATAAATTTAGTGTAAAGACCAGAGGAAAGGAAATGTTTAGCTTTCTGGGACTCCTACTGTCAACTTCCATCTCAGATCCCCCAACTGAGATAGCTTTTACTGTAGCATATAATTTAAGCAAAATCCCAGTGTCAGGATTTCCCAATTTTCACTTGTTGTCTCTTGCGGTTTGACTCCATTTCATGCTGTGCTCTATCCACATCTGTTCTCAGTGCCTCTAATAATGTCTGCTACTTTCTAGAGATGCTACTCCACCTGACTTCTGCCCTGTAGGTGAGGAATCCCCTTCTCCCCCCATCTGACCTCCTCGCAAAGCTGATCACCACACAGCTACAGAGAGGTGCACCCACAGCGCGCATCCCTTCCTTGCCACTTGTGACGCTTTCCACTGTGCCTGGCCCAGCAGTGCCCACCTGAAGCTTGCTGTCTGGACTGTGCTTTCTGCCCAGCATCCCAAGGTGGGGACTCCGTCAGCTCCCCAGCAGTTCTGTCACCTCTTCCCTGTTCTCCCAGCCTCCATACCATAAACCCATCCATCACAACACACACATCCTGTTGACACACCCTTGTTGCATTTTATGACTTCTAGGCCATCTCCACACTGAGAAGGTCTGAAGAAAAATAAATGTGAAAGGTTGTTTGGTTCTTTTTACACTTGTAAAATTGTATATGACATCAAGTTTGAAATTCAAAGCAGCTCCTGCATGGTATAATCCAATTGCCTTGCCACTAAAAATAGTCCCTAATCCTGCTCCAGGTGAGCTGAGCATTGGTTTCCAAAGGCGTGTTTATCACATATGCTCTGAAATGAAAATATATCTGTTTTTCTTGCTAGATATAAATAAAATTTTTAAAATTACCATTAGGAGCCATTCGCTGGCCAAATATCCCCAACGATTTTATTGGTAAGAAACTGGTAAAATTATTCATCTATATCGTGATGTCCACAATCTTGGGTCAAACCCTACAGTGCTGTAGGTAAAGAGACTCCTCTTAACTTCAAAGTGGGAATGTGACTTAATGAACATACATGAAACAAAACCCTAAGAAATTAACCCTTTGGATATTATTTGTCTAATTATTTTCTAAGTATCTAAAAGATCATCTAAGCTCCCTTATAAGCTTCTCATAAAGCAACCAAAGTTAATTATGCTACTATTAGGATGACTTACTATTGATAATAATGTACTTTGAAACATAAATTCAAGTAATCTGGCTTGGGGATATATTACAAAGAACCTCAGGGAAATGAGATCATACGTAGAATTTTGGTGCAGGACTAAGATTTTTGAGGGGAATAGTGACTCGGGTTTAGAAAGTTCAGAGCACTATTCAGTTAAAAAAATAGACTAATTTAAGACACTAACTAATCTAATTATTACTTACTCCAGATAATACTAGTCTATTTCTCACAAGCAAGTAGGGCATAAATTCCATGCTTAATTTTTCAGGAATTTTCTCTATGAATAAGTAGTCTTATAGAAATATTTCTAATGTAGGAGTGAAATTGCATAAGAACAATTCACTCAGCAAAAACAAGCAAACAAACTAAACCTCAAAGCCATTTGAAAGGCTTCTGTTTTCAGTGGCATAGCTAAGGAATGAATCAGTATTAAAAATGAAGAAAACTGAGCTTTTTAATTTTTTTTTTTTATTTTGTAAACTGAACAGTTCGGATAATCCACTTTTTAAAAAAATGCTCCTGCACGTCAATTACCCAAGCACTTTAGAATGCCATTATCTCATTTTGTGACCAGGATGTGAAATCCAAATGTCATCCAATTCTATCAGTAAATGACATTTTGGTGCCTTGTGCTAGATATTGTGCTGTATCAAAAACTCCCCAGCTTTTTTTGGTTGTTTTTAAACACAAAAATATCTAAGAGAAAACAGGCACAATATTTATTTTGTAGATTCATCAGAAAGACAGGTGGGATTGGTTTTATCAGAGACTGGGTAAAGACCAAGGGATTTTTAATTCAATTTATAAATTCACAATGTAAACTCAGTGACGGGCTGTAAGTGTTTCAGGTGTAATATTTCCCATGTACATTTTTGACACATTCACGCATGTATTTTCACCAGCAGATCTGTAGACATGGCTCTGTATGGGCAAAAAATGAAGTCTGTGAAAGGCACAGTGGAAAATTTATCCCTAAAATATTGATTACTTTCCTGGTTGTTAAATCATTATTAAAGCAGGTTGAAAACTCATTTGCAGTCTCTTCTAATACTACTAATGTCACAAATGGCATCACTTTTTAACAAGATGGATGCTTCCACTGCTGGGCTCAGAAATGCCAGGTGGAATTAGCAACTTTAAAAAAAAAACGTGTTTCCCTGTTTATTCATGGCGACAAGTGCTGCTTACACTGCACTTCCATGTTCCTGGCCTCCCTAATGCAGCTGCAGGTTTCTTTTTACTCACCAGCGCAGGGCAGCTCCAAGGAGGCAAGGCAGAAGGAAGCTTGGCAGAGCACAGCCTGGTGAACCATGCAGGGGGCTGAATTCCACCCTCCCCATTGCTCCAGTCCAGTGAACTGTGTCCTTCTGAATGCTCCCTATGCTGTGGCCACTGGAATTACAATAAAAATATTTGCAAAGTATTCCTGAGTTGTCTGAAGAAAGGGACTTCATGCAGGGAAGGTATCGGGCATAAACCTTAAAGCCTTTAAAAAATATTAGGGAGGGGCAGATGTGCACATTCAAAAGCTTCTCTTGGGCTGCTAAGAAAGTAACAACAAATAGAGACAAGGTTTGCATGGAAGATGATTTGCTGAAATGGGATCAGATGGTCACACTACCCTTTCAGAGACTGGAATGAAGTGGTGAGCTGTTATTCCCCACATCTCACGTGCTACCACCGCAGTTTCCATGTTTTTGTTATGGGCAAAGTGATCCCTTTGGAAAACATTTCAGAATGTTTTAAAATACTTTATCCCTTTCCAAGGAACAAAGTTGTCAGCACTGCATTGTCTGTTTCATTTTTAACCTTATTATTGTTTTTCATGACAATAAGTAAGTTGGCTGTAGCTATAAAGAAGGGGATTTTCCTCTCAAGCCCTGCCTGGCACTATGCTTGTTTTGTACTCCCTCTTCCATAGGTAACCAGCAAGAGGTACAGGCAAGGTGTTCTATCAATTGATGAGCATAAAGGATATGCAATTCCAGTTGCTTGCCCTTGAGTAAACAAGGGGAGAGAGACAGGGAGGACTCTCTTAGGAACCAGTGAAAAATGTAGAACAGCACACACACATAAGATACTGTTATTTGGTGTAAAGTACGATGATATTCTGAAGAATATTATGTCACATGAAGTAGAAAAGGATCCTGTGGGAATTATTCTGCATTCAGGACTCCAACAATCTTTCCATGCTGCCTGTTGGGCTGACTCTCCTTAGCTGGCACTGCCCTTAAAATGCCTTCCAACATGCTTTCAGGAGGAAAAGTGTTTGTAGGACATGGCAACCAGCTGTTACGCAGACATCTGATCTGCAGACATCTGTACCACTGACTCCCGTGCTGCCCCTGAAATGAACAAAATTTTATAGGTCTACCTTAAAGTGATCTTTTCTTCTTCCTTTGACCCTTAGATTTTATTGTCCTGGGAAGTAACTGCAACTCTGTTTAGTGTTCTGTATTTTATCTAAGGTCTTGGGGAAAGAATTGTAGAAAAATGCAATGAAAATATAAAATAACATAAGTAAGAGCAGAAGCCAGATGAATGCAAGCAAATTGCACTTAAAAGGGACTTTTTCTCATGGCTGGGGACAAAGAGGTGTGAGATGATGCCTTGGAGCATGTATTGTTGCTCTTTATGTGTTGCAGTGGGAAATCAAATTTACCAGAACAGTGGGAAGGGTGGAAACAGTGAAACCCTAAGCAACATTAGTATATACAGCTGAGCCACAGCACCCAAGAGAACAGAATCTGGGTCACAGCCTTGTCTTACCTTACAACATGATGAAACGGCCTCCGAGGAGCACAACCAATGACCAAAATGCAAGGAGAGAGGTGTTTGGATACTCAAAAGCCTCAGGAACAGGACTGCAGTTTCTCTCTCTATAAAGGGAATTTGAAGCCTAAAGCAAATTCCTAAAAGAGGAAAACTGTGTCAGGAAGGGAACATCCAGACTCCTCCTGCTAATTTTCTCTTTCTTCTCACTGTTTTTTGGCTTTTCAGTGTGTCTTGCACCAGCTATGAAGCTGTATGCCTCATCACACTTGTCTGTGTGTAAAAGGTTTTTGCCAAAGCATGAGCTGAGACACAGAGACTGTATTTAGTCTGCCTTTAATGGTTGTGTTTAATTCTGTTTGCTTTTCAGAATCAAGAGCCATAAGGCAGGTGTGTCCATGCAGCATTTAAGGACTGAGCTAACATGGTGAGTATGACACAACATAATTTTCAAAGCAACTAAACGTCTGCCCTTACCTGACACTTCCAGAGGAACTAGAAATGTTCAGCACATCTGGAAGAAGAAGGATGTTGCTGCTGTAATAATGTCTCTGAAAGACACAGGTTAATAGCTCTGACTAAGTAATTTTTTCCTCATTAACACTTTTCTCCTTTACTAGTGCAGGGAACCCCACAGCTTCCCCAACACAACCAGCACTCTACTTTGCCCCAGACAAAGCCAACAACAAAGTAACAAAGCCTATAATCCTTTATGTATATTGCCACATAAGCTTACCTATTCCTTCAGTTCAGTTATACAGATATTTTGGTTAGCAATAATGAAACATCAGGTTTGCACAAGGTTTTCTGCCTCCCACAGTTTTCCTGTTTTGTACAAGTCATCTTTTGCCTCTGTTATCTCCTGACCTCAGGGTGACACAGTTCACAAACTGCTCCTGCTGCAGTACAGGAGAGGCTCTGTGATTTTCCAGCACAGTTTCCAGGCGAAGCTACTACCAGAGCTCCACCTTCATCTGTAGCAAGATGCTTGGGACAGCAGAGGAGTCTTTCATCAGTGTGCCTGGGCTGCTGCCATTCTTTGTGCTTCTTCATCATAGAAACCTGTGGTGTCCTCTCTCTGCTCTTCCAGGCACATTCAGGGCCTAGCTCCACCTTTTTACCTTTTCTGATGCTCTTAAAATCCACTTCTTTCCTTGTGGTTTTTTTTCTGCTGTTGTCATTACAAAATGCTCTCATCTGCCTCATGACTCCACAATATATTTTGCTTTTCCCTTCTCCTGCCTCCCTCTGTGTCTTGATCTCACGTAGGACATAATTGTACCTGTCACCTGCTGTTTCTCCCTATGGAGATACCTTCAGCTCTCCTCACTTAGACATCTCCACTGTCTCTTTTATGACTGGATCTTAAGTTCCCATTTTCTCCTAGGCCTTTTTGACGTGCTGTTTCCCAGAGGAAATGTTAGTGCTCTTCTACCACTTGTGTATTCCTTCCACCTTGACGCCTGCCAGCTCGCTCAGCTCTGGCTACCCACTCCCTGCTTTTGCATATCCTGTGCTTCTCTCATGGGTTTTTTCGGTTATGGTAGTGATATAAGATGCACTGTAGACCTAATCCTCAACACAGTCAGGACTTTTAACAGAAGGATCCTGTTACCTTCTTTTCTCTTACCTTCTCCTTGACATGGGTTGAGTCAGCCTTTATGTCCCTAGACCACCACCTGTGCTGGTTACATGGCATAATATATTCCAAGTTTCGCACTTAAACTTTGTCCAGCTTTGTATCACACCTAAACTATCCTACAGAAGCTGAGAGATCTGGGCATCATGTATGTAATGGCAAAGATGAGCCTGGAAGACAGCTGTGATTTTGGTTCAAATTTCCACTAAGGAATTGTGGCCGAATTGTGACATTGCCCTCATCAGGTGTGCCTGGAAAACTCTGCAAGGAGAACTCGAAAGAGAACTCATATCTTGTTCAGTTTGTCACACAGAGCACTGTCAGCTTGGCAGGGTCTCTGCTGACCCTCCAGATTGGCCTTTGGCAATACTTCCATGCCACTTTCCCTCTTTTCTGCCAGCCTATTCCTCACAGAAGGAATCGGTGGCTCTGTTTTGCCCTGACAGCAGTGCTGGAAAGGGTTAATTTTGCACTGTCTGTGATAGGGAGACTTCTGTGTAAACACTGCTGACATTTCATCACTGGGATTTGTCACAAGCCAAAATAAGATCACATTCACCAGTTTAAAGGCCTTGAAGAAGTGTCACTGGCATCTCTGTGCTTTGGGCTCTATTAGTTTCTCTGCTACAGATCTTGTTTTCACAGATTAGGAACATCCAGAGAAAGTTCTGTATGCACGGCTGAAGCTATTCAAGAACTGTGTTTTAGAGGAAATGTGAGGACAGACTAGAAAAATGCAAAGCAACACATGAGAGAATAACAACAGTCAAAAAGAATACATTGATTAAGGTACTCTCCTGGGAAAAGGAATGGCCTTCCTTAGGCTTAGATGGGAACTCAGAAAAACCGATCACCAAAGACGAGGTGGGTCTTTTTGGTCCCTTATCCCCTTTGCATCACTGTACCCAGACAGAAGTCAAGGATTTAGGGTGGGAGTGAATGAAACAAAATGCATCTTTCTAATGCACTTCGGTACCTGGATTTCCAAATGGAAATCTTGTCTGGAAGGGAAAAGCCCCAGGCTGTGTTAGGACTCTCTGGGCACTCCCTCTGACTTCTACTGTGTGACTAAAATGAGATGAGGACAACTGTGCAGCAGCTTCTCTTACGAGATCATGGGGAGAGGGGCCGTAAACTGAGGGCAAACCTTGCCCTAATAATTTTAATGTGTGACATTTAAAGCACAATATAAATTTAAAGCAAACAATATGAGCTAACCCAATACAATATAATCTATGATTTGTAAGTGCTGTTGTTAGTTACTCTTTCAGTGCAAGTACTGTAAAATGACAGCCAGCCCAGTATAAGTTAATGCCAAAAGATGGGTTTGTGCTCTGAGCTCTGCTATGCCTGAGCTAATCTTCTGGGTAGGAAAAGCATAAAAACTACAAGTATCCAAGAATAAGTGACGCTTGTAAGTTTTCGGCAAGGAGATAATGAGACAAGTTCACCAGTTGGCTCAGCCTTACTGATCCAGACACAGTGATGACTCCTGGCAGGCACAAGGATGATACATAAAAAGCAGGTCACAACTTTTAAGATGATAGATCAGAAAAATGGGATTAAAGGGGGAAAAAGTCTATAGTTTGGGTATTCAACCATCTTCCCCAAAATAATATAGGCTGTCCTGAGCCACAGGAAGGACTTGGCTCCCATTCTGAGTACCTCCAGGCTTTCTCCTGCAGGCAGTACCACTGCAGGGGAAGGAGAGCTTATTCTGAGAAGTCATTAAGGCTTTTTTCTTCCTCTAATGGACATTAGAACTACCATTTGATCTTTGCTTTTGGGAATAAAACCTGGGCCTGTAATCCTCACAAGGGAACAGTCACAGGCTGTGGTGATCTATATAGGTGCCTATAAGCTGTTAAAATGAAAGGTTTAAGTCTGTGTTCTGCTTACATAGCTCCAGGGGGGAGATATATCAGTATCGGACACTTCTAGCTCCATGGGGAGAAATTTTGTCTTGGCACTCAAAGTGAACCAGTCCTGGAAACACCCTAAAACTGCAACCCTATTCTACATTAAGCTGTATGAGGCAGTCCATGACGTGGGTAGAGGGAGGAGCTAAGTACAGGGCTAGGAAGGCTAGGAAGCAGCAGCATATACAGCATGGCTCTTGGTGAAAGGGGCAGATCTATCCAAACACCACACAGGTGAGACCCACCTGCAAGGGTGCACAGACACACCTGGCTGGCACTGGCCACGGTGGGGTGCACATCCAAAGTAGGGGCTAGAGGATGAATTAAGAAGCTGCACATCTCCCTTGCACCCTTCTTGGCTGTATGCAATAAACGAGTGCTTCCTTGGCCTCTCAGCTTCCATGCAAAGTGCATCCCTAGCCTGTAGATCCTGGTGTAGACGTGCTGCCTACACACTGCACATAACCCCAGCACTAGAGGTGCAGCACACACCTCTTTGCCAGGGAGGGAGCTCACCATCTTCTATCAGGAGTGAGACAGGGGGTAACACTGTGCCCAGAAGTCACATGTGGCTTGTGAAAGCAGCACAGAGTCTTCACACAGCTGCAAAATCACATCACTTAGCGAGGAAGAATTCACAAGAGAGGATTCTGTGGGAAGGACGAGGTCTATGGAGGCCTGGGTTGGAAAGAACAAGGCAGGAGTTTGGAGAATTTGATCTCTCAAAGAGTCAGTTCAGGGTTTAGGACATTGAAAGGATCACAGAGTCCTAGAACCATTAAGGTTGGAAAAGATTTACAAGATCGAGTCCAACCTTTGACCAAACATGACTCTGCCAACTAAATATAGCACGAAGTGCCATGTCCAGTCATTTCTTGAACACTTCCAGGGATGGTGACTCCACCAACCTTCCTAGGCAGCTCCTTCCAGTGCTTAACCACTCTTTCCTAATGTTCAGCCTGAACCTCTCCTGGCACAGTGTGTGGCCATTTCCTCTCATCCAGTCACTAGTTGCCTGGGAGAAGAGAATGACCCCTGTCTTGCTACAGCCTCCTTTCAGGTAGTACAGTGCTATCTGTCTTTCCTGAAAATCCTCCTTGCCAGACTGAACAACCCCAGCTCCCTCAGCCACTCCTTATAGAACTTACTCTCTAGGCCCTTCACCAGCTTCATTGCCCTTCTCTGATCATGCTCTAGCACCTCAATGTCTCTAGTGAGTGCCCAGAACTTGACACAGCCCCAAGGTGCAACTTCACTGGTGCTGAGGTGTGGCCTCACCAGTGCTTCTGGCACAACTTCTGGCACATCTTCTGGATGTGCCAGAAGACAGAGCCATTCTTCTCTGGTCTATGAGTTCAAACTTGGCCCACAGTGGCAGAACTAATTGCTATTTCTGCATGATGGGTGTTTAACACTGCATGGTGGGCTTGGACCAGCCTGAGTGGACAGGAATCTGCAGCAACACAAAACTGTCAATAAAACTCCTGGAGGCTGGAGGAGTCCTTTTTAGAGTCTTGGGAGGAGATATGCCCTGGGGTCTGACTCAGCCTTCCAAAGTAGATGTGAGAGGTCCTTGCAGGGCTTTTCTGTGGCTCACGTTGCACTCACAGCAGCCAGAGAGGCATATCCCTGTACAAAGTAGGTTGAGATGCTCTCCCTACCATCAATTTGGTAAATTCCACAGTAAAACAACCAACCAGTGGCCCACTCTCTAGGAACACACCCACATTTTAACAGCTAAGCAGGCACCTCCTTCTCATGGATCTCAATGGCACTCAGACACTGAAATGGGGATGGTGCAATGAGGGGAGGAAGCCACTTTGCAGAAATTAAGTACTTGGCTGACATAGCTCCTGAAGCAGATCTGCTAGGCAGATGAATAGGAAAACATGAGCAAATCTTTAAGAAACTGCACTGGTCAGGTAGGACAACAGGAGCTGCTTTTTCACATCATGCCAACCAATGGCTGACAATATCATGGCTTAAAATGATTTTCCTAGTCTTATAATTTGGGTAGAAAGAATGAGTGTTGGTTAATTTTTATTCTTGTCTTTTGCTGGGATATAGAAACAAAGAGGACGCCATAGGCTAGTGTGAGATGTCACCCTTTAAATTCAGATGGCTTTGTCCTTAAACAGTAAAGTTTTTTTTATCACTACTGACACCTCAATATATGGCAGAGGACACCCTGAAATGGTCATTGCTATTTCAAATGAATGGGCATCAGTACACCACATTGTCAAAAGGAATTATGCACAAAACCAGGGCATTTGAAAGCTGAACTTCCACACAGTTATGGGATTTTATGCAGCTGAGAAGCTGGTAGCAGTATGAAATAACTCCATGTGGTGTTTTACATGGGCATGTTTGAATTACACATACAACAAGAGCCTTCCATTGTTCACCTCGCTAGCTCGAGTATATAATTTTCCTGCTGTCTTTTCCCCCCTTTTGTTCTTTTCAGCTATTTTGTGATTAACACTGTCTGGGGAAGAATTTCAGTATTTTCTCTGGTTTAGCAGGATGTGAGTGAGGTGGTGCTGCTACATGAATCTTTTAAAAGCAGCCTAAGAAATATTTAAGACCTTAGTCTAGGAGGAACAGCTCTCCCAGGCATAATTTTTGGTGCTGGTTGCAGCAGGGAGCGTATGCTGTGAGGAAAGTATTATTTTTCTAAATGGAAGGTGTCAGATGGTCACGCAATGTGACTGCATGTTCGAGATCACTGCCTCCCATCTGCAATTTGTGACGTGTGAAAGATTCTGCCCAAATGTGCTCACCAACTGGAAACCCTCGGCACTTTTTTTTTTCTTATCAGGAGAGACCAAGATAACCAATGGTTTTACAGATCAGGGATCCTATCAAATTAATATCATTCTAGGATAAAATCTGCTTTAAATACAACCACTAAACTCCAGCAAAGTTAACTAGTACATACAAGTTCATTCAGCTGATTAAAAATCCCTACTAGTAAAACAAGAAAATATACATGGAATTTTTTCAAGGAAAGTATTCTGCTCCTATCTTTTAGGCAAAGGTTTGGTATAAAACATGAGAGTCTTTTCCAGCACTAATTAATGCCACCTAATTATAACACTTACTAGGCTCAAGCCAGGCATTAATATACTGTGAACAGTTTCTCCTTGTCCAGCTTCCCGCTGGATCACACAAGATGATTGCTTTTTGCCTCTCTCTATCGGTTAAATGGATGCCACTGTGGCTAGGGCAGAGGCTTAACAAAGATTATTTGCCTTCAGAAGAGCATATGCAGCCTACCAAGAGGAGAAGGTGCTCTAGACTGGGGTGGTTGGCAATGCCTCCCTTGCCCTCTGTCCAGTGAGGACAGCACACTCAGGGGCTTATGAGCCAGCAAGTCAAACCACAGCTGTACCTATGATGGAGGGCAGCAATGGCTGCACCTGGACTCCAGGATGCCTGCTGCAAGGCTCAAGGCCTGCATGGAGCAGCATAGCCAGGAAAGCCTGCTGTCAATTGTCTCGGTTGAGACAGGACAGAAAATGGTTCTGTCAGGCTACCCCATCATCCCCAGGGTACAGTAACAAACCTGTATGATCCTTGCCTGCCCACCACGTGGTTACGGTGTGGGTTAGCTAATGTTAATAAATCCCAGAGTACCCCAAACAAGAGCGCTTGGTGAATTCAGGGGATGAATATAAACCTCATCCAGCCACTGGAGCATCCTTAGGTGTTTTATAGTCTGATGAGACAGCTACCAGAGGAGAACTTCTCTCATGTGAGTTACTATTTTTGATGATCAGTAAGTTCTTTGCATTTTATTTCCCTTCTTGGTTCACCTAGGAGGTGGTAAAGCAGGTATTTCTGCCAGCTCCCTGAAAAAGAGCAGATGTGCTCATGACTCAGCATTGGCTGCCTGTCCAAGGAGGGGCTGCTGACCAAGGCTGTGTGATGAACAGGGCCATTACAGATGTGGCTGCAGCCATTTGCACGCAGCAGAGCTCTCTGTAACCTAAATGTTGTACATGCACAGTGGAACAGGAGAAGGAGATACTTGTACAAATTGATTAAAACCTTTCCAGGAAGATGGGAACTTGCCCACATGCCAAGGACCTTGTTATCACAACTGTTATTGGTATGGGGTTAATTAGATTACAGGTACCTCTGTTGTCTCCCATTACCACACAGACAGACTTCAGGGAACTGTTCTTAAAGAAAAGTCAGTGAAAAAAGTGCAGGTGAAAAGCATTTGAGTAACAGCCCTTCATTTACTAAATGGTTATAGCAAAGGTGATGACAAACCTGATCTGCATTGCCTCTCAAGTGGGCCATAATACCAGCCTGGAGAACAGGTGAGATTTTGTCTCTTTTTCATAGATGTCCCCACTAGAAGAAATAGAAAACACTAGTTATAAGTGCAGGCATCTTTATTTGAGAACTGCAGTGGAATGACTCCTGGGTCAGGGTGCCTCTCCTGATGTGAAGCCATGCCAGATACACCCATCCAGCTCTACTTGGTCTTGCTTACCCCACTTTAGCAGGAAAAGAGGGTGCTTTCTTCAAGTGTTTCAGAGCCACCTTCTAGCTGACTAGAAGCCCTCCTAACCAGCGTATACCCACATGTTCTTCTGCCTATACTGTTCTTTAGACTCTTCTCCATCCCTGTGCTTATCTTTTTTCTTGCCTTGTGAATGCACACGGCCAGAGGGAAATACCTCTTCAGGGCCTCTGTTTTTAACACAAAATGGATACCCTCTGGTCTCACACACAAAAGGGTATTCATTTCCCTGACCAGCCTCCCAGCCCTTCTCTGCACCTGCCCAGACCATGCTCCTTTCTTGCATTTTAATCACCTATTTCAGATTATGCCTTTTCCTTATGGAGTGTGTGAGTATTTCCCTATTCATGCCATGGCTATGTGCTCCGATAGAATGACTTCAGCATTTTCTCTTACATACTTCTTTGATATACTAGTACAGGTCCGTCTTTTCCCAAGTGTCATGATTCAACCCCAGATGGCAACTAAGTAGTTAGGGTAGCAATACTTGCCAGCAAGTAAAACATCAGTGTGTTATCAACATTATTCTCACACCCAATTCAAAACAGAGCATTGTACCAGCTGCTGAGAAAAAAAGGAATGCTATCCCAGATGAAACCAGAACCCTAAAACATATTTAAACAAAAAACTCCCAATTTACTATAAAAGAAAAAACCACTGAGACTCTAAAACTTTTCTAACCAAGAGAAGTGGAGAACTTGCTACAGGCACTTCAAAATGAATCTGAAATAGCAACAATTTTCCAAGGTATTCAGGCATGGGGGAAGATTAAAGCCCTACACTACTTCTGTGCGCATCTTCCTGCACTTAGTTTGAAGCCTCCCTCACCCAAGCTTGCATATTGCTGTCAGTTCATGAACATCAGAGCCCCAGATAGTTTGCTCTTAGGAGAACATACAGCTCCAAGAAAAGGAGCTGCCATGTTCAGCACTGATTTAGCAAATCAAGACCTTATCCTGAGCCTTCCATCCATCCTGTTTCTCTGCTCTTGCCCCATAGGAGGTGATGACAGCTTTCTGACTGTATTTATTCTTACTTTATTTCATCTTCCCTCTCATCTCCCTGCAGTAGCGGCCACCTCACAGGTGCTGCTGGTGGTTTCTGTTTGGCAGCCACAGGACCACCATGTCCCTCAGAGCTGCTTAGCAAGAGGCTTGCTGTAAATCACAAAAGTGCAGTGTATCTCTTTTGTCAGCATGTGGTGGTAGGAAAGTCAGATGAAAAAAGGGAAAATAGCCACCGTGTTTCAGGGACCAGAGCCTGACAAAACATTTTACAACAAAGACCATACTAGAGGATTCTTTTTTTTTGTTTGCTTTTTAGAGCCTGAAACAAAACAACAACCCTTTTAAAAGCTCTAATGAAAAAAAAAAAACAAAACCCTAGCAGTAGGTCAATACTAAGAGTCTGTCACCTACTATACCCCAAAATGTGGTGAGCTGAACTGACAAGTGACCAAAACATCCCTAAATGTTACGTGCATGAGCTGGTGGGAGACGGCTTTGAAGGAAGATTTTGTATTGTTCAGAGAGACACCCAAGCATGACGAGGCTGGAATTCCATCTGTTCAGCTCTGTTCAATGAACTGGGTCACTTTCAATGGTTCACTAAGTTCTGACTATCTAAAAAGTACAGTTATTATGCTTTTAAAATCTTGAGCTGCAAGGCAATTTCACCTTACTGTTTTTTCACCATCATCCATGAGTTTAGCACCTCTGAAAGAGGGTTAAAATGTAGTTCACAACCTAGAAGTTGGGTCATGTGTCATATACAACACTTGGGTTTCTGGAAAAGAGTTGTGAGCAAATTTGCTCACATAATAAACACACTTATGTCAGAGCAATCCTTGCAGGACTTTGTTTCCTGAAGAACTAATCTCTAACACTGGGAAAAGCTGACTTCCAAGACTCGTCCTTGCATTTTAGTCCTCATGAAGGTTTCTGCACTCTTTAGAGACTTCTTGCACATTCACAAAATATGCTGAGTTCGAAGGGACCCACAAGGATCATAAAGTCCAACCCTTAGCCCTGCACAGGACCATCCCCAGGAGTCACACCAAGTGCCCCAGAGTATTATCCAAACACTTCTTGAACTCTGTCAGGCTTGATGCTCTGACCACTTCTTTGGGCAGCCTGTTCCAGTGCCCAACCACCCTCTGGGTGAAGAACTTTTTGCTAATACCCGACCTAAACCTTCCCTAGCACAGCTTCAGGCTATTCCCTCAGATACTGTCACTGGTCACCACAGAGAAGAGACCAGTGCCTGCCCCTCCTCTCCCCCTCACAAGGAAGTTGTAACTGCAGTGAGGTCTCCCCTCAGTCTCCTTCAGGCTGAACAGACCAAGTGACCTCAGCCATTCCTCATACGGCTTCCCATCAAGGCCCTTCACTATCTTCATTTCCCTTCTTTGGACTCTCTCTAAGAGTTTAATATCTTTCTTATATTGTGGTGCCCAAAACTGCACAGAGTATTCAAGGTGAGGCCACACCAGTGCAGAGCAGAGCAGGACAATCCCCTCCCTTACCTGGCTGGCAATGCTCTGCCTGATGCATCCAGGACATGGTTGTTCCTGTTTATTGTAAGAAAAGCCACAAAAGCTGTTGGGGACGTGAAAGATAATGTCTTTGGGGGTAAAACCACTCAACTTTTTTAGGAGTGGAAAGAGGGATGTGAGAAGGAAAATATATCTTCCTTTGCCAAAATATGAACACTAGGGCTTAAGAAGGTGATTTCTACTTCAAAATATGGAATTCACTTCTCATTCCTATAATTAATTACATGTAATTAATTATAGGGTAAATGTGTATTACTTTTTTTAGTGTTGTAACTTCTTTTTCCTCCATACAAAGGGGTTAATAATATTAACTACCTTTCAAAGGTGATTTCTACTGTTATAAAGAATATAATGTCACCAAAACCAAGAGAATTAAAGAACGAGCACAGTTCACCAACAAAACTATATGGACCTCTAAACAGAAACAACTGAAATCAGCACTTTGGAATTTAATGGGAAGAACACATTATGGAGCCTGCAATTAAAGACTTTTTCCCCCTAGATGGTCACATAAATAAATGAACCATTCAGAGTGAATCAGTTCACTGAGGAGCAGGAAAGTGCACAACATCAGTTTTCTGATCACCTCCTGACATGAGTACTCTAACTTCCAGACCCTGACCTCCATGCCCAAATTTCTCTTCTTTAGTCCATTTGGGTCACTGACAGATAAGTACTCAGGATGAAACTCCTTGTGTAGATTTTTAAGCTGCTATGCCCTAAATGTACCTATTGAGTCACTGAAGATGCTGTATATTTAATCTTCTGTCTTCCCACCTGGCAGATGAAACTGAGGTTCAGTTTTGGTGCAAAGCAGCAACACAAAATAATGGTACCTCCTGCCTAGGCATATACAGGTTGGTGGAGGAGAAGATGAGCCCTCACATGTTTGACAGGAAGAGGAGGTCTATCTGAAGTTGAGACAGTCCTGCAGTTGAGATGCAGTGGACACATGGTGCAGTATGATTGTTTGGGTTTCACTATACAGAAAAAAAGTTTGGCGTTTATATTGTGGAGGAAAGAATGCAGACTGCAAGGTGCTTGAGTCCTTGCAGATTTGGGTTTCTTTTAACAGAAAAGAAAAAAATCTTAAAAGAACGTCAAAGGCAGTAAAATATACACCAATGCCAGAATTATTTTTTTAATAAATCAAAGTGATTGTAAGCATTAATGGCTGATTGTCATGTGATTATCTTAATCTTAGTTTCCATTTTGTGACTAATTACATTCAGTTTTGCCCCTTACTTTCTTGCACACATTGCTCCAGTCTCTGACCCACATAACCAAGAAAATAAAATGATAGAAAACAGCTTTTCAGTTCCTTTAAGTATACCTCCAAAGCAAACCTTCAGATACACCTCAAGAAGTGACCACTACTTCTGTTTCTTGAATTTATTGTTCTTTCCTGTTTCTAGACTGATTTTGTATCACTGTCCTACCATTTTGTCATTTTTCCTGGTTCTCTAGTTCTCTTGTAGTTGCTGGTGAGGAGATGAGCCCTGTGGTGCAGGATACTGCATCAAACCCTCAGCCTGCTGTTCTGTCGTTCATTTAACCACTGTAGCAAGGATACAAGTCTCAGATCTGGGTAGCAAATGTTCTCTGCCTTGCAGAGAAGTTTCTCCAACCCTTATTTAAGGATACGTGCTTTATTTCTCTGACTGAAGAGTTGTAGGTTATTTCTCTCCTCTTGCCTATGTAGTCAACCTGGTCATTATGGGAGGGTGACAAGACATAAAGCTGCCCAGCTTAGCTTGTCCAAAATGCTGAGGCTGCCCAACTGAATCCCGAGGTTCAGACAACTAGAAAGACGGCAGAGAAAGGAGAGGTTTTCTTCCCAGCCACACTAGGTAAGAAGCAAACATAACTCATCTGCAAGGTAATGGGAAGAAAGCAAACAAAAAAAAGAGTAATGGTTGACAATAGGTCAGTGTCTGCAAGATGCTAAATGTCATCAGTGCTCCTGACCTTCACAGCAGGCGACATGGTACATTTTTCAGAAGGTACCACAGGAGCATGTCCCATAATCATACTTTTACAGTGCATGTCCCTGAGGATGTCAGAGCCCTTAGAGTTTTATCTCTCAACGCCCACTATTATTGCCATTTCTGCTTCATAGAAGCAGGTGCATTGAAGCATGGGGAAGAACACAACCACACTAGCAAAAACAGCCTCTAGTTCGGGCTCATCAGAAGGAGTTGGAGGTGGAGTTCACATGGCTGATGTTTGACTTCGATCTTGGAGGCACTTAAGTTTGAGAGAGGAGGGAATGAAGTCCAGCCCAAGAGTTTGCACTTCAGACACCTTAATAAGTTACAGTGGGAACAGGATGTACAGTGCCTCTGATAGTGCAGATGCTCTCATACTGCTCAGATGCCAGGGCCAGGAACACTTGGAGAGGGAGCCACCTTCGAAAACAGTATGTGTAATTTACCCTCATTTCAGACTGATTCTGCATTGTCTCCCATTTTGCTAATATTTATGTCTGCATAATGAGACCAAAGCACACACTGGACAGTCCCTCCAATCTGGGAATATCCTGAGTCTGTAAGTAATCCTGTGTAGAAAGTGTTTCTGTAAATCAATACAGCAACTGTGATTTTAAATTCCAGTCCCCTTAGCAAACAACTATTTTATTTTACCAAGTGGCTATTATGAAATAGAAAGAACTTCATGCCTTTTATGTTAAGCTTAGTTTTTTGTTTTGTTTTTTTTTTAAACTTTTTTAGGAAGAATTAGATGAACAAAGGAACAGAAAGAAAAACACTCTGCATCGACTATGCCAGTACTTCCTTCTGAGTCACTGGCAGCTCTAAAGAAAATTATCTCAAACGTTTATGATCAAGATGAAGTGATAATTGACAACTGCTCTGGGCTACAAAAATCACATAAGAGAACAGGATAGCCATTCCTTTAAACATCTTTCTATACATAAGATATAGGGGGAAAAAAGCTATATTAAATGAACAGATTTCAATGTGATTGACATGTGCAGAAGGTAGCTGGCTGCCAGAACTAAAATGTCCTTGGAATTTTCTAAAAGCATGGACGATAGCTTTGCAACTTTCAAAACACACCCCACATCAGTTATATCTAACAATCTAACATGGTGAAAGTTATACTGAAATTCATCTAAAACAAGAAGAGAAGTTTATGTCTGAAATAAAATCTGACAACTGCTCAGGATTGTAAATTGGCTGTGTTTGTTATGTGAAAACAGAATACAGCCTGAACCCCCAATACATCTGTTATTTCAGAAGAGGTGTATTTTACACAGCATAAACTATCTGAGCTACATATTTTAAACAGAAAAATATGAATAATAGCTGTAAACTCTTTGAGAAATAGTTATTTCACCAAATTCACATAATTCCAGATGAAAGGCTGTACAAGCTAAGAAAGCATGGAAATAGAAGCACTATAAGTACTGAAACAAAAAGGAAGAAGTTAAAAAATGGAATGCAAATAACAACAAAGATACACTAAGCAGAAAAATGCAAAAAAACCCGGAATGAAAGCTAGTGAACACAAAGAGGAAATTTACAGATAGAAGAGTTAAAAGAAAAATAATAGAAGACTGTTTTTAGACTTAAAAGAATAATAAGGGTCTAACCTGATCAGTGTTTATAAAGAAGAAGATGAAACTATTAGAATAATAGTTTTTTATAATACAAAAGGATGGAAGCATTCAAGAATTCTCTTTCCTTTTCTTTTAGGAAAAAAACTTAGATCTGTATTCATATGATATGAAACTGTTGCTAAACTGTTTCCCTACATTCCCAACAATATATAACGCTGATGATAGCCACTGTGAAAGTGAGATGCTTAAAATCATCAGATGTTTTATGTAGATTGTTTAGATGTTTTATTTAGATTTGTTTTAATAGATTGTTAGCATTGATTTTCATTAGTTTTTGAAACAAACCAGATGTTGCAGAGGAGAAACAGAAAGGCAGGATTGTGGCAATGTTTCAAAAAGAGTAAGTACTATGGCCCCATTAGCTCCAGGCCTCTCCATCTGATGTCAGGCCAGAGTTGTGAAACTGGACCATTGAGAGCTTGATTAATAGATAATGTAGTGTAATTAGTGACAATTAACCTGGTTTTATAGAATACATTTCTCGTAAAACTATCTTCCTAACATTTTTATGAGATTATTAATTTAATTGATAATTATATTGATGTAGTTGATTGGTACGCAAATTTTTGTAAAATTTTCAACCTGGTTCTTCAAATTATTTTGATTAACACACTACAGCAACCAAAAACCAGTGTGGCACGTGTTACATACATTAAAACCAGTTAAAAGGTATGCCTCAAAATGTGATTATAATATGAACAGTCACCACTGACCGTGTTTATGGTTGCTAGTAGTGTTCTGCAGGTATTGGTTCTTGGTTGTATATCGTTTAACATTGTCAGTGACATGGAAGAAAAGATAAAATCATTACAATAGAGTTTGGAGATGCCGTGACATTTGGGGCCATGTTAAATAATGAGCTGGAGAGATCTCTGATGCAGAAGGGTCAGATTGCTGGAACAACGGGTGCAAAACCCCAGTAATTTCATAAAGCTGTATGTGTAGTATTTGGAGGGGGGAAATACTTGAAGGAGAACATTTTCATAACAGAGTCAAGGAAAAAGATGGGAATCATGATAACTAGTCAGCTGGGTTTGGTCTTGATATGTATAAACAGGACACTCTGCAATGTCAGCCGTAATGCAGTCAGTGTCCCTTGTTCTGTTTATGTGCCCCAACTCAAACAGGTTGATACAAAGCAGTAGGTGGAATGTGGAAGAGTGTCAAAGATAATTACATTATAATTACATGAGAAAATATGCCTTAACAAAAACAGGCTTAAGGAGCTCTATCTACTTACCTTGTCAGGACAGAGGATTAAAGATGTTTCTGAATGATGGAACATTGATGCTAAATGAGTCTTCAGATTTCTAGTCAGAAATACAACAGCTGTTGGGGCTGAAGCTGGAACCTTAACATTCATAAAGCTAAATTGTGAATGAATGATTTTGCACTAACAATCAAATGTCCAGTCTGTCCCAAATAAAAAACACCTTTTTTCTGTCTTCTTGATGTTGAATGCTGTTGATTTTGCTGTTTAGAACAACAGATTCATTGCAAAGCTAGGTCCAGAGCTAAAGGTAGAATGTTCAGGAATTGAAAGTTTAACAAGTCCTACTAATAAGCCCATTATTTCCATTTCCTAAGCAGGGTACTGTAGATCTTATTCTGCCTGGGAGATGGATAAAAACAGCCAGTTAATGTACTAAAGGTCAAAATTTCAAAAGTGCTCTACAAATGCATTACAACTAACTATTAATAATTCTCTCCTTTTTTTAAGGGGTCTGGTCATGTCCAAGGGAATGCCAGCTACATTTTTCTTAATGTATGAGCACAAGTTACACATAACAACCTAACAACACAATACTGCCTCTTTAATGCTAATCTATTCCTTGCAATCTACTAGATACATGTAGAATCATTGGTGTGTATCAAGAGAGCAAAATCAGATTCTGAAAATATCTGAAAGGATGCACTAGAGTGTACATAATAATGTATTTTAATCTGCCAGGCCTTAAAATTAATCATGAATTCCCACAGAGATTTTAATAATTTTGAGATGATGCTTTTTTTTTTTCTTCATATAGTGAAATATTCTTGGACAGAGTTCTTGAAATGCTACATAGAAATGGGTGGGGGAGGGAAAAATGGGGGCCATTTTTCAATTACCAAGTTAGCTAAGATACAGATATGAGAGCTACTGTTTAATTGGTTGTTTTATATTTTTTCTTCCACCTAATAGATAATCAGTAAGGTACCTCAAACACAAACTTTTATCACATCATAAAGCTGGCATACAGCATAAAGTTTATCTCTTTGGGCATATACTTATGGGAACAATTCTCATCAGCAAATGCTGTACTGAATGACTTGAAACTTCCTGGGGAAGGTTGCAATTTTAGGATCTCATCTTATGTTTTGTCCTAAATGTTTTTATCGCTTTATGGAAAATAATATGTCATGGTTCCTCATGGCTTCAAGCTACCCAGGGCCATAGTTTTTGTCAAAATACCTGCAAGGTCCTAAATATGGTTTGCCAGAGTCACTTTGCACAGTCACAACAGAAGCATTATAACTCCCCCAAACCCAAGCTGTTTTATTTTTTTCTTAAATGCTCTGTCTTTGATGTGTGACCATGCATAAAGCACTGTAAGCCACATCAGTATTGCTGAAAGTCTATGATTTTCAGGGCCAAAGCAAAGGTATTGCTTCAAAAATTACTACTGAATTTAACAAACAAAGGTATTTTTAACACACGTAGGATTAAACACAAAGGATTACTATGCACCCCATTACTATTCCTTGGGAGATATTAATGCCATAAGGGATCAAGCATGATGAGCAAAATATGTTTAACTCCTTGGAAAAGAAACCCCAAACTTGTAATTTTTTTAATTAAAGAGTATTACTCATGTTCCACCATTTATATGAAGTTTGCACAGCTGTTTGCACTAATATGTGTTAAAATGGGCAATTACTACAGCAATCATGGTTTGAAACAACACACTTGCTCCATTTTAAATATATAACCATGCTCTTATCTCTCTTGTGCCCACAGACACACCTGGTTTTATGCTATTTGCTTGCTTGTTTGTTCCTTCCTACTAGTTGGAACCAAGAAATATTTCAGACACCAAATATCTGATACACTTCTGAATCTTATGTTAACAGCCTATGGGCTGTGGTTTTGGTTCCCTGTTTTAATGGTTAGGAGAAGCAAGAGGCAAACAGAGTAGTGATGTTTATGATGAGAGGGTAGATGAAGGGGTCGAGGAAAGCTGAGAATAGCTGAAGTGTGTCTGACACAGCAGTTTCTCTTCTGTATCACTATTTTATTTTTATGAGGCTGCAGCAAATTGATAGCTTCTGATACCATAGTCAATAAAACGTTGTGTAAATTCCAGTGATGGTCTGGAAAAAGATTGAATTAAAAGGGAGGTATTGGGTCACATCCATATTTCAAGTCATTTGTGTGCTGCCTTATCTCAGTACTTGGGGGAAGCAGTTTCTTCACAACTAACCACCCAATTAGTACCTGCTGAGTTTGATTTTCTTCTGTCTCCCTCTTTCTATGCAAACCAACTTCTCAACAGTTTCTTTTTCATCCCAGTTTCTTAGGAAGTTTGGACAATCACTAGAAGGGATCTTACAAAGAAAATTATTCCAAAATCTTCCCTATCCTGGAAAATATTTTTTCAAACATGATGTGGCAGTCTGTTTAGCCATAATTATTGCTGCAGTTGATTTAACGCTTCTGCCAGGAAGTTTTCTGTAGGGTTCCAGGATAATCCAGGTCAGAGAGGACCTCAGCATGTCTCCAGTCCCACCATCTTCAATCAGGCTCAGCCACAAGCTCAGAAATCCCCAGATGCTTGGGGATTTCTCTCGTCAGGTCTTGAAAAGCTCCAAGGATGGGGTCTGCACAACCCCCCATGGCAGCCTTACTGTGTTCCTGGGGAAATTTTCCTCCTTGGATCCGTGTGAAGGTGTCATATGTTCAACTCATGCCTGTCATCTCTTGTCTTTGCACCATGCACAGTTTTAAGAGAGCAGCTCCATCTTCTATATGTGATTCCAACATAAGTACTGGAGGGCTGTTCTTAGGTGGCCCTGAAGTTTTCTCATCTCCAGGCAAACAAGTCCCAGCCCTGCAGTCTTTCCTCACAGGACAGTTGCTGCAGCCCCAACCATTCTTGTGGCCTTCCCTGAACCTGGTCCAGTTTGACGATGCCTTTCCTGTACTGGGTGTGGGGTGTGGGTGTGGTATGAGGGAATAGGCAAATATAGTGTGGTTGTTCTCATCAGTATACAAAAAAGCTGACTAATTTCAAGGCTGGCAAGCACTTGTGTAGCACACTGACTTGCTGCACAGCTGGGCAGTTGCTGTTTTACTGGTTTGGGTCAGGAGAAAGAAGAGCAGGACTCCACTGTTATTACCATCATCCCTTTTCCCTCAAGTCTTGCCAAAGGTTTGCTGCTTCCTTAGTCTACTCCATTTCCAAGGGTTCTTGCCATCTTACCCTCAGATACCACTAGTTTCACTAATCTAAAGCACCCATTAACAACCTGCAGAGGCTAAGGAGGGCTCCACAGTACCACTTAGCCATGTCCATACTGGTAATTAAATCAGAGCCAGGATGTGGCTCAAGCATGACCTACTCCTGTCCACGCTGTTTCATTACTCTCTGGCGTGAAGATAATGCCAGTCAGTGTTCTCCCAGGCAGTGCCTCAGAGCAGTTGAGGAGGCATCATGAGCCAGAGGCCATTCCTGGTGACAGTCATGCCGTTCTGGATGGACAAGAGAGCAGGGAGAGCCCAGGTGTGCAGGAGAAATCTGTGCCATGCTATGTGGCTCTGGGAATGGAGAACTGTCCATGGCCTGTTAATTTAGTATAGACATTTTGTATTCTGCCTGAGTCCCAGCAGCCATCTTCATGTCATCTCATACAGCTCTTCAAGCTTTCTTTGGCATCTGTCATAAATAAATCCTATTCCTTACTTGCATCAAGTTTAGCTGTCAAAAATGTGACCAGAGTAAATAATGTAGAGTTGAGCTTCAAGTGGACAGGTTAGCTATTCCATGGCTCTCTCAAACATTCTGGGGGTCATTTGCCACCTCAGTTGTAATCTTTGCCATCTCTAAGATCTCTACAATCTCTAACAACCTCTAGCAAGAGAGGCATTCCTACTTGATTACAGACTTGGCAGAATAGGAAAATCATTAGAGCACAAAGACCCCTTCCTGCATTCTCAGCTGGCCTGAGTGATGAGGCAATGAGATGGCCATGGATTATGAGGTCTATTTTATCTGAATTGAATATATCCAATTTACAAACACTGCCCTCCTCCCCCAAACCCGACACCATGTCTCCAACTTTGAGAATTGTACTGAAGAATTCCAGAGGTGACTTTTTCTGCCATCAACCAGGCCACATTGTAAACCTAGTACTGCTGCCTATCTTTTCATACTCCATAAGAAAAAAGAACAAGAGCAACAAAAATCTTAGGGATTTTAGGGAGACTAAGATGGGGCTTTGTGGAATATCACTGCATTTGGATTTATTCAATTCCCTGTGAATTAGAGAAAAAAATTTGCATCTTTCAGCTGACTTCTGAAAAACCTTAATGTTCATCATTATATTAATTTGATAGGCTATGAGAGTGGAGTATATTTAGAGCTTTCCCTGCAAGTGATGGTGTCATAATACTAAAATATAGTTTACACTTTATGCAGCACGTTTTATGGAGAAGGACTTTCAAGCATTTTAAACCACAAAGAAACAGAAACAAATATGACTCTGCTTACCATTGAAATGCAACCTGGAGCTGGAGGTAAGTATTCAGCAATGCAGAACAGAAGAGGAGTTTATGACAGAACATAAAGAAAAATTTTGTACCTACCAGAAGCTGCAAGGGGAATTTAGCTAAGCAAAATGAAATTCCCTAACTCAGCATCTGGAAAGGACATCCTGCTTATGTACTTTTCTTCCTGGAAAAATGTCTCATTTCTGGCTCTTTGCAATCAGCCTTTTAGACCATGCTGACTCACCATGAGCAGTGGAACTTGGAGAAGATAATAGGGGTGAAACCAATGGGATTCAATAGAAATTACTCTGAATAACAGATGGGATTTACTAGAGAATTATTTAAATTCTGGAGAACTGAAGATCTGACCTATTGAACCAAGCAGCATTTAGAGCACATGCTTCTTCTAGGATGTCATAGGGTGATGTAAACACCCTGTGGAAAGAGGCATTAGTGTCAGATTTTTCCAGAACAGCAGAACTGAGGAACCTATACATAACTGCCTCACAGTCATTGTGATGCCATTGTTAATGTCTTCACGATCCTCTCCTCGCCAGCAATCATTACCACTGCTCAAAACTGCGGCTCCACACGGCACTGCTGGGAGCACCAGGAGCATGGCTGATGTGCTCGGAAGGGTCCTGCAGGCAGCCCGGGGGATGCTGCAGCATCATGGCAGCATTTGCTGTGGCAAAGGTTTAAATGGCAGCTGCAGTGGAGGGATTGCTATACTCCAGAGGCTGCAATGAGATGGCTGGTGATGAACAGGGACGCCACTCTAAAGTATTTGAAATATGTCTATAATAAGACAAAATGTAACCACTGTATAATATTTATAAGAACTAGACAATTTTGAAAATAACAACTAGGAGTGTAATTTGTGAATCTTCTATTTATGCATGTTTAGTAATTGCACTATTTTAAATTAAGGTGATGTTTACTGAATTACTAACATTTTGTCCTTTTAATTAAACACCTCTTTAACCAAAGCAAGGTTGAATCCAACAGATCCAAATGAAGTACATAGCACTGTGCAACTCGCTTAAAAAACCTCAGATGTTTATTAGTGAGTGCTGGTATCTAAAGCTGTCAGACTGCTTTGCTTTTGCACCTTGTATGGATACTGTGTCACTATTGCCAAGAAAAAGACAAGTGTAAATGACATCAGAATAAAAGCAGAGAGAGCAATGGTGAAAGAAGAAGAAATTTTAACAGAGATCTCCAAGAGATTCTCCGTCTGGCCTCAGCTACCAAAGTAATCCACAAACAGAAGTCATGTCAGACAGAGTATTTTGTGTTGCCACTTTGGAACTTAAGACATTATTTATTGCTTTTTTAAAAGTGAGGGGCCTAACTTCCATATTACTTGCCTTTTTTCATTCACACCTTCAGTGTCACATGCACACAGTTTTGTACATTGCCTGTTTTAATAGGCAATACCAGTTTTCCTTATCCATTTCATCCCTCTTTTTTTCTTTCCCAAACTTTGCCCCTTTCTCACAGGGGGATGTTAACATCAGACTATGAAAAGCCAAGACAGCATTGCTGGGGGAGATGGAAGCAGTAGTTACAGCCATCTCATCTTTGAAAGCCATGGATAAAAGCAAGATAGTAAATGTTTGGGTGGGAAACAACATCTAACCAGCAAGCAGTGCAAGGGAAACACACGTGGGGTTGGCATTGCTGCTGAGCAGACAGGACACGCAAGCAAACCACTGCAAGGACTGGCACCCTCAGTGCTGCTTGGGGCAGTGCTTTCCTGCAGGGGAACAGTGGTGGGGCTCCTGTTGTACTCAGTGGCCCCTATGGCATTTTGTCTATCCTGTGGGGTTTTGTGCAGTGATTGTAGTGGGAAGACAGTGGAGTCCTGCAGATGAGCTGGGAGGTCTCTAAAAGGTGATAAGTCAGGATGTGCCCTGCGCTGCCTCTGGCTATGTGTGCATGTCTCCTAGTCTTGCGTCCCAGGGCACTCCAGTCGTGTGCCAGGACTCACAGTAAGGGGCTGGCAGAGATGCTGGCAGACCCACTCACCACTGGCAGACAGCCCATGAAAGGATGTGAGCTCTACCATACCTTGTGCAACACATCTCGTTATTTTCATCTTTCAGCCTTGCAAATGGATGGAGGATCTTTGCCTGTGGTTCTGCTGAACCCAGAGGGGAAACCTGAGATGCTGCAACCTCCAAGTAGCACCTCACACTTAAGAGAGCAAACTCATATGTGTACAGATTGAGAGTATTTGCTGCTAAGGTGGTATAGAAGCAAACATGGTCTTTGTTTGGTATTTTACATGGGTGGATCAATCTGGTATAGTAGTATCTCCCTCCTGTCTGACAGTGGCCAAGCTCAGTTTGGCTTTTTTTTTGGTGAAAAGTCTCAGAGTTCCTCTGGGGCGGAGAATAGCCACAGAGAAACACCTCAGCTCTTTCCTGCAGCAAGATAATAAGCAGAGAAGATAATCACCATAGGATGGTTTCCAGTCTAATTGTCAGGAAAGTGAAGAGCTCAGACCAAGCTTTACCGCAGCAGACTCAGAGTGTTCCTCCCCTGTTCATCACTGCCTGTTGCCACCATCAGTGCTGCCCAAAGAGGAGGGCAGTAGCTAGTCCTACTAATTCCATAGCTTCAGTGATATCCTTAAGACCATTCACAGCAAAGGGCTGTAGTGTTTTTGCCTGGTGGGAAGTCCTGGAGTACAGGAGAGTAGTGAGATGCTTCTGTGCCGTGAGCGTGCTGTGCCCTGGGGTGGTAAGAGACAAATAGCACAATCTATTAATTTGCTCTCTGAAGTACACATAGTGCAGTCACAGGCCCACACATCTCAATGCACCAACAGAGACGCATCCTGAAACTCAGGGAAATGCACATTTGTCTCTTGCCTGGTGCCTTTAGCTACCTGGGAACTGAGGTAGAGGGGAGCAGGGCAGCTCCCCAGCAAAAGAGCTGCTGCAGCCACCCATCTGTAATGCGGAGAAAACAGCACTGACCACGTGCTCTCCCCTCCTAAATGCTTCACTGAGGGGGTTAGGAGAGATTTGTTGGCTCCTTGCTGTGTGCTGTGGTGTTGTCCCACCTGGATGGCAAAGGTTTCACCGGCATTTGAAACCAGAGAAGTGAAAAGTAGCAGAAAGAGTTCTTGCAGCTTCTTGTGTGTGCTGGCAGACACCTTCAATGTGTTGAACCGCTGAGCTAGATCCCAAGCCCTGAATAAGTCAGCCTTTAGACTGACTGTTCTTTGACCTTTCTAGCAATTTTCCAATCCAAGGCTGTTCATTTTCTGAGGAGTCATTGAGTCCACTCCAAGGATAAACAGGGCTGTGCTCATGTGCATCCCTTCTGTCATCCAGGATTTTATTTTTTCCAGTGGACTTTAACTCCTATATCCTCATGCTGGGAGCAAGGGATCTGCACCTCATCTAGTCTTGTAACCATTTGTAGCATCTGCTACAAAATTATGAATTGATCTGATTTCACCAGCAGCCCCAAGTTTCTGACCAGATTTTAATGAAGTACAATGAATAGACAGTTCAGTTAGTGCAATTTTGTTATAGAATTGCAGTCTTCATTCACATTGCAATAAAACTTTTTTTTTAATAACTTCTCTCAGCAACTCCCCTAAATAGTCTAATATTTTTTAATCAAAACCCATTGGAATGGGCAAAATAATTAATTTAAAATCAAAATAATTTAAAGTCAGATACTTTGAAGTGTTAATTTGAGGTCATGAATATTATTTGTGTCTTAGTCAAATCAGTCTTTAATAATACATTTATTTTTAAAAAATTTAACTGTAACCTGCAATTACTGTGAAACAATATTGAGTATCTCTAGTAGATAATATTTACAAAAAACCATTTTAAGGATACAAATACTTTGGGCATATACTGTCCTGGTAATAACCATATGGTCTGTCACGACAGTATCAGTACCATAACAATTTTGGTGTAGCCATAAACCAGTTATTATCTTTTAAAGGTAGTGAATGTCAGTAACGACTTTTCAACACTTCTGGTTTGAAGGACTACCTATGACCAGAAATAACTTAATTCCAGGACTGACATTAGAGGATTTTTAAGGAACAACACAGTTACTACCGTATCCTGACTCTTCAAAACTATAAGTATGTGCTCAGCTGTAAATCCACAAGTGTCATTGTCTTTAATAGGACCATTTGTGTGTCTAAAAATCAATCATGTATACACATGCAGAATTGGAATCACAGTAACAGAAAACAGATGCAATGATTAATTACCCAATTGAAAGTTGTTCACGAATACCATGTCTGACAACTCTATAAATCCATTGAAATCTGTGTTAACGATAAATGATCAAAGCCTAATACTAAGAGCATAGCCTAATTGGTAGGACAGGAAGCACTTGATTCAACAAGTGTTAATGAAGATGACAGTCGCAAATTGTTCAGGGAAATTATGGAATTGCCACCACAGAGGAATTCTAAAGAAGAGGTCAGGAAAATTTTCCAGTTTTTTTTTTTTTTTTTCTGGTTTCACTCCTCCATCTTGTGGCAGAGGAGCAGGCAGGGTGATCTCTGGAGTTGTGCTCCTGTAGACCGGGTCTGCGTGTAGATGATTAGACCCTGATCTAGTAGAGCCAGAGCTGGATGTCATCAACACACGTATTGCACAAGAGCCTTCATTGTCCCCAGAAAGCAGATGTACTGTGGAGTGGGTTCGTATCAATCAAACTATGCAGGTGAGACACAAGAATAAGAGGAACAGCTTCTTGTCACTGCACTCTGGGGTGTGACGAGTGCAGCCACGTTGCAGCAGTTATGTCTCTGCCTGTTGACCCCAGCTGGCAGTGTGGGAGGTGGATGTGTTGCCCAGCAGTGCTCAGAGGTTGATGGAGATCTCTCTGGTGCCACAAAGGTACAGCTCATTTGCACTTCAGTCTCATTTACTCTCTTTTGTCATGTACAGTTTTCACACAAAGCTGGAATGGCCTCGACTTTGCTTTCTCCTTGGTTTTCATACAAATGTGAGTCCAAGTGGGAGGGTTCCTATGAATATGTCTTTTCTACAAGTAGAGGGAGAATAAGAAGGTCTGTGCAGCCTTTTACAGATGTTGTGGTATTTATCCAGTACATATCCAGGTATTTTCCAGAGGCTTTACTAGAAAAATTATTTCTGGCTTGTGAGGCAAAGGAGCAGTCTGCCTTTTTCTGACACCATAAAAAGATCTGAGCACTTTGTCTTGCACCTTCAACTATGCTAGAAGAAGAGAAACACACTTTGTCCTTTCTTCATATTGCTTCTGAAAATCAGCATGGAGTAGCAAAGGTCTCATGCCATGTTTTTAATATGTTCATTTAAAGCTTTTTGCTGTAGTGTTGTGTTTCTGTCCCTGGGAATCAGTGCACAGAGTGCAAATAATTTTATTTTTTTTTTAAATTTCCTTGTCATGCAAAGCTATTTTATGAGACAGTCTGCAGAATGTTTATCAGACATGAACTTTGTTCAGGAAGCTTGCAAGACAATGAGAGGAGACAACAAAAGGATAGCTGGCTAAGCAGGGACACACTGGAGCAGCTCCAGACAAACCTGAAAATGGTATATTTGGTCTGCTGCATGTTTATATTGCTTACTCTTGTCTTGTGCAATCTAATTCTACTGACAGCTATACTCTGATACTTACAGTTTCAGCAACTGAAAGAGGAAGGAACTTGATAAAGCTGCTTAAGGTCAGTTCTTTCCACATTCCTTTATTCTATAATGCCACACTTCACCCTTGTGAATCAGCATAACCCTGGTGCCACAGTGAAGGTAGCAGGAGTGCTCGAGGGGTAAAAGCCCACACTCTTTCCCAGCCAGAATAGAAGTCTTTTTGGAGGTAGATGTGAAGACTATTTTGGCTAAGAAGTAACCAGCTCTTGGGCCCATGTTCTGAGGCTGTCAATGGCAGCAGTTGTGCTGACATCTGCAACTCCTCTTCTTTCAGTGCACCCACCCTTCCTTTTACTCTCCTGCGTCTTCTTTCAAGTATCCTCTAGAGGTTCCTTGTCTCCCTCAGATGATCTCTTGTTCATCTCTCCTGGAAAAACAAATTTGCTTTTCAGTCCTTTACAGATCTCTATGCCAGATCCTTCATACAATTTGCTTTTCTGTTATCTCCTTAACTAGCTACCAGTTCAAGGCTGAGGTGACTAGAGCAGTAATCTTACTTTTCCCTTCAGATCTCTCCCTGCTTGCTCTAGTTTTTATCTACACGGTTGGTCATCTACATCAAGTTGGTCACCGTGGCCTGGACCAGCTTTGACCTTGCTCTTTTTAGATGTGCCAGTGTTATATCTAAACCCGTATCCATGTAATTTTCTCAAAATTTCTGCCTTCCAAACCAGCCTATGATGTCCTATATGGCCTGGGCCCTGGTGAGATGTTGATTTCTCCCTGGCCCATGGAAGGAGCTCCCACAGACCCAGTTGCCACATCCAAGTAAGGACTACCTCACTTTGTCTGTTGCTACACTTCAAGATTGGGAAGAGCTCTATAAAAATATGAGCAGATTAACTTCTTTGTTTTCTTTAAGGGTTTGTTTGGGTTTTTTTTTCTCTCAGGTACCTATAAAAATTGCCACCAATCCTACAGCTGCTATGCTGAATGGTCTGCCTTGTCTATACCTGAAAGTCTCCCTCTATGTATCCTCCAACCATGTGCTGCATCTCCCTTCTTAGCTTAAAGGCTCTCTGGGTTGTGATTTGCTCATAGCTCTGTGTTGGTACAGCATATAACACGGTGGATTCAGGACATATATAACCTGTAGGGCTTCCAGCAATGCAAAGATCTGGCAATACTGTATGAAGAAGGTAGCAGCCTATACATCTGCAATGTAATGTGTTCAATGCTACCATTTGTATCATCTTAAGATTTAATAAGCTGTATAAGTGCTTTGTAAAAGCTACTTTTCGCAAGAAGAAAAACTCTTTAGTGTCCTATGTTACAGATAGAAAAAACAGAAAAAGGGGATGTTGAACAACTGCTACTACTACCTGCTTTTACACTGGTTTTGTTCTCTTCCCAGAGACATTGTGATGTCATGAAAGAACTGAAGAGATCACCATGCGGGTTTGTAGGATGCTTTTGATTGTGCTGTGTATGATATTCCCTTGGTAACGGTATTATCATTTGCTAATAGGGTATTTTGGATATCCCTGTTTGCACAGAGATTTCATGGTCAAATTACCCCAGGAGCCAGAAATGTGTGTAAATGGGAATGTGATCTCTATAAAGTTTTTGCATCTGAAGTTTATGGAAGGTCTTCAAATCATTAATAATTTTTTAAGGAATGAAGTGCATAGCATTTTTCTCTCTCTAGTCGGAGACGTGCCAGATTGCTGTTTATCTGTGATCTTCCCAGCAATCTATGAAATTTGAAGCCTGGATTGATGCATATTTAGGTCTTGGAATCAGAAATTTCAGTTTAATGCCACTTTCTCATCAAGTGTAGAGTATGGTGTACATCTCCAGATGGCCTATACAAATGCTCTGCTGTACTTCACTCACTTTTTGAATGTCAAGCATCTCTGGGATTCAGCACATCACCAATTAGCATCTTATATCCATTTGACAGAAATGATTCCTCATTATTTCATACGTTTCTTATTTAATAATATTTTCACACTGAATTCCCCCTCTGATAAGAGAACGGAAGATAACTGTAAGGTTAGGAGCCATTTGTAAAACATTTTTCTTCTCTGCTACCCTGAGTTTTCATTTGTTTAAGCTGGTGGCCATCTCTGTGCTGAAGTTCTCTTAGTGACGGACAGTCATATTTTGGTCTTACACACCACTGAGCAAGCGCTCAAGACTTTCTCATTTTATTATTAGCATAGGACATGGCTCAATACCTCACACCCAGATCCTCTTACCCAAGAAGCAAAGGAAGTGCAGAGAACAAGAAACTGCCCCTCCACTTAAAACTGCCTCAAACCCCCTGCTGTCACTGATTGCTTCTCTGAATTCCACACTTACCCACAGTCCCTGAAACAGTTAGAGCTGCCATCACTAACCAGGCTTTTCTGAAATGCCCCTTTGTATATGTATGAAGAGGTGACGTGGCACACCTTTACCAGCCTGCTTTACCCACAGTATACACATATTGCTTCCACATAGCCCTTAAACTGTGCACTTGCAGCCCTCCACATGATGCCTGAAAAAAGAACCACAAATACAGACACAGTTAAGCAGAACTGACTCTTAATACTGCAATGCCAGAGCCTTTCAGCTACGTGTATTCAAACCACAGCTGCATGTGACAGAAACCAGCTTTTGTTTAGCAACCCAAGCTGCTCAAATCATCACCCAAATCCAGGAACAAGTTACTTCAGAGAAAATCCATGAGAAAGATTTGTTACAAAGCTGGCAATGCTGGTGACATTACAGTCCAAATCCTTGTTATATGGGCAAGTTATATTTAGCCTCAAAACTACATCCACATCCATGGATGCATAGGAATAATTAATAAGGTATGCTCTTCTATGGATTGTACGACTTAGTTCTTTCACACATGTGTGTAGGAATGTCAAAGCTCTGTAGAGGTGCAAAGCAGGAATCCAAATAGGGCTGCAAGGGTGAGAAGGAGAAATATTTCCTGAGAACAAAGAGTGCCTGCAAGTCCCCAGGAATTATCAGGGTTAAGCCCTGTTTGGCATTAGTGTGGTGACAGTATAGGGACACCATCTGAATGCAGATATGGGTGGAAAAGGGAATGAGGCTGCTTGCCAGTATTTTTAAGATGTAACTGTTTGCATGGTAGCAATAAAAGCAAAGGTCACTTTTCAGAAATATAAATGCATAAATGCATAAATCCTCTGTACCCCTTCTGTCCACTTTGTGTTTTGTGATGAGGATGGCTGAACACAAAGCAGGTCAGGCAGGCCAGCAGCCACAGGGGGGAACCATAGCATGTTCAAAAAAGTGAGGGGTGCCTGGGGCTGTTCAGAGCCTCCCACCAGCAGTGTATGCAAATCTTGAGGGGAAACCTCCAGTGGCCCTGTGCTCAGACCCAGACACCAGCCTGGGGTGATGCTGTTTGTGGCATCCTACAATCAGCTCCCCAGATCAAGCTGTTCCTACCCCACAAGTACCAGGTCATAGCACCATTTGCTCTTTTTGCAAAATCATGGGGTACAATCTCATTCAAGACAGAAATAAATCCTCCAGCATTTTACATCTGATTTCCCCTCTCTCTCACCCTCTCCCTGTGCATCTCAGGTAACTTGTGAGTGCCGGTGGCATCTCAACATCCTCTGATTCTGTGCCCATGTACGTGGGTGCATGCAGCTCACCCCAGGCGTGTAAGGCTGGTGGCACAGCCGTCAGCTGCAGTGGTATAAAACAGCAGAGACCCAGTGATGCTCCTGCTGAGATACTCCCTCCTCACAGCTGTTCAAACAGCAAATGTACCCGTACCCATGCTAGGGACACGGAGTAAAAGCTGATGGAGGGAGGTGCAAACTGAATGGGGACACTGGAGGTGACACAGTAAGGCAACAGAGCCAGGACTTCATCAGCTTTTCCATTTATTTTTGTTTTCTTTTGAAACAAACATGTTATGGGCAGGCATAGAAACTGAAATGTTTGTATGTGTCCCTGTGTTCAGCTTCTCAGGTAAAAATGTAAAATGCATGCAAGCAGTTTTTTAAAATGCATATTATGTTTCTGATAGACCAGAACTGCTGGAGCAGATCAGATCTCTCAGTTAAATATGCATTCATACATTTTTAAAAAATGTATAATATTGACTATATCAGATGTAATGGCTCCTGTAGAGTCATTACGGTGCACAGTGCAGGCTCTTTATTTGGTATTGTATCAATTTGTAGGGTGGACTGTCATGGTGTTAATACAGATGTATGTTGATAACAGTATGGAAGCAGAGAAAATGCTGCGTGCCATTAGACAGATTTTAATTCCGGCATTTTAGCCTCTTAAAAATATAGTCAATATTCTTACTTCCCCTCTGCCCAGTGAGCAGGGTCTGAAGTGTCGTCCTGTGTTTTGTTACATGGGGGTCACAAGCTCACAGTCGAGGGGAGGTACACACTGGACGTACAATGGGGGGCTGCAATGCAGAGTGGAAGAGAGGGAGTTTGGCCCGAAAAGATCAGATGGTTTGTGTCTTCACTGGCAAATGAAACTGCCTTAAGGCTGCGATACAGGATGTGTGAAAAGATCAGAAAATGGCTTGATTTGTGTTTGCTTTGACATGAGGTAAAAATGTTTAATGTAATAGCAGATAAAACATAAGAAAAATATATTTACTGAGCTCAGATACAATATTGCATGTCAGGCATGTGAACAGTTTTTATAACCAATTTATAAATACTTGACCTGGTTTTCTGTAGAAAAACAAACAGAGCTATAGAGAAATAAACAACATCTCCACAATAATTCTGCAACTTCATACTGATGTAACCCACCAGCTCACAGAAGAAGCCCTCCATATAAAGGAAACCAGAGAAACTATAATGATTTTCAGATACAGTTGACAAGAGACCATTTAGTAAACTTTTATTTTTTTTTAACTAACAGTATGCAGGGATGTTGTATTCTAGGCTGCTACTAATAATCTCATCAGAATGCAAAAGCAGTGACTGTGTTATAAAATCAATGATCTGTTATATTCTGCAAGAATTTACAAAAGCCTAATGTCATTTACTACACCATGAGAACCATACTTGGATTAAAAAAACAAAACCCCCCAACAAAAAACAGAATTAAAAAAACCCAAAACAACAAAAACAAACCAACAATTACAGCTGGCGAAAAAGCAAACCATTTGCTAATGCCAAGTTTTAAAGGTATGATACATTTTAGGCTTATAAGAGCATATGTTCTGAGTCCAGGAAAGAGAAAGGTATTTGTGTTTGGGAAAGAGTCAGACAACAAGTCCATCTGAACCACATTCACATCACAGCTTTGCTGTGGGTGGTCAGTCCACATTGCCCTGCAGTGGCAACTGACTTTGTGCCCTAGACTCAGGCTCTGGGGAACTTTGCCCAAGAACTTTGGGGGTTTTTTTTCCCTTTAACACTTCCGACAGAAGAATGAGTGCACCGTGCCTAGAAATAGGCTTTCAAACAATTGCAAAGGAAGGACTTTTTTTATACAGAATAAATGAAGCAAAACCTAGACAGACCCAAGACCTTGTCATGCACTGAACACATCATCATCATCATAATGGTTATTCCTTTTCACCAGCAATAAGATGTGTTTTGCAAACATAAACTAATTAAACCCCACAACCTTGGAAATGACTCTGTAATTTCCTATAAAAGGGGAAACTTAAACGAAGGCCAGATTGTGACACACTTCCTAAGTACAAGCACTCCACAAGTAGCTTCATTGACTTCCTCAAGACCCTTTCTGGTGTAATGTGTAGTTCAATGAGAGGTATCACAGCCTGGTGTTAAATGACTTGCCTGGAGGCGCACAGTGAGTCAGAGCGGGGCCAGCACCAGGCTCCGGGACCCAATTTCATCACTCCCAGGGATGTAAATTGTACCAAAGGTGATTGGAGCTGCATGTGTACACCTGATGGGACCAAAAGGCCCCATATGACTCCTACCTGCGAGCCTTGCTCCCAATCCCTCCGTCCAGGCCGGGAAAGAAATGAAACTGCAAAGAGCTTCTTGGAAACAGCCTGTGATGAATTGTGCCACTTTGGAAAAATTGGAGGTGCTGCTCACCTTAGTGACTATTTGTGTTAAAGGTTGAAATCGGTCATGCCGTAAAAACCAAGTCCTTATTTTGGCAAATGGGAAGGCAGAAGATATTTGCCTAAAAAAAGGATTGGAGGTGAGAGGCAGCCAGGCTGCTCAGTGGGGCTCAGCCCCCGAGCAGCTGTGGCTGGGGCTCTGGGTTGGCACCCAGCAGGTGATGGGGAGACCCTCCTGCACAGCCCTGAGGGCAGCCAGGTACCATGGGGGGAAAACAGCTCCACTTAGGCACAGGCTGCAGGTGCTGCAGGATTGGGACAAAGAGTATCTGTATAAGGGAGATTGCACTCTCCATGATGAAGAGCTGAGTTCTGACAGGTGTTACAAGTGCAAGACGTAGAGAAATGAGAACTGAAAGACATGTCTGTACTTGAATCAAGGTTTAGATCACATGCTTTGAAAATAAGGGAACACAGGCCCACATTGCAAAGTGAGGACATGCTGCACAGTTAGGACTTAATATAGCACTAAGGAATTTCTCCTGGGGAGTAGTAAACACTGATTGCCACAGTTTTACTCTTAGAAATAGCTCCTGAGCAAGACATTGGAGGTTGCAGCATTGCAGTCATACAGATAGGTCAAGAAAAGGAAACCAGTTCTGGCATTTCCAAACTTCTATGTTTGACACAGGCTCTTCATGAGTGTTCTCCTAAGTACAATTTTCCATGTAACAATATACAGAAAGTGCTATTTCAGGTCTTACATCTCTGGAGAGCAGATAACTTATGAAATAAAGATGGAATAAAGCTTTTAGACTTCCAGACATTCTGGACATGCTGAGGTGCTGTACACTGCTGCTAGCAGAGGCAGCTTATCCTTTGAGGTCCTCATTGATTTTGCTAGGTTTCAGAAGCCCAAGTAAAGAGAGAAATATTTACTCGTTATCCTTAGCTTTCAGTGCAACTGGTTCTCCAGTGTCGTGTGTAAGGGGGTGCATTAAATAGTGGTTAGATTCTCTTTGATGTCAATAGACAGAGAATAGAGTCAGGCTTGATGCAAGTGGACTAACAGAAAGAAGGGAAAATACTTTTGCATTTAAAACATGCAGGTGGTGCAATCCACATGCATTATTCAAGAAGGTCTTAGCTCAGCCTAGAGTTTTGGGTCCATTTTGATTTTTTTTTTTAACCAAAAAATATGTGGAGTTTTCTTTTACAGAACAGCATGCAAGTTTGGGTTGCATTTCTTTCCATGTTGGAGGCCCATATGACAATAAGAAAAAGATCAGAGCACCAGCAGCTCCGGAAGGCTGCATTTTCCCCAAGCCTTCTGAGACATGCTTGTCCTAATGTCCCTTTTCTCCCTCCTCCACTATTGCTATTTTCATTTGCTGACAAGCCCAACATTTAACATTTGCTGGAGTTTTCATATCGATAGTACGTTATATTGCCATTACTGAACAGTTTGGGGCTTTGTGGCTAGCTACCATGACAATAGATGCACAGCCTGGAACCAGTTTTAGTTAATTAGAGTCAATCAATCCAAACTTTGCTAACTTACTCATGTGAAACAATAGTATAATGAACCAAAGTCTGCAAGATGATTGGGAAACACAAATTATTGCACCCTGATAAATTAAATGTGACTATTGCAAAATCTTCCTTCTAAATGAATACTCAGAGAGCGAATGTATGGGTGAATAAGCATAATTTAAAATACAGAAAAAAAATTAAAGAAGCTGTTATAACCCCACTTCAATGTTTTCATTTTTCTTTAAAAGAAATAGAAAGCCAGATTGCCGTATATACAAGACCAAATGCGTATAACATTTTTAAGATTAAAATTTTTACACCAAGTAGTCCTACAAAATTGACCCCTCATAATTTGCAAACTCATAAGTTTCACAATGCATGTGGTGTCTAAAAAGTAGAATCATTCTGGTTTGTGTGTTCTTCACAATTGCTTATTTTTCAAAGTTATTTGATAAACATTTGTCTGACCTTGAGAAGAGAAAGCCCTGAATGTTTTCAGCCTATGATGCTGCTGTCAGACAGCCTTTCTTCACAGACTAAAAGACTGTTTGCCCCCCTTTTAGGGTGATAAATATTTCCCCCATGCTTGGAGTTCAACTTACGTGTCAAAAGAGAACTCATGTTCCTCGGTTTTCTCTCGATTTTCTAAAAGTTGTATTTTTAGAGTAAAATGATCCAGTTGATAAAAACAGCACCAAAATGGTATATAAACTTTAGTACTAAAATTGCATTTTGAGTAATGAGCTGGCCTGTAATTAGCTAGTCCAATGGTTTATGGCTTTCACAGGGTCTTAATTTTGACCAGTATGCTTCTTATGTTTTTTAAATCACAATATGTCTTTCACATATTGTGCTACAATGTACAAAAGAAGACCTATGGCAAAGGACCAAGGCCCTGTCCTAAAGAGATCAGTGTGTAAAGATGCAGTAGATGAAACAGGGTGCACACATGGACCAGCTGAGCCATGAAGGATCCTCAGAATTAAGGCACATGTGATTTAAGGAGTGGGTTTAAATGAAAGGGAGATGAACTCTTGTGTATGATGGCTTCACAAGTCAACATGAGATTTGAAAAGTTGGATGCATCAACGAATGTGTTTTCTGTAAATATTTCAAATTATTTGTTTGATCAAACAGCTCTTTCCAGAAGCAGCAAACTATTTCTGCACATTTATGTAGTGAAATAGATTTTGAGGGAAAGGATTTATGTGGGGGAGAGGGAAGAATTATATCTATTCTACATAAAAATTTCAGAAGTTCTTGAAGCTTATGTGTGGGAAAATTTGTGCTTGAGACTGCAGTTTTTCCCAGATGTCTCCCAAATAATCAGTCCTGAGGTTTATGAAGACTTGTATCTTTGAATTACAGATGTGTTAGGTAATAAAAGCTGGGATCTTTTCTGTCCCCTTAGAGATGTAATCACATTTTTCCTGCCATGTCTATTTGTATATTATTTTCCATGAATTATGCCAAAGTCCACTGTTTCAACCATACAAGGGCATATTAGGAGGTGTTACAGAGAAATAAGGTTGATGGATGTTTCCTCTCCTATCTATTTCATTGTTACTTGGATTCTGCTTCCATTCAGAGAATGGATTTGGTTTTGAAAGAAGATAAAAATCTGGTTGTTGTGTACACATTGCTCATGTCCAGGCTGTGCTTGTACCAGCACTTCTGGATAGGTTGGGGAAAAAGAGAACTGAATCATTCAACACTCTGCAAATCGGACATTTGACTAAAAGAAAAATTCTGAAACATCATTTTTACATAACACAGTTGGATTCCTAAAGCTAAGGCTGTGAGCTGTTAACGATGAATTCAATCAAAACCATCTGACAGACATTTCTAAAGCAGTTCAGAAGATCTAAAATGATATCTTTCTCTGCAATTCAGTGAAGGGGTCAAGAAAACCAGTAAAATAAAAATGTGAATAGTAATAGGGAAAATTGAAATAATTTACGTGAAATAATTTACACTATAGATTCTCCAAAATTTTTCTATAATAACTTTTCTACAGTAATTCTACTCCCCTTCTCTCTTTTATTCCATGATCTGAATTTTTCTTCCCACATTTGATTGCAAACACACCTGAAATACAGCTACATTTTAAATAATGGAATTAGAGAAAGTCCTCATGTAATATGCTCAGTAAATGCATAGGTCTGATTACAGGTAACTAGTATTTTTCATGTCTGTTCTACCATGACTGTGTATTAGTAAGGCATGGGAATTTTACAAAGCAAAATTCTGCTGTTACAGGTGTTGGTAGAGAATTTAGAAAAGAAACAAAGGAATAAAGTATATGGAAGCCATAGCGAATGAAATGCCGTGTTCTCTCGTTAAGCAAGTCTGGGAAGGTGGATCTCAGAACTTGGGTCAGTCTTTTGTTAAGAGCCTAAAGTAAGGTACTTTAATTCATGAAGTCAAGCTTTGATTTAATATACAACATGAGTCTAGACACCACTGTTTTGTTAGGGAACTCGCTTCTTTAAATATCTCTTGGATGGGAACTCATCTGAATCCAGTTACCTTCACTGATATGCCTGTGACTGAATGAGCCTCAACATGACCTTGCAAATTTAATTCTTCAATAGAATAATGATGAGATTTTAAACCATCCATTTTGCTCTAACTTTTCTGTACTCTTCACCCTAAAATTACTGCTTAACATTCAGATCTGCTTTTCCTACCTCCGCAACTGCTTTTGTTTTGTTTTAAAACACAGAAATCATGATACAGAGAGAATATTATTGCAGTTTTCCCAGATGGGGACAACCATAAGTGCCTATCAATATCCCAACACTGCTGTTCTCTTTATATATGCCTTTTTCCTTACCCATCATTGACCTGACCATGTCCCTTTGCAGTTACTTAATAACTGTGAAGTCTTTGCTGATAGCATGCTGTTCACAAAATAGGTTTCTCAACCTTAAATATACAATAGAAATACCCTTTGTTTACTTTACACTAGTCATACCAGTGAACACAATTCATATTTGCATCTAAATTTCTATGCGGATGCAAAGTTAAGTTAGCCTCTAGCACTGTACACTAGGAATGGGACCAATGATTATGCATAATTATACCACT
>JAWMRA010000078.1:107667878-107736599 GCA_035584735.1 Pseudotriccus pelzelni
ATGACATGGTTTAGAGAACTGGACTTCAGCATCTAGAGACTCTCTATAGAGACAGTCTCAGAAGGACAAACATAAATTCTTGGGTTGAGCAGAGAGGTTATTTAAGTCAGCCAGGATGAAATACTAAATGTGTGTATGCATCTGTCCTGTTCTTCTCTAGAACTTCTCTGAATGGAGAAGGACCGTGCACTGAACAGGTTGTGGCAGCTGGTGTTTCTTCTGAGGCTAGACACCAGCCTGAGTAGGCCATGCCTACTGCTCTTCCTGACATAATTTCTCTTAAGCAGCAGTAACCTTCTTCCTACACAAGCCATGCTGTGGACTAGAAAGTTGCTCTGCAAGGGCATCTTCATTTCTTCCTTCATCGTATCTTGTTTTTCCTTAGAATAATCCTTAAGGTTGCTTCCTTACATTCATTTTCCAAAAGGGCGGGCAGCTGGTATTCAGCAAGAATAAAAATTCAAAGGGGCAAAACCACAACATGTATCATCCACACATTAAGATTTGAGTACATACTCCACAGTTTTCTTCCGTTTCCTTTCCTATGATAATATAAAGTCTAAAAAAGGTGATTTGGCAAACATCAGCAAAATTATCCCTGCTAAACCAACCAGGGCCAGAGACTCTTTCCTGATCCTGAGATCAACTAGCACATGAGGACAAGCCTTTCTGGGCCCCTTCTCCATACTCTAATGCAGAATTATTGTTCTTTGTGTGTGTTTCTCAGTCAACGTACATGGAGCAACCTGGAGGCTATGTGCAGCAGTGCAGCCCATTGGAGAGATGCTCTCAGTAGTACAAAAAAGGAAGAACGTGCTGTATACATGTGGATGTGGGGAGAGACACCTAAATATAAATTGAAAGTAAGTACACTGTGCCACTGCCCCTGAGAAGGACACAAGTGCTGTAGCCAAATGCAGTACTCTTGAGATTTGGGGTAAAGTATCTAAATTGATAAAACTCTTAAGAAAGATGACAGAAGAAGAGGAGAGAATGGCTATATCATTTCATTGAATTACTGGTTTGATTTTCCAAATTTTTTTTTTTTTTTTGGTTTTTTACATTCTGTAAAGGAGCTAGTGTTGGAATCAGTAACACTTTTCTTGGTGTTCTGGATTCTAAAGACGCTCTGTAATTGAGTGTTGAGTGTAGTTCAACAATTTCTGTGGGTTTTTTTTAATACAACCACCACCAGTACAATCCTGTCTGGAGTATCAGTAGCTTTTATTTGGATCTGATGTACTGCCTTTTAGTAATAAAATGAAGGTAATATTAACATATGTTGTAAATTTAGCTGAATATAATTTTTAATAACTAAAGTTTACAAGAGGGAAAACCAATCATCAAATGATAGTTTATTAATGACACTGACATGATTTCAAAAGAGATTTAATAAAACATTTAAGATTACGTTCTCTTAAAGGAAAATGTTATCTGCTGGCTCATTGGAAAAATGATACTGATAAGTCTGTCTGGGGCCAAGGTTTAGAATACATCTGGATTCTCATTTACTGAAAACTGAGAAAGTGGACGTGTTCAGTAACTCCAGAAATAAAAAACCCAGAGCACACAAACAAAAACCTCACAACAACCAGCTGTACATTTTATCTCTGATCTCATTTTCATGAATTATTTAAATAAATGGATTAAAGTCATGTAAAATAAATACTTAAATTAAGCCGTAGACTTCAGTGGGATTCATTTGGTTCTCAGCATAACTGTTACTTGATTTTATTCTGGGTGCCATTTTGATCAAGTGTTTATGAAGCACAGGGTCATGGAAAAATTTCCAATTCTTTCCCTGAAAAAGTTCATCATATTGGGAATTAAGCTGCATTTTAAAAAGAACAAAGTAAATTAAATTAATGACAGTCATATGCTTTATTAGCATTTCAATGAAAAAAAATTAAATTTAGAAACTGAGAAACATTTATTTTAAATATACAAAGGCATAAAATATTGTCACTTATCTTCAGTTTGCTTCATAAGTTTGGCAGTGCCATGTACTAGTAGATCTCAAATCATTAGAAATAAAGACTAAAAATACAAGGCAATCTTAATGCCTGATTTTCCCAGAGGTGTAAATTAGGTGTAATTTTAATGAAACTGATGTGCTTAAAACACGGTAAACTCTGAGAATCAGGCCCTGAGTCCTTAATAGTCCCCACTGACTTTTCATTTGTCAGCTGTTCTACCTAACATCTTGCAGGAACAGCAAGATACGATACATCAGCAAGGTGGATGTATCTGAGCCAGACTGCAAAACTTGAAAAAGAGGTGAGTAACTTGATCCTTTTACTGATGAAACCAGTTTTATAGCAATACTCCTTTTTGGAGATCTAGAAGGACTAGTTTGCTGGAGGAAAAGAAAAAAAAAAAAAAGAGAGAACAAGGAATGAACTTTGGCCATGTAAGTTCCTTTTTTGAAACATCATGCCCATGGTCAAATAGTAACTGCCTGATGAGCACTTGAATCTCAATTTCCCATAAGATTTATCCTCAAACATTTTATCTTAGATGTGCAAAATATTATCGTTTGATGAGTATTGTAACTTGGAAGTACTATAAAATTAACTCCCGGAGAATCAGCTTCTTCCTAGACATGTTACAAATGCAGTCATGATTCCCATTTTGTAAAAACTTGTTCTCCCACGTGGTACATTTTAAAGTTATTTAGAAAAGAGTTCCTCAGAAGTAAATAATTTAATGTGCTGCCTGAGGGCAAAAAGGAATAACTGCTGCAAACCACCTTTTGACACAGACATAGAATATCTGAAATATGGGAATATACAGTAAATCAAAAAGATAAACAGAAAAGTATGGAAAAAAACATGGGAATAATCATCAAGTTATAAATAAAATGTGAATGTCAAATTGAAAAATACATACATTGCCTTAGAAGCAAGCAACCATAACACCATAACATACAAACTGCAACACAGAGTCAAGCCAGTGGTCCATCTAACCCACCCAGCAACGGTCATGATGAGAGTCTGTGCAGAGAATAGGATAGGGGCACAATATATATATGCAATATTTCTTCCTGACATTTTCCTATCCCAGAACAGATAGATGAGATCAGACTGAAGCAAATTTTTGCCAGAATTCCCCATGCTCAGTAAGTATTCCTAAACTTCAGAAGACCTTCCTGTAAGCACAGGGTCATGCTTCTGACTTTCCACAGTCTCAGACGTTTCTCCTGTTGTCCCTGTAGCACATGTGGAGACTCAAGAAAGGAAACGAATTCATTCATAGTCTCTGAAAACAGATGTTAAATTATTTCTGTAGGACTGAACAGCCGTAAAGTCAACTTGTAGTACTCAAAGCTAACAAGTGTGGCAAGAGGGAAAAGTCATGGGGTGGCCCACTCAAGTTTCTCTCCTTCATGTCCTCAAGGACATAACTGTCCAAGATGGTAGCAACCTCCATCCTACAGGAGGGACAGAAGACTGCAAATGTTGCTTCAGACGGATACATACACCCCTTACAGGCTTCTTTCAAATGAAGTTGATTTGGTTTAAAAATAATTTGTACTTCTGCCACTAATTTTCTCCAGTAAAATTTTATTTTAATTTTGAAAAGGAAATATTTCCAATATTCCCTAAAGGTGCAAGCCTGCTTAAAAGGTTTCTTAAACTATTCCAAAGCAAATGGCAGCCCAAACAGGCCACTTTTCTGTGTGTTTGTCTTGCTAAGGCAGAAATAACACTGGTTATAAAGTGAAGCTAAAGTGCACAACTTCTCAACCTGAGTAGTTATTGGGCAGCATTGTATCTGTCAGGGTGACACGGATGCTGTCAGGCTATTACAGATTGAATTCCAGAATTATGTGATGTCTGAGGGACTATAAAACAATGAAAAATTCTGATGGTTTATACAGAGGAATATCTCAGCTCTTTGATGATCAATAGGAGAAAGATGACAAACGACTTTTTATTCCTGAGGCATATGGAACTAAGAAAATTAGAGAAACAAAAGAAAAACTATAAATTCTTTCAGAAAACTATCTCATCACATTTTAGATTGCTAATCACAGATGCTAATCTGATCTATCTAGTCAAATTGTTTCCTTCCCCATGTCTTCTAAATTTTGCTTTAATCTTTCAGACACTATCTGTTAAGAAGAAAGAAGTGGGGATTAAAAAGAATGAGAAATAAGTGAAAAAGAAAAGTAAGAATATAACACTAGCAGTAGTTAGACTTATCATCTGTATGGGTCAAAGGTGTCACTACAATATACAGAGAATTATTATTGCAGTGAAATAAATAAGATACTGGGACCTAAGAAATATCAGAATACGGGTGGAAGTTTTTGCTGCATTATAAAGATACATATTTTGAACTCAGCGATAGTTAAAAAATAATATCTCACTGAAACTAAGAACATAATCCTCAACACCCTACCAGGTAGTTATCAAAGATACAAGAAATTGTGTGAAGGGGAAGGGCTTAAAAGCTTGCCCTTTTATTTGAGTTTAATAAAATATGATACCTTGCCTTACAAAATCTGCTTTGCTTATGTTCTTAGGTCACCAAGATTATTAAAAAACCCCTATGACCACAACACTGAAGTTTTGAAACAAAGATGTGATATTAGCCATCAGAAATAAGTTTAAGTACATGACAATGTAGTGGGAGTATGTATGTTGTCTTCGGCCTGAGGAAGAATGATCCTCTGTCTAAGAAGGACAGCCCAGTTTCAGCATTGACTTCAGAGGAACCAGTTTTAAGTTTGTTTTTTGTTTTGCAAAACTTCAGTCACTAAAGGTTAATTGAAGTGAAGCATAGCATTAAGAATTTACTTGTTTGGTGCACTCTTTCATTATCTTGCTTTAGAACTTGTAATAAAACTAAAACTCATAGCTTTGAAAAGTCCGTGCCAAATGAAAAAAGGGGATTTTCTGAAGTTATTATAGATAATTAAAATGCTCCAGTAAAATTCCATGATAGCTATGACAGGCTGGCATGCTAAACCAACACAGTGAAACTGCTGTGACCCATCACAGTTCTGGAGGAGAGTTAAATGTATGAAAGAAAGCACTTCTCCTTAGTCTTCAACTCTCAGCTTACTGCTCCAGTGACAGTAGGTGTGGCAAAACTGATGGTGAGTCAAGTGGTGGTACAGACTGTGTATCCTTGTGGCGATGCTGAATGTTACAGGAAAGAGAAATGCAGCACTATTATAAGAGGACTGCTTCTGTTTCATTTTCATCAAGATTATTCTTACAACTAAGTAGTTCTGTAAGGTGTAATTCTTTCCACCCCACTCTCACTTCACAAAAAGGAGAAAAAATTACAAAAAAAATATTTCCTTGTACAAAGCTCCTCAGTCCCCTGAATCAGCTGATAGTAGTGTCTTTTCATTTGTCTCAAAACCAAATTTCTGCTCTACTACCTCATGCATGTTCAGTTACCGCAGGGCTTGGACTCAGAAGAATACCCCATCAATTTTGAAAAAAATGCTTCTTAAGAGAACACTTGCAATTGAAGACCTAAATTTGATCTCTCACTCCTCAGTGTGGGGTACCATAAGAAGGTATTTATAACAGTCTGTGAGCACAGAGACTGTAACAGAACTTGCTCAGAGCACCACTTGAAGGAGGAGTGGTTCTTGTTTCTTCAATGCGTAGTTTGAGAAAGGGATAAAGACGGGAGTACTTTATAGAGAAACCATATATTTTCAATTAGGGTAGATAGGAAAGAGTAAGGGGAATTGGACAGTAATGTGGTAGCTTACACCAAACTGGTATTGTAACATTTTTATTTGCTTTCTGCTTCTGTCCTTAATTGGTTCCTTCTGTAGTGCCAGCAGCAGCCCTCCAGAGTACACAGTCAGATGACAGTCATGTCATGTCGATCCTCTGACAGATGTTTACTGATTTATCCTTAGGAAAGATTTGGTTTCCAGATCTATCTTCTCAGGCATAAGCAAAAGGCATAATATAAGAGAGTTTTATTTCATTCATAACTTTGTCCTCTCCTGCTACAGGTATTTATTTTTAAAAAATGTTCATGTCCAGGTTGCATTATTTTAGCAAAAAAATTAAAATAAGAAAGGACTGAAGTTTAGAAAATTAACCCAGTATCCCGGTACAAAAGAAAAGGTGGTAATGAAAAAGGCTGTAAAAGCAATAAGCTGAGGAATCGCATCTGAATCTCGGATGTTTTTAAAGGATATATAGTGACTGAATTTAAAGAAGGTGCTCATGGTAAAATAATGTAAAGTATTTAATTCCTCAAATGCAACTTTGGAAGATTATATGCCCATTGCAAGAAGTTTCTTTTAAGGAGTCTTCCATGGGAAATGCTTGATTGAGTCAATTACAAGATGGGATAACTAATACAATTTGATAATTTTGCACATGACAGACAGGATTCCATTCCCCTAGGTCATTTGATTCTCTGCAGGTGGCTCTGTTGGTTTCTGGAATATTACAGTGTGAATTACATGTTACACAAATGAAAGGCTGTTATAATTCTGGATAACATTGTATTGGAGTCTACAAACATCTTTAGGCCTAATGCAAAGATTCCTTTGAATAATTTATCCAGCTAAGTGTCTGTGGTCCCAAACTCCTAATTTAAAAATGTTGATAAATGAAGTATCTCTTTAGCTAATAAATGAAGTATCTCTTTAGTTATCCTTTGTCAGCAACATTCATTTTAATGGAAAGTGAGTTTACAGGGTTACATGATTGAACTACTGAGCCAAGTCAGTGTTGGCAAATGATGGGCTAAATTATTGATGTTACACACTAATGAATTCTGATGAGAAATAAAATACAGACATTACATTTCAAGTGGTTCATAATTATTTTTGTACTTTAAAAGCAATTTTATTCTTTTTCCAAATCATACTGGTTCTATAAAACAAAAACATAGTTAGTGATTATAAGCAAAATTACTGAGTTTGAGGCAAAAATGCTCCTGTAAGTTTTCTTATGCAAGTATAATGCCATTCACACTAGGATTCTGATTTCTTCTTATACTTCTGGGAGAGGATAATTAAATTAAATGTCTAAATTTTTAAACTGATGTCTTTAAACAAAATAATCTACTTTGGAACCATAGTTAAGAGTTCAGTAGATGAGTTTATAATCTGTAATATATATCAACATGTTTACTAGGATGTTCTCAGCTACTATAATTAATTCAGGTGACGACAAATACAGAAGAGCTGCCAAAAAGGAGCTTTCAGCATGTAAACAGTTTATCATTAAACCTGTGTTTTGATATATGTTTAAAATGGGTAGAAGGAGGTTACTAAACTTCAAATAGCCCAAAGTGATGTTGCAAGGTTGAATCATTAATTTAAAATGTCATTTCTCTGAGCCTTTACTCACTGTACTGGATAAAGAAATTTATTCCTTAGTTTTTACCTATAAAAGCAGAGCTAAGCATTTGCTCATTTGGAAACAGAATAATTTCATAAATCCTATCCTTAATCTCATCTTCCTATGCTTTATGTAACTTTTATCCTACCCTTAGTCTCATCTTCCTAAAAATGGGCTTTATTTAACTTAATTATACACTGAAGGTTTCTGTCAATTGTTGGAGAAGCAAAACTACAAAGTGTCATTTCATTTTCTTTTTGACACATGACAACTGAATAACCATCTTACTTGTCAGATCATTGCTGAAATTTCTTGTCAATCAAAACAACCATTGGTGTCTTGAAGAAGCAAGTACATGCAAACCGTTGTGGTTTTAACTGAGAAGTCAATTTTATGATCCAAATGATTGACCTTTGAGAGGTTGTCGTATTTGGCCAAGGTCTCAAAAGAGACCTACAGAATCATTGTCATAAACTTCAGTGTTATCTATAATTTAGCCTCAAACTTTTCACAGAACTGTAATAAAATATTTTGAGACATTTTGATTATTTGTCTGCTTTCCCATATTGCCCCAGACAGTCACAACACACCTACTCAAACCAAAACAGCTAAGCTCTCACAGAAGTTCAAGGTTTCCTATACAGTTTTCTAGGAAGAACTTGAATTAATTATTTCTGGATTGTGAAACACTGGTCTTTAAACCACTTCAACTAATTTTTCTCTAATTGAAAGGAATCCACTAAATGGTAGGTAGGGCTGAGAGCATGACGCATTGTGAAAGTTGCCAAGCATTTGCTTTTATAGGATCCATTCCTAATTTTTTTTCATTTGTTATAAAATATCAAAAACTCGGGTATTGAGCTCAATTGCTGCATTTCTTTGGTAAGCTTAAAAAATGCCAGGAATGGGTCATACACTGTTACCAACAAAATTTGAGAACCATGAGCCACTTAAAACACAGTTTGCCCATGATTAGTAAATGTTAGCTTGATCTTGGTAGCTCTGAAAACCACATTTTTACAAACTTGAGCCTGGCAATAGATGATCCTTCCTCAGCAGTGGTATCTCAGAACTGATGTGGTTTGAATTGGGCCAAGGGGCTTTAGAGTAGAGGTGTCCTGCCTGTGCTCTCATTTTGCCCAGTAGACTTTGGAGGAGGAGGAGGAAATTGCTTGATATGAATGCGACAGAGCAAGAGCCAAAATGGAGCAACAAAATGCAGTTAGATTTGGAGAAGGCTTATGATAATATAAAATTTTGCTGTGGAGAAGAAAAGCTGTCAGTGGTCTGTCAGGTGAGGTTAAGACTGGAGTTGGCAGGTCTCAGAGGCTGGTAGGTGAAAGAAGGTGGCCATTGGTTGAAAAAAAAAAAAAGAAGATGAAGACTGGGTCTTGAGAAACGAGGGAAGAGAGGAAAATGGAAATCAAGAGGCAGTACTAGAGATTAAGTCTAGAAAAGGAGCTTGAAAGGAGAGCAGAAATGGCTGGGCCAGCAGTCTGGGAATGAGTCAGGTGCAGGAAAGTCTGACAACTGTCTGGGATAAGATGCAGCACAGACGTGGGGTTGGAAAAAGCAGATATTATAAGCTGGAAGGACTTTGATTAGACAAAAACGTTGAGCAACAAATTATGAATAAGAGATAGACAGCAGCCTACTACAGTTTTTATTTACTCCATTAGTTAAAGTGGCAGATATGTTTATTGGCACTAACTCTGCTGATGATCAAGGTAAGAGTCAATATAATAGTTTGTATTCTTGGAGATTCTAGAGTTTAAAAAAGATCTTACAAAAAAATTATTAAGATTATGAAAACAAGGTACTCCAAATATTAGGATTGAAGTTACTTATATGAACTTAATTTAGTGTATTTTGTGTAAACATTTCAACACAGATTTTAAATACTTTAGTAAAAAGGTAAATTTATGCTACTTCAAGAAACAGAAATCCAGTTGTCTTCAGATTCTGGAAAAGCATCAAGCACAACTTTAACATTTTCTGTAAACTTCTCAATTCACAAGGTGTTTCAGCACATTTTTACTCCATTGAGTTTTAAACCCTAAATCTCTCAGCTGGGGAGTCCAGAGAATCTTCCTACTATACACTAGAGCTTTTAGGTGGCAACTACATTTCTGAACTGTTTGATTTGTATGATATCTACTTCATATAATGCAACGTTTAAGTGAAGCCACAGAAGAATTGAAACAGTTAGATGTTTTTATGCACTCCAGGAGATGTTCGTGGTTATATGAGCCTTTAGATATGATGTTTTGAAAAATAAAGAGTTTATGTGAAGCATAAGAAGCTTGGCATGTTAAGGCATAAGTGGCATAAAAACCTAAATGAAGCTGAGTTGTGCCAAATTATATGTACACTTCACTTCAAAATGGTAAAGGAAATTATGTCAGAATAAAGATATTGGACTTTTGCCATGCGATAAGCAAAATCACAGACCATGGAAATGAGGCAAAGAAATCAAGGAAGTTCTAATTTCTTCTGTGAGTTTGGCTTATTTTGAGATGACTTTCCAAAGGTCACTTTCATCATGCAGCAACAAAATAAATGGTCATGAACATCTAGTGTGTCCATTCCACAGCATGGCAGCTGTATTTGCCACTAAACCTACATGATATATAAACTCAAAGACTTTGGTGAATGCTTGTCAAGATTATCAACTCAGCCTAGAAAAATCTAGACAAACATAGCTGCTTTAAGAATTCAAATAAATATGAATCTAAAATCCATAAGCATTTGAGAGGAAAACCCTATATTTTTAGGAAGTATATACTGGATGTTGATTTCCATGTTTCCTTAGAACTCAATTAACTAATAACACATTTTTCAACCCATAAACATTACCCCCAGGAGCAGAAGCAAAAATAGCTGGTCTCAATTCCTCTGCACTGTACAAGATAAATATTTTATAAATTAATAATAAACCCAGCAAATTTTAACCTCAACACTTTAAATGGTTGCTAGGAATAAATGTGACTAAACACAAAAGCTTAGAACTAATTAAAAGGTGTGCAGCCATGTCCCCTTAAGAAATATTATCTGTCATCCAACCCCATATGTCTCCAAGACAAGGCAGAAACAGCAAGACTGCTAAACTGAAATCAGCAGGCAAAAAAGACACAACTGAGTGCAATCAGCATAAATGGTGATAACTCAACCCATAACAGAGAAAAATAAAAGAGAAGGCATACAGATTTTGAAGAGCATCAGCCCTGAGGGACACCATAACACACCTGTGTCAATAAGTTAGAGAAAAAAAAGATGTACTTAAATTGACTGCCACCTGAGAGCTAAGAAGCAAGTTAAGAATGTGCGGCTTTCAGAGAGCAAAAGGGTAAACCTGCTGGTAACATGCAGGATTCCAGTTGGTCCTGGCCTTAGTGGAACTGCACTGTCTTTCTTGAAAGGAGGTGAAACAGGGTGTCATGAAAACCACAGATTCTGCACAGTCAGTAAAATATTTTCTGTGTTAAGAATCAGTATCCACCGGACTGACTGCAGTAGATTCAGCAAAGTCCCAAAGCCTTAGTAGAGAACAGTCACTCTCTCTAGTGACCTCTGCAGAATTGCTCAAAGACAGAACAAAACAGACCAAAACACTTTTCTAGTGTAAACTGGTGTAGTTCAGTACAGTGGAATTTTGAGCTACTGCAGCTTTGCTAAAATGTTTTAAAGATTTCAGGATAATCAAGCAACTTGAGTAAAACTGCAGGAAACCTATAAACGATCACAGTATTTTGCAGTCAGAGCGACAGACACTGGTTTGGTGCTTCATTCCTTGGTGCCTTATGAAGCTATTTCCTCCTGATGAAAATGCTACTAACTAAGGAATTTCCAAGCACTAAATTCTGATTGTCTATTCTGGTGTGCAGAGGTGCTGATCCATTAAAAATTAAACCAATAATCTTGCATTTATTAAAATGTTATCTTTGTCATGCCACCACCAGGAAAAGTATGTATGAAATTCTTCAAAGTTATAATGAGAGTAGCAGTGATACTGTTTTTGTAGCACTTTGACCCTCAACATAATTTTGACTTAACTATAGTCAAGATAAATCATCTAAAAGGATGGTCTAAGTTGAAGACTGTCAGAATTAAAGCACAGGCACAGTCCCAACTGAAAATACCTCTGCCATCATATATCATTTTTGCAATTAGATAGCTAACTGAACTTACTCAAGAGCCAGATTACTGAAACTCCAAAACATTACTGGAAAAGCAAAAGTAATTAACATAAGGAATACCCTGCCTGTACACTTTTGGGACAAAATATTTTAATTTTACATTTTTATATTTTTTAAATTAAATAGATCACTTTTATTATTTTTTTGCTGGATTAAAAATTTATTTCATAATTGTAGAAGAATTTTTGAAGACTGAAATTCTCCAGCAAACCATAGAATACCAACTGTGCCGACAGTGATGGCAAAATACCCGAAAAGCCCATCTATAATAGAGGAAAAAGTCTTTCTCTGACTACCACAATAGCAACAAAGTCTCTTTTCAGAACCATTGTGCATGTATGTAAACTTCCCTGAATGAAAAGAACAGAGCAGTGCTTCTAAGGCGCTTTTAGCATTATCTCTCAAATAAAAAAATATCTCTAGATTGTAATCTTTCTCTGCTGCTGGTTGCAATCAGATTGCATAAAAGAAATTTTTAAAATTTGAAAGGGGTTAGAAAAAAGGTAGAGCATCAGAAGATGAAATAGTCTTGCTCAAGAAACAGCCCCGTACTTTGGTCTGAAAAAATATGAAATAGATGAAGAACCAAAAGGAGAAGTATAAATAATTTCAGTTATTGATCTCTGCTCTAGCATTCGATTTGATTGCTAACATATTTATTCTTTGCTATTAATATGGAAGAATATCTAATCCCTATTTTTAACCTCACAATTGGAATGCTCAGTTTTAAAACTTCATTTTCTTCCAGAAGTACATTCACAGTCTGTATATACTTAGTACATACAGACACTAAGTAATCAGTTAATTATTCCCAAAGCAAATTAAATATTGAAAAAGGTAAATGGCTACAAAGATCATGATAAAACACAAGAAAAAATGTATTTAAACGTTTGATTGAAATAAAAGATGCCTAATAGAAATTAAAATCACATTTTGTTTTAAAAAAACCTGTTCATGTCACTAAACATTATGAGCGTTGAGAAGTAATGATGAAACTCTGGTCATATCTGTCTTTCAGTCTGAGACAGCTCTTTATTTTCACATCACAATTCTCCCAAAACTCTGGTGCTCTGTATAACTGGAGAGTGTTGCTAGTTAAAAAGCATGTGGTGAAAAGGCCAAAACCTCCTCCATTATCTACTTTTAAGTCTCTTTTTGGATCTCACCCAGGTCACGGCTTCTGTAAAATATTAGAAAACACTTAGGCAGCCAATGTACTGTGTCTACTGCCTCTCCTAATGCACTCTTCTGTCATTCACCTGCTCCTGCTTATTCTGGTCAAGGTAGCTGCTGGGACACAAGTTCTTGTGAGCAGGAATCACCGTTTTGCCACACACTTCTCAGTGTGTTCCCATCCTCATGCTTTAACGTAAGGTGATCGCTAGGAACAACAAATTCTGCATGTTTCTGGATGAGAGAAAAGGAAGGGAGAGGAATGACTGTCAGATTTTATTTTGGAAGTGTGTACCACTGTGCTGAATGTCACTAAAATAAGAACTTAATTGACAGAAATTCTTCTGTCAATTGATTGATCAAGATTGATCCGACAATAACACGGATTTACAAAGACATCAGTCCACATACAATTATACCACTGCCAAGACCTCTAAAATATAAAAAAATATCACCTTGCCGAAGGGAAACACTCTTTCTACACACCTTTGTAATTGCTCTTAGCTGAGCTACTTTCTATTTTAATTTTATATTTTTTCTTATTCATTATTTTAGTTGTAAGTTATCAGTCAAACTGCATAAAAACATAGTAAAGTTATCAGAATACTAGAAAAGGACTAGAATATCAGAAAAGCATGTCATGGATAACGAAAACACATAGGGAGCAGAATGTTTTCAACATTTTGAACACACATGGTCTTTGGAAGGTCTGAGTTTCTCAGGTCTGAACACCCCCAAATGCTGCTGGGAGTAATGTGTAAAACTTAGTCTAGGCCCATTTCTAGCTAGTTGAGTTATTCAGGGTGACAAGATTTACAGGCATGGCTTGTCAACATGAACAGCATGCATGGAAATACATATGCTAAGGTGAAGCTTTCCTGCAAAACTTACTCGTTGTCACATGGACTAGTTGTTGACAGAGGAGTTCAATTGCATATGAGGTTTGCAGTACAACTAATAAAATATTGCATAACATTAGATTCATGTAAAGATTTGTGTGTGAGGAAACCAACTGCCACCTGTGGCTTCTGCATCACCGCTATTGTTCTTCAGGAGCTTTGGGCTCCAGGAAGGTCACCCTGTTCATCTACTCACTATTGGAGTAATCGAACACAGGAGAGTACAGAAATCATCCCAGATATCTCCCCGCAAAAGTCAAAAAGAAGCTTTTCCAGTTTTTCAAATGCTAAATGAGGAATTTGAATGAAAAAAAGTGTTTTCCCTGGCACAGAGGTCAGTGCAATATTTAGCATATGTAGCAATCCCAAAATTCCATGGTATTCCATAAAGAGTATTAAAAATAATTGCTAACATATAAATCTGATTATATTTTTATTTTAATTACTTTTCTTGACTTTCTGATTTTAGTATTATCAGAGTTTTCTAAATCTTTTACCTAAGTAGAACAAATGTAATAGAACATACACTATTTCATAGAACATATATGACAATTCGAAATTCTGAAATAAAAATCCTCTTAGTGACATACTGAAAAGAGATCATGATGCTGATGCAATTTAATGGTATTCTAGAACTTATTCATGTTAGATTTTACTTTAATGTATCAGATATTAACTGCGAAGTATAAGTACATAATATTAAAATGTAATAAAATTGTTTCTGCAATCATACAACAAATCTTGAAGGTTACAAATTACACAGCGAAGTTTGCAAGAATATCCTGCACTACAGCTGCATCAGCAATATAACTTTCTTTGAAAGGAGTAAGTTTGAAGAAATATTTCACTTAAGTCTTTTTAAAAACCCTTCAAAAACACCATCTGGTTATGGCCATTAACTATGGGAAGAGATTGAAAGGAGTGGCTTTACAGAAATATAAATAAGATACCATAGCGCAAGACAAAAAGAACAAGAACATTCCAACTCTAGTGTATAGTACTTATTTTCCCTAGTAAATATATTTATCTGGGAAACAAAACATAAAATGAGAAACCACACATCGTCAGAAACCATTTTTAAATCTCATATCCCCATAATGTTGCTTTTTTACAAACAAGGGAAAATCACCATATAACTGAGTTAGGAAGGTATAATACTTCTAAAAAATAGTCTCCTTCTAAAGAAATTAAATATGAATACAGTGAAAATGACAACATTGTTTACCACGGAAATAGTATTTGCACAAAACAGACACAATAACATCTTCTAAAACAACTGAGCAGCAATAGCAATGCCATTCTGTGTTTCAAATATTTATATTCAATGTATTTATAATAATCTTCTTAAAGGTTTGCGAGAAATAAATCTAATCTCCCCCTCTTTTTTCAATCTATGCATGGTATATGTGCTAACTTACTGAATACATCCTTCATGCAATTCCAGTTTATTAAAGAGGTTAAAAATTTATAAAACTCTGATGGGATATGGTTTTAATGCTTCATCACACTACCCATCATTTGCTTTTCAATCTAGATCAGAATGATCTTTCCGACTTCCCTGCAATCACCTACCTGCACAGCTAATATTTTCTGAGCATTCTCCTGAGAGGCTGCCTGGATCCTCGCCAGCCCAGCCTGGCTGGAGAGGCCGCTCCGGCTCCACCATTCTGCCAGTGAGTCCCTGCTCCACCGCCTCTGTAGCGCCTGCAGCTGGGACAGCAACGCCAACACCAACAGCGGCAACGCCAACACCAATGGCCACGGCAACGGCAGTGGGGGAGTCGGGGCAGGGGGAAAAGGCAAGAAGCTGGGGGGAGGAAGGAAGGAAAAAAAAAATTAAATTCCCAAGTCAGAGCAGGAGAGGAAATTAATGGCAGCGTTCAAGAAGAATGATGGAGGGAAATATAGAAAGCAGTCAATAGCCCATTCTGCGCTGTACGGACCTGACAGGAATTTCACAGTCTCTTGGTTTTTCAGCCCACTCATGTGCATTCATCAGAAACCAGTCACATCTGGCTGCCAGGATGGGGGGTTAATTTTCTCTAAATGCCTCAGCAGTTTTGTTCTAGCTGAGGCAAACTCTGTGACTGCAAAGCTGATGAGTAAAATATTTCTACTTCACCCAGTTTAACTCAAAACCGATAGCCTCGGGACATACTGAACCTTTCTTAAAAAAATAATCTTTTGAAGCTTTTTAAATGGCACATCAGGTCAGGCCAAAGTTTAAAATGCAAGTTTAAGACTTTGATGGACACAAGGGCTTTTTTTTTCCCTGTGTAAAGCTTATCATAGCTTGGCAATGTGTGCTTTAGTGCATGACAAAACTAAAGAGAATTAACTTAGCCATCAACTGCTCAGGGAGAACAATAACAGGAAAGAAATTTCCATATAGAAGTTCCTATTAATCTACCCGGCTATAACCACATGACAAGAAAGCATCTAACAGCACCAAATTGCATCAAATGTGGTAGCTGAGAGTGACACTACTTAAAAAAAGGATTTTATATAGTCATACAGAAAAGATAACATTCATCCTGTAAATTGCATTTGCTGCAAAGGATCCTAACTGAAATTATTCCAAGTGGGAGTACTTACCTGATAGGCTTTTGCTGTTTACTAACAGTAATTATTGTTAGAATCCATGGTTAAGACTAATATCAGTTTTTCCTTAATCTACAAGTATTTGGAAATCATCAACAGAGTGTGGCAGGTCTTGGTCTAGAAGGAAGATGTTTAAAGGGATCTGCAAGTTTACCAATGCAGAATGTTTTTGAAAAGGCTGGTGTTTTTTGGCAAATTCTGCAAATACTGCTGCACACTCTAGCCTAGTTGTAATGTAGAAAATGGAAATTTAAAAAACCTAATTCATTGCTTAGTGGAAATACGTGTTTCATCAGGTTAATTATTTCGATAAATTCTGTAGCAATTGTTAGCATGAAGCCTTCAAGAGTATGCCTGTCAACCAGATTAACACAATGGATTGTACCATTCCTTCGGAAATATTACATTTCATTAAGGTCAGTGCCACAGGTCAATAATTGGATCAGTTATAAAGAAGCTTTTACATGATAAGATATGACTGCTCTTTAGGAGCAAGCGCAGTGTACCAGCTGCAAAATACACTTTTTCAAAAGAACGTAGATTATAGTAATATCAAGTGAGCTATTACAGCCTAGAGAATAATTAATGCACATTTTCAAAATTAATGGCCTGATTTTCGGAGGTACTGGGTTTCCACAAGTCCCATTAGATTCCATGGAAGCTGTGAGTATGCTGCATCTTTGTAAATGAGTCTGTAAAATATTAAAACAGATCTTTGTATGTAATATTTTGTGTCCTGTTAATGTATATTAAAAATAACATGAGGGAAGGTAGAAAAACTCAATGGAAAAATAAAAAATTATCAACCCAAATATTATGGTTTCCAGCGTGAAGAACCTTTTCTAAGTACTGGAGCGCCTTTCCTGCTGTTTTAAGAATTATTTTGTTTCTTGAAATCTGTCTTTTCCTGCTCGTCTGCTGCTAATTCAACTATTTTCAAATATAACTTTTTTGATACCATTCTGAGGGGCTGAAAAAGAATGCAGGTCAGAGAGGGGCAAAGCATAGCAACTTAGGACATTTCAGTAAAACAACCTTCTTCAGCCCTAGAAAAACAAATTAAGTAGAAAAATATTTTTGTATTCTCAAAATGCTGATTTTTGTAAAAAGCTAAAATAATTGCAAGATATGTTGGTATGATAAGGAAAATGGTGGCTGGGGGACCATATGAAAGGATTTGCCAGTGAACAAGCGAAAGAGATTGGTGGTTATTCAGTTGAGTGGCTATCCAATTTCTTGTCTTGAGAGAATCAAAGACATTCAAAAGTTTTGAGATTCGGCTATTTGAAAATTGTCATATTTATTGAGAAACTGACAGTTTATAATGGCTGGTGTCCAATATAACCTTTGTTAATGTTTCTCATTTCAAAATTACACGTTCATGAAAGCTGATACTATTGTAAGTTTCACATTTCAAAATGTATCTCATATTGTGAAAACACTTTATTGTGCCTAACATAACAAAGTCTAAACCAAATATTTATTATATTTACAATGTTAATTGCAACACAAATAACATTTATGCATATGGTTGGAAATACAGGTCTATGAGAAAGTAACAACTTGATCAAATAATGTTGCCTGCAATCTTAGAATAAAACAATGGGCACATGAACCCAGGAGGGCCCAAGCGAATTCCTGAGTCAACAGCAGGCCCTTAGCTGAGGCAATGATTTAAAAAAGAAAAGTCTCAAATAACGTCTAGCCCAAGAGCAGATTTCATAAGCTTTGCCATCATCTCCCTGTCTCTACGGGCACCCATATTGATCCTGTAGATCCTCTTCTCAGTCATACAACAGTCATTAGCTTTTCCTTGTCTTTTACATCTTTTTTGTCAGCTGCAGAGACTTAAGAAGGCATGGCATGGCATGGCATGCATGAGTTAAACACATGACACGGTTGCTAACTCCTTTTTTTTCAGCTTTTTTTTTTCACTCTTTAAGAAACAGGCTGTTTCTTAAATATTCTGAACACATCAAGCCAAATGCTGGCAGAGTAGGTAACAGCACCCATCTCCAGTGTAGGAATATGAACAGTAGCCAAATATTTATACGAGATTCACTTTGTTTTTACGTTTGCCTTGCTGTGGGAGCAGGACTGAAGGAAAAAGGAAATGGAAAGACAAGCAAACTCCCGATTTTGGGGATACAAAATGAAAGGAAACCCTGGGATCCTTGTTTCTGCTGTCCTTGAACCTGCCCTGGCTGCAAGTGATACATGCTGACAGTAGGGGACAATTTTTGCAGCATCTTGCCCTGGTCCTCATCCTGCAAACATAGAAGCAGTGAATAAATGGCTTTGCTGCGGAGACACCGTTGGAAGCTGCTAGAGAGTACCAATGATGTTCTCAAGGAGTTGCTGTCACCATTCTTCTGCTTTGGGGTTTCACTGTCATTCCCCTTATGTTGTGGCTCCTCTCTGTGAATCATAGCAGAGGCGAACATGTGACTCTGTGATCCTTTAATTCCTTCTTTGTATGTGGCACTATATCATCAAGAATATCAGCATAAATTTGGGAAAAGGAGCTGTGAACTAGCTGATATTGCTGTCTTACTAGAAAGGAACCATATGATTTGGGGTACCTTATTCTGTTCTCAACTTTACGTTTTTTGTTATGATGCATCCAGATACTGCATTCAATTCATGCCTGACTTGCAGTAATATGATTGAAATCAGGTGTCTGATTGCTATGTTAAGCAGCTAAACCCACAGTTTATGGTATTGACAGTACAGGAAACTAAGGTTATTTCACTGAATTGTTTTATTAAAACACAGCTCTTTTACATTCAGGGACTATAACTCTTTCAACACCACTCTTGATTGACACTTATAAAACTGACCTTCCGGATTAAACATAACATTATTTTGTAATTCTGTAGTAGTTCCTCTTGAGACATCAGTTTATTACAAGGTGTAGCAAACCAACATGCAACCAAAAGAACAAGCTTTAACTACTAGTCACTACCATGACTGGTAGCCTACCATGATTTTCAAACCTGAGGAGATTACTGTTACATGTTGAACAGAGACTAATATGTCACTCCTAAATCTACACTTTCTCTATTTTCAGTGATGTTAATCTTATATCAAAGAATCCAATGTGTGTGTCATATTAATTCAACAGTGCACTGTGAATGCTAAGTTCTATGTAAATGATATAAGCCTTATCAGTTCCATTCATTGTTACAACTCAAACAACAGCAATTACAACAACTCTACAGATTTTGGCACTGTGAGAATGAGAGATTCATTATCAAAATCCAGTTAATATTTATCTTTTTATTCTATTCAACTACCAAGTTACACCTGTACAATATACAAAGCTTCTAGGTAATGAGATATTTCTTTATTGTCAAATCTGCTCCACAGACTGCTGGTAAAGATTACATAGCTCATTTAAATAAAGCTCTTTTGTCAACATACTGGATATACTTTAAAAATGAGTAAAAGCCTCATGTAAAAAACAAATCTCAGCTGATGTGCAAGTATACATGAAAAGATGCACTTGTTTTTTTGACCTTATTCCAGTTGTTAATGCTTTAGTAAGCAGATTAGCAGTACTAAATTTTAAAAAAGGAAAACTGTATTTCAAGATCCACTGAAAAACAAACTAAGAAAAGCCTGAAAAATCAATCTTCCACTAAAAATATTGGTGAATGCAGACAAAAATATTGGCTAATATAGGAAGGAACAAAAAAAAGAAAGAATGATATTGTGATTTTTCACTGCTGTCAGGAAAAACTGAGGAAAACAGACAATACGGTAAGATCAGGGTATCTTTCAGCTTATTGTGGCTACTTACTGAAATCTGAAGATTAAAAGTGTGCTTTCTATATAAGGTTCCTGAAAACATAGCCTAGAGTTTGATACTGAGTAGATACAAAATATATGTGATGTTATTCTTTCTTCGAAGATTTCTATCCTTGCCAGTTTTTACGGCTATAGAGGGAAAATATATCTGTACTTATCCTCTCTTTGTATTATTTAGTAACACTTAGAATCAAATGCTGCTATTTCATCCCCGGAAGCCTGGAGCAATGAATGGAAACATCTCAAAAGGTGCAAATAATTGCATCAACCCCAAACCAAAGGCTTAATTTTATTCTTTTTTGCCTCCAAAGCTCCGATCTGCAGAAGCCTACAACTCTTTCCAGCTTTTGTTTGGTATTTGCAGAAGGCCATTAGAGGAACATATCAGACAGTACAAGCTGAAGTGTCAAAACCCTGCAAGTAAACAAGATCACTCCAAAGAAATTTCTGACCTTGCCATTAATTTCTCCTGTTAAAGCAGCCGTAATCCCTAGTCATTCCTTTTACACATTCTGCTGCTTACTCTGCAGAAATTGCACAATAAAATACCATATCTCATCCTCTGTCCCCTCCTAAAGGATTTCTGGAGTATAATTGTTAACACATTTTTGACAAAATAAACTAGTGCTCCTTTTGCATTCGGTGCAGTTGACAATTTTTTTTTTTCAGGAGTTTATAATCTTAAAAATAAAACTAATAAACTAACATTAATAGGAATATGTTGCATTACTTTCCCCAACAATTTAATGATGAGGTCTAAGATCAGCTTCCTCTTTGTGAAGGGTGAATTCATGCCTTCTGTGCTACCTTTGAAAAACACTAAGATTAATTACCATTTAATTATGACGTCATTTGTAGATCTAGCAGAATAGAGAGAGAGCACCCTGCCTGTCTTTACAAATCATAAAATATTATGATGATAAACATTTATATTCAGCCGTTGCTTCCAATTCATATAAAGTACCTCCTGATTCTTGCAGAACAGTAAAATGAAATTAAAAAGAAGACATTTTATCTTTTTCTAGATGAATCATACATCTATCAGTTATGCCCTCATGAAAATTCAAGAATCACAGATGAAGCCCATCTTGCACTCTGGTCAAAAGCAAACCTATCATGACCAGAGTACTGCCGTTTCCTTTGTGTTTGTGGGCCTCTGGCACCTGGCAGTGATGTTAGTCACCAACCCATCCCTAGGTTTTGTGCAGCCTGACTGTGCATTGCAACAACCCAGGTCATATGATGGGCAACTCTGTAGTTGTATATGCCCGCAGATGCTTGGCTGAATCCCCACCAGGACCCCTTTATCCATGACAGAAAATTGATTTTTGGTTAGCCATTTCAGGAATGACACGGCCCTCAGCATCACAGGCTTTGCACAGGGGTCTGCCACATGGGTTTGCACAATACACCACTCAGCCAGCAAAAGCAGCCCAGAGGCTGGATATTCCGTAGGGCCAACTTGAGCAGGGAGAGGTAAGTGTGCTTCGTGGAAAGCAATGAATCAATCAGAAGAACAGCTGGCCAATTAAGATGTGCATAACTTCTTGCCAGATGTTACCTTTGTGCTGATGGCTGACTGCATCTTAGAGAAGCACATTGTTTCTCAGCCCCTGGGGCTACTTTCATATCGTTAAATAAACAGAGCTAGGAACCACGCTGTGGCAGAAAGGCTAAGTGGCGTGGGCTGGTTTTGTCCACTGCCACTTCTTAGTCTTGTGTGATCACCTCACTGACCTAAGACATATACAGCATTTAGGGGAAGGAGGGGTTAATGTTTGAATGACTGAATTAATGTAAAGGTTGTGCTTCAGCCTAAGAAGACGAAACACAGTGTAGGCGTTGCACAGCTTTGCGTATGGCAAAGCCTCTTGGGACAGTACAGGAATACTGTATTGTGTTGAGAAAACTAAAGCTGGTGCTATCCTGTTCACATTCCCTGCTTGAAGCAGCACCTGATGAATGTTATTCCTCATATTCTGAGAGTCCTTCTCTTGGAAAGTGCTAACTAGCACAAGTTACCATGTGGTGCCATGGTACCATAAATATACAGCATAAAGTAGCACAGAGAAGGTCAAGCTAGATCCCTAACCCTATTTTATTTTGCCGAACTAGATGTAGCCTTCACGGCTATATTGAGTATATTGAGTTTCCTTTTGAAAGTGTCTTGAAAGAAGACAGATGAACACATGCTCTTCATAAACAATAAGTGCTGAATTAATAAATAATAAGAGTCTTTAAGTGATCAGCTAACTTGAATTTGACATCCTTAGTCTAACCAAACATCCTTTTCCTCTTATCTAGCACCAGAGACTAGACTTCATAAATCTTAAGAAAATTCTTCATCCTAGTCACTCTCTTCCTGATTTCAACTCTATTCTGTTTTACATTTTTAGGCTAAACAGTTGCTTTCCTTCTTGCTTGATCCAGTGGTAAGCATAGTGAAAGAAAGCCCTTTCTTCCTTACTAAACATAAACATCATTTGAGGTTTGCAAAGGCTCAGATTCCAATACCCACCACATCTACAAAACAGATTCTCGGTACACTCATTTATTCTGTATGATTCTTAGTAGTATTCTCCCTGAGACCTCTAAAGAATTATTTAATTCTCTGATCTGAGAACATAGCGCTTGAACAGGCAGTTCTGTATTTTCCCATCCCCATTATCTGCCTGTCTTCAGAAAGGATGGACATTGTATTGCTAAAATTAGTATTGTAGGAAATGCAGAAAATAAAATGGTGTTCATAGAATATAGTTTACAATTAGTTAGATACTTAGCTTCAGTCTGTCATAATATTTATTATATTAACTAGCCATTAAGACAATTGGAATAAAATCTTTCAGGCCTTGCCAGAACCCTTTGTCCTCACAAGGGCTTAGGGCCTTCAGTCACATTTCTGCAGAAAGCAAAATTTGACCAGAAGGAAAAGGCTAAATGAAGTCACACACTATCAGTAATTGAATCTCTCAGTAGGTACTATAAGTCATTTATAAAGAAGTATCACATTATAAGGTACTACAAGTTGTTCATACAAAGGTATCACATTATAAGAAACACCACAGATGTAATGTAAACTCAGATAATGTGATGTAGGTTAATACCTATATAAAGGAGAAGTTTGGACGGTATTTCAAAAACACTGATTCATTGTACAACTTTCTTCCAGTTCTGAAAAGAAGGAATATGAAGGAGAAGAAGAAAAATGAAGAAAGATGAAGAAAATTAAGAACAAGAACCAGAAGAATGAGAAATACAGTAGCATGTGTCTGAAAAGGCAGGAATTAGAATTCTTCATCTTGCATGTCTGTTTCAATTCAATGTTCCCACTTCAACATCTCATTAAAAAAAAAAAAAAAAAAAGAGGGAAAAAATACTGTTGGAAAAACTCCCAAAGACATTACTCGTGGTAACTTTTTAAAACATTTGAGCATGTAATTGCAGCCAAAGAAGAAATGAGTAGGAATATATGAGAGGAACAACTCTTTAGACACCAAGGTCAGTGAAAAAGGAGAGGGAGGAGATGTTCCCAGCACTGGAGCTAAGATTCCCCTGAAGCCCAGGGTGAAGACCATGGTAAGGCAACTGTCCCCCTGGTGTCCATGGAGGACCACGGGGGTGAAGAGATTCACCTCCAGCCCATGGAAAAGACCCACACCAGAGTGGGTGGATGCTTGAGAGGAGGCTGTGAACCTTTGGGAAGCCTGTGCTGGAGCAGACTCCTGGCAGGGACCGGCAGACCTGTGCAGAGAGGAGCCAATGCTCCTGGTACATTTCTTGGTAGGACTTGTGACCCTGTGAGGGACCCACACTGAAGAAGGCTGTGTCTGAAGGATTGCACCCCATGAAAAAAGTGACCCACATTGGAGCAGTATGTAGAGAACTGTTGCCCATAGGAAGGACTCACGCTGGAGAAGTTCATGAAGGGCTGTCTCCTGCGCAAGAGACCCTACACTGGAGCAGGGGAAGAACTCTCTTTCCTGAGCAGTGGCAGGAACAGCATGTGATGTACTGACCCATTCCCTGTTTCCGGATGCCATTGGTGGGCAGGGGAAGGGGCTGGGAAGGAGGGAGGAGTGGTGGGCAGGTGTTTTTACCTCTCATTATCCTGTTCTGATTTTGTTAGTAATAAAATCAATCAATATCCCCAGGTTCAGTCTATTTTGTCCGTGATAGTAATTGGTGAATGATCTGTCCTGTCTTTATCTCTACTCATGAACCTCTTGTATTTTCTCTCCTCTGTCCGGTTTGGAGGGGAGAGATAGAGCAGTTTTGGTGGGTACCACCAGTCCATCCAGGGTCAACTCACCACACTTGTACTTTGAATAGAGCAGAATACTCTAAGTGTCAACAAAACAAAGCAAGGCTGCGTATGCAAACAAACTGGTTTATTTTTTTTCAGACAACTGTCAGAGATAACAGACAGATTCAAATAGACATGGGCCACACAAGATAGCTAATAATGATATACTGTGTTGGTAGCTAACACTGAGTCAACTGCAACAGTGTAGGTTCCACAGTGCTGTATCTATAAACAAGGAGAGACTAATTTCTGCACTTCTATATTTCATTATTTTCTCCTTATTTAATCTTTTCATTGCTCTAAATGTCCTTTAAGTTACCCATGCTTTTTCTTCTTAATCTCTTTCTCAAGCTGAATTCTCTTGTTTCCAAGTGAGTACCATATTTCCCTCACTTTTCCTCCTCAGCAGCGTCCAGAGATTGGCAGCAATCAATTAGATTGTAGTGCCATTGTAAATTATTTATTATATTTCATAATTATAAAGCAGCACTTGATGTTGCAGTAAGATGAGGTCCCTGGTATAGTCCCTCATAAAAACTTCAATCAAGAATCATATTCTGCTTGTCACTTATAAATTCAATGCAAAAGCTAAATAAATCTTAATTTCCTGATACACTAGGAAATTTCCAGTTACTTCATGCATTTCTTAAGGAAAAGAAATATTGGCTGTTGGTGTTTCTGCTTCCTGGAAGTGGCACTTTTAAGATTCACCTGCTCATTTTTCAACTTCAGGCTATCAGTGCCACGTGGCACCTCTCCGTCCCCTCATCTGGAGGACCCATAGAGACACAACACATTTTCCTCCCTGTCAGCATGCAGCAATTTCCAGCACAGTGAAATTCAGGGCTCTCATACAGCTGATGTGCTTGTGGGTTTTGGCCTGTTGCTGAGTGGGGAAATAGCCAGGATGTGCAATCACACATCAGAGCTGGGTATACTCTTACTCCAGAGACCAGACAAAGCCTGAAACAACCACAGCCGAACCTTCTATTTCACACCCTTTCAGGAGAAAAGCTCCATAATGACATCAAAGACAAGAGCCACATCTTCAACTTATGAGGAAAGTAAAAACCCAAAAGCAATAATGTCAGTAGAATTAACAGCAATTTAAGTCAAATATGCTCATCATCTGCAATGGCCCCTAGGATTTGTCATTTTTACATTGTAGTAAGGAAACTGGAAGTCCTAGGAGGCCAGGCTCTAGCCCAGATAGATCCATGCCTCATCTCTGAGCGCCACAATAGGGAGCCTATTAACACTGACAAGGCTGGCTGCCCCTTAGGGCCTGTGCCCCAGGTTTCGGGCAACGCCTCAGGACCTCTGGGTGTCAAGCATCTGGCTCTGCTGTAAGGCAGCAGAGTCCCTGATGCAGAACTGAGACCACAATCTCCATTTTAGGGGACCACACAGGCACAGTCATGCTGCTTAGGCCTCTGGCAACCTGTCTGGAGAAACTGCTGGAGACACAGACCCCAGCCTAGCAAGTGTAACATGGCATCTCTTTCCATCTCCAAGCAGGGTAGCACTGAAAACTTAGTTTGTATTGTTGAAAAATTAATTGAACACAAGACACTAAATGGTCACCTCATTCTTAGTTTCAATAATGTTGCTGACAGATTTTCACTTATTTGCTGCTATCACTTAGGTGTGTTTCTTAAACAAAATAATTGTGGATATTATTTGATCAGAAAAGGCTTTATATATACCCATATCAGCCTTCAATATACTGGTCTTCTATTTAGAAGGCGAGTCTGTTAAATGAAGGCATTAAAACAAATAGATTTGACAAAAACGGTTGAGCACTTCTTTCAAAGATGTGTGTATTTAATGGGCTCTACCTCAAAACTTGTGTCTATGTTAATTTTTCTTCTTAGCAAGGATATGAATGTATAGTCATCTCTTCTGAACTCATGGAAAATTCTCCAGAACTGATGAAAATTCAAGTGTGTATGAAAATAAAGAAGTCATTACTAGCTTCAAACTGATTTTCACTATGGTTGTCAAGAACTTTGGGTTTCATAACACTTCTTTGAAATGTTGTTTGTATGAAGCCTTTCAAATAGCAGATTTCCTACATGAAAGCTGACAGCAGTAATAAACAGGACAGAAAACACATCTTTGGTTAAACTATTTTAATGAGGAGGCATTTAAACCATTAATGAACTGAGTCAGTGACTTTAGTAACCATGAGTTAGTTGGCAGGTTCCACCTACCTAGATTTCCAAGTTTCTTAACAGCCACAATTACACAAATAGAGTCAGTATTATGTTCCTGATTACCAGATAAATGAAAGATGCAAAAAGGAATCTAGTTAATGCCTTTATAATCACACACAATTACCTTAAAAGGATAATAAAGAGGAAAGAGAAATGTTCATAAGTTAGGAAATGCCAGACCTACAGTTGCTTTTACAATGTTAATTTAAGACCCTATGCATTATGACACAGCCTTATTTATATGGTTCACAGTTTTTTCCTGTCTCTTTCAAAGCAATAGGTGGACTCACATTGTGAACAGATCAACATGTACAGTGGAACAGAATATTTCTGGGGGACAGTATTTCTGCAGTCTGCAACAATATTCCATGTGAGACAGAGGTAAAAGAGGGTGAAACACCACCCAAAAGATTTTCATACATGTTGTTGAGAACAAATGACAGCTAAGATTTAAGAATCTTTAATTCTTTCTCAGTCTTTGAAAGCAAAGTGGCCTTAATAATTTTTCATCTTTTTCCAGATTCTTCTGTTTCTCCACAGACTGACTCAGACTTACTGCAGAACTTCAGTTGCTTCCTGGACCACTCTTTTGCCACATCTCATGACGTATTAAACACATCTTCACCTTAATAATTTTTAAAAAATCTACTCTCATGTATTCCCATGAAACTGAAACACAGTCATAGCATTAGCCACCAGTTAGGGGCAGAAAGGTCCCTGCTGAGGTCCAGAGGACAGAAATCCAAGGCTAATTACTGTGTAGGGTGGACAAGCCAGCGGTACTGATGAAGTCATCTTTGCGCAGTGTAAACCAAGAAGGAACATCATTAGGGCTTGAGTCCAAGGAGCTCTCTTGGTCTCCTTATTTTTTAGCCTTTTTTAATGTATGAAGTACAAGAAAAGCAATACTGTCAGTCTTTTTTGCATTGATAATGATGAAAAATGGAAAGTACAAGTGCCAGAAGCTGAATTTTCTGGGTTTGGTGATCTTTTCATCCCTACTTCTATATCTGTTTTTCTTCTACTTTCCAAGACACAGGTTCAGCTTCTAACAGCAGAAGTGAGAATAACTACAGCTCATTTTAATCAATTTTCTCTTTCTGCAAAGAGGAAAAGAAAGCAAAAACCTACACACACTACATGCATCTTGCTTTCTTTGAGAAGAAAATTTCATCACACAAGGTGGGAGAGAAACATCATGCTTCAAAATCTTCCCAGTTTGGAAAATCAGGAGAGCAGGACTGCAGTGCACACAGCATAATTGCTAGCACAGGGAAAGTTACCAAATACTAGATGATAAAACCAGTAATTCTCTTTCAAATTAAAGACTAGGTTGTCTAGCACACCAACTCTTTTTCACTCCTGTAATGCAAAAAAAGGAAGTGCTTCTTTGGATACTTTACACTATTCCAGAGTTTTGAAAACCAATAAAGAGTATATAAATAAATTTACTTCTACAAGTTGATTTTTTTTTTAAATCAACACATAAGCCCAGACTGAGATCACTTTTCTTTAAAATATCTTTAAGTATTTCATTCAGAAGTTTTAAAGGTCCCTTAACCCTGACCTTTTCTGAGGTCAATCATATGTGCCATATAGAATAAAATAATACTATTTCTTTTTCTATTACCTGAGAAATACACATAAAATAAATCAGCCACAAGTCCAAATCAAGAAGAAAATTACATGTTCAGTGCCAAAACTACCTCATCTAATGTAACCACTTCAGTACAAATACAAAGGTCTTAAATTGAATGTGGGCTAGACAGCAGAAGATAAAACATTTTCCCTCAAAGTCAGCTATTATGATATAGATAGCAGAGAAATTTAAAATACATGCTGAAAACCCAAATAAGTGCAAGGCTTTAAGCTTGGTCAGTACTCTAGGAAAGCCAGGTTTTGGCAACTACACAATAACTAAGAGGATGATAATTAAAATCTACAGGTTGTTGGACGTAGAAAGTTTTGTAATACAGAATTCACTGAAATACAGTCACTAGGAATGTAGAAGCAGCATTTAATTATATCATATAATCAGATAAATATTTACTGTATAGTTCAAGAATGCATCTTGATAAGAGTCAAAGACTTTCCGAATTCACATCCCCCAACAGAGTAGGCATGTTTGTTTTCTGATGGTTTTTCACTGCAGGACACGCCTCTTTAGATAAACCAAACAAAAATCCCTCCAGCAAACCCTTTTCTCTCCAAAACTGAAAAGGGACAACATCACAGGCATTAAAATAGCTAAAATAATAATAAAATAAAAAAAAAAAGTGGGTTTGTACAGTGTTTTTAATTTTGGATAAATGCAAGACTGTAAATAAAACTAAATACAATAACTGATAGTTAACATCTGTTTACACTACCACTACACCTACTAATCTGATTATAATGCTGTCTGTAGGAAATGAAACAATTGCATTTGCATGCCTACAGCTGGAGTCTGTTCGATTTCCTGTGGATCATCTATGTATCTAGACAGGTGTGTTGGCTTCAGGCTATTTTTACTGCAAAACATCTGAAATCACAACTGTGAACCAGTTTTGCAGGTGAGAATTTTCCTGACAGAGCATTTATATGTGAATTTGAAATCACCCGCAGCTCTAAGGAAGAGTATCTTACTTACTGAACAACCATGGCCACTGATTTTAGAGTTCGCTTACTTACTAGGACCCATATTTATAATCCAAACTTTCGGAAAGGTTAATTTTTACCAGGAAATATTGGGATGATATTATTTAGATGCTTGAATATAAATGTTTAGCTACCTTGCATGAGGAACTGGACTTCTAAAACTTTGCCCAACATCTAAATTATATGTCATTGTGCCACAAACTGGTAAGAACAGGAACTGCAAAATCTCAAAATTAAAACTACCCCCATGCTGCCTGAGGCTGCACTTACTCAAAGAACTTAACTTCAGAACTCCCCTTACACCTTTAAGAAATTACTGCTTGAGGGACAATGTGAAGTTCCTATGGGCACAAAAATCAACTTCAATTCAGTATAATTTTTTTTTCTGTCAGATTTTTAACTATTCTTTTTCATAGCTTCAGAAAAAAAAAATACAAACAAACCAACGTTTTTCTAATGGGCCGCTGATCAGAACTGTTATTCTGATGGCGAAATCCCAAAGGAAAACATTTCAGATACGAAGTATTCCCTCCAGAGTCCCTGGCAGTCATAGAAAGAAGAACTTCTTGATGTATAAAGACAGTGTCACCATTGTCAGAGAATACTACAGCAGGAAATGAACCACAAATAAAAGCAATGTCGTTCTTCCTAGGAATCAAAATAGTTGTTTTTTCACCTACAATAATTTTGGAGAATAAAATCCTAGTGAAAGCTTGCAGACATTATGAGAAAAAAACCCACTTGTCTACAGATTTTTTGAGTGAGCACGTACTTGGGCAAATACTCGAGTTGATAATTTATAGAAGGCAACCTTGTACACAACATATAGAGAAGGTCCCCATCAAGAAATCACAATATCATTTTATAGAAGGTGAAATAATATACAGTTCACAGCCAACCTCACTTTTCCAACAAATGGAGCCATAAATGCAATTTTCTGTCCTTTGCTCTCAAGAATTAATTTTAAGGTACTCATATTTTTCTTCAAGTACATCTTAAGTCTCAATTAAACCTCAAAAAGCTACAATAAAGTAACATTAAGCACCAACTTAAACCCATCTTAGCAAGGAAATTCAGACTTAGGCTAAAAATTTTGTCTCACTGTTCATCTTTAAATCACTCTGTTTTGGTTAGGAATTGTACAGCCTGGAGAAGTGTGTGATTTTTCATACAGCACAGTACATATGTTCCAGCACTTAGGTGAAACGGAAGTCAGAATTTTTAGCATTAACTCTGAATTTCTTTATCTCTGAAGGCTTAACTGAAGCATCTATAATTGCTTTAACATGAGCTTTTAACATTATGTCTTTTCACCTTGGAATAGGAAGGGGAATTTCAAAAGCTCCTATTTTGCTGTGTACTTCCATGGCACTTTCTAAATTTAAAGGACTGAACACTGCTTACTGCATGAAACTGAATATATGCATTTTTAAATGGCATTTAGACATGAGTGGCTTAAATGTGGTAAAAAAGGCTCACACATTCCCAACATAAGCTACAAATTCAAACATTCGGGCATGAAAATCCCTTCCCTAAGTTGTTTTCAAGCTTCATCCTTTTTTTCTGTAATAACTAAAGCAAAGCCACAGTAGCTGCAGCCATTTGCATCTAAGGAAGAGATGTTTTGCTTTGGTGATATAGTTAATGAGTCTAAAAATATTCAGTATAATAATTCTGTCAAAGCCCCCACAGTCTCCTCAATGAGCAGAAGCCTGCAGGATTCCAATGGGGAGCCAAGTAATGAGCTCTCAGCATTCGCTCCCACACCGTCCAGACGAAATATACTCGGGCCTCCACGGTTCCACATCATTAGCAACATGAAACAAAGACACATGCTTGACTTTAATAAGCGACTAAAGTTGCTGGCTTATTAGGCTGTCACTGCACATAAACTCTATTTCAGTGTGACAAAACAGTTCCCTGCAAACAACAACAATCAAAACAAAAAAAAAAAAAAAAAAAGGAAAGAAAAAAAAGGAGGGGAACGCTTTTGCAAACGGAGATTGTTATAATTTAATGTAGTAAGTGATTGAGCGAGCTGAGTGGAGGCACACGGGAAGTGATGGGTTTCTGACACCGACTCTCACGGGCACGCCGCAGACTGCGGTTTCACTGCTGGAGACAGCGGTTACGGTGGGCTGCAGTGATCAGACTACGGGCATATGTGACTGAGTTTTAGTTGATATTCCTGCAAGACAGGAAGTGCAGAAGCTTATTTCCCACTGGGAAAAGGTTCAGGCATGATTAACTTGGGCATGACCAAATAGGTCAATGATATGACAATGTGTCTAGCACAATAATTAAGTGGGAAAATGTGTGTAATTTGTTTCTTCTTGTTCTTCACATACCAATAATGCATTAGCAAGGATTCATTTAATCTCCTTCATTATATAAAAATTGATAGCAACACAGTATGATAGCTTTCATTCGAATATATTCCTTTAAATTATATTTATCACCTCAGCAAAACAGTTGCACCAATGAATACCTCTCAGTGTTTAAACTTTAATGTTTTGGCTTGCAGAGCTACTGAGAGCTTTTTGTATGTCAGTTTCTGCTAAAAGTATACACACATAGACAGAAAAAATATTATAATATTTACATTTTAAAAAGAGTGGCCTTTGGTCTTAAGTAAAACTCAGCATTAGGGATGTGCAGGAAAGAATCCTCCTGTGCCACAAGCATATTCCCAGTTTAAAAGGTTCTGCTATTTCATACCAGGATGACATATGTGAAAAACTAGGGACTGAGGTTAGCAGAGGGATTCACTTATGCCATAAGTCAAGCAGCCACTGGATATGGCACTCACCTGAAGATTGACTATCAAAGCTCAGGTTCTCTGTTCTGCATTAATTCAGAGCAGACGTGGATATTTTCACGCACTACAAAGTCACCAGTAGAGCTTCAAGAGAAGAGAATGATAAAAATCTAACCATACACATTCACTAGCGTGGACTTAGAAAACCTGAGATTATTTGGGACAGATGCTGAAGTCCCAGTTCTGGCAACTCAAGATGAGTGGAAATACTGTCCTAGGCTCAAAAAGCATGTCCCCTTTAAAGCTTCTAAATAAAGTCCCATGAAAAATTCGGTTCTGAAAACCTGCAATTTTTCGAAGGAAAACATCTCTTATGCAAGTATACTCAGTTTCTTTAGATATTTAGCTCATTCAGAGTATTTTTAATAAATGTACTTGTTTTTCTGAGCTAATTTTCAGACTCTTTTGATAATAGTAACACACTTTCAGGAGGAAGCCATCTTAATATTGTTACTGACATGTTTATACGTAGATTGGTGGGCATGTTTGGCAGAACAGTATACTGATTTAAGGGTAACAGAGTTCTATATTTGGGAGGGAGTTCTGTAACAGTCTGGTTAATTTTTTTTAGTTTTGTTTGGAAAATGTTGAAATGTTGGGGTTTTGTAGGCATTGGAATAATTCCTTTATCATTCCAGTGGAGGTGACACAATTTAAAAGGATTACGGAATGAAAGAGACAGAACCTAACTGTTGGTTCAACAGGCTCATCCATCAGAATTTCCAAGGGGAAAAAAAAATTGGGTTATCTTCTGACAATTTTAAAACAAAAGCAGTGGTTAATCACAGCTTTTATAAATGAGGACTTACAAGGATCAAAAGCCCAGAAAAAAAGAACAGAAGCCATGAGTTGCTCTTTTATAAGTTCCTGATGAAACCAGATAATACACAAATAATGATAAAGGATACATTACAGCAAAAAGTATAATTCCTTGCTAATTTCAGATGTCATTTTAGCATATTTCAACAGCTGGCAGTATGAGCAGAAAGATTCCTTCATCATGAAGCTCAGGCACAAAGTCTGGAATATAGCACAGCCCAACTCTGTACTTCCCCATATACACAACACCATGAGAGCTTACATGACTATGGGAACATAAACCTGAAATGTTTCAGTATGTGTATCAACAAGGACATACATCGAGCACTCCATCATCGTGTACAACAGTCACAACCAGCTGCCTTTCCCAAAAAGGCTGGGAAGAGAGGCAATTCACCTAGAGCTTTCCCAGAGACATGTGAAAAGAAGGACTCAAGTGTGTATGTCCTGAAAAACTGAGAAGTCCTCCGTTCTGCAAGTAACTAACACTTGCTAACCATTTCACAAGCAACATAGGACTTTGCAATTAGACACAATGAATATAGCAGATATAAGTAAAGGTAATTAATTTGGGAGAAATTTCAAAACTTCATTGGAAACATTACCTGTAAAAGAAGATGTCATCATGGAATCTTTCATCTATGTAGCTTTTATCTAGAACCACCTAATAAATACTAAATACCAAAATACTGTCAGAGTTATCTACACAAGTTCAATGAAGAACAAAGCTGACCTGGGCAGACTAGGTAGGCTTATATTTTTTTTTAATAATCTCAGACATTTTTTCTAATTATATAATTAATTTTGAACACTTGAAAAGCTTCTATAATTTATATTAAATGATAAATAAATACATGAAAGAAAAATAAAACCCCCCCAAAATTTCTTTCAGCAATAATACACTCACAATCCATAACTAACAGGGAGACAAACAATCCATATTTGGCACAAAATACTGAAACTCTATTTATACCCTTGTTCCCAGTTGATTTAAACCTTCATTAGAAAATATACAACTGTTAGTGCAGAAAAATAGAAATATTTTGTGTAATAAGAGAAAATTATATATGAATGAGAGCCAGGCACCCTTTGACATGCTGCTGATAAAACCCCTGGCTTCAGGCATACTACTGAATTGGAAACTCTGTTGGGGTAGCACCCCATACAGAATAATGTGAGAATAAAATTATAATATAATAAATTCATCCTAGTGACAATTTTATGCACCATTCACTACTGTTAATTTAATAAAATACCCTTGCAGGGTACCTGCCCCAGTGTCCCAGAGCGCATGTTCCAATGCCAGACTTAAAGCAGCAGCTGGACTTCACTGAACTGATTGTCAGTCACTATTCAGTGGCTGACAACACTTTCAATGATCATGGGCAATACTTTAGAAAATTACAGCATTCTAGCTATAATTCTGTACTTGAACTGTTTCTTCATTTAATACTGGAAGAAAATTATGGCTGCAGGAGTCTGGGCTTCACACAGAGGTTCAGAGTAGCTGAAGATCTTTCAAGTACCAACAGAGATTCTCTCAATGGTTTGTTTGCTATACTTTGATCACCTTGCATCTAAACAGAAGTATATGTATGAGGAAGAAAAGGGGGACATATTTTATCTTATGTACATTGATTTAGTATCTTTCATTACTCCCTTTCGTGCTATGTGTTCGTGTACAGGCATGCCAGAACTGTAACAGATTAGATCTTTTTGCAAGGAGATACAGGCTTATCTCTTTCTTTGTGGTCAGCCTTTTTCTTCACAACATCTCCTTCCTGGGAAGAAAATATGTTCACAAAATATTGTCTCAGGAAACCAAAGATAATCCCTTTTACAGAATACTCCACACGGCACTGGGGAGAAATCAATTACCCTAAGCTTTTGTTCGTCCCCATAAAAGAAAGAATGCAATTTGAAATATCTGGTGGGTATAACATCTTCCAAATGGTAGAATGTCAAGTATCTTGATGAATGTCAAAATGCTGACATGAAAGAAAGCTGGTTATCTGCATTCTACCTGTGTGTCTTTCTGATCCAAAGGCTATCATTGCTGCCTGCCTTCCCAACACATTTGGGTAAGCTGTACACACACACTGGCACTGGGGAGTATGCACGTCATAAGTGCTTCAGAGAGCTAAAAAGGGTATGGCTGCCTTAGTTACTTTGGCATTTCTGGTCATATACAAACCCTGATATTACTAAACCTACGGGGAGGCAGGCAAACTATATTTAAAGAGGTAATAAAGCATACATATATAGAATTTTAGGTTGCTCAAGGAAGCTATCAAAAACCAGACCAAGCCCTGGTTGAATATGCAGTTGTTTTCAAAAATGCATGTATCAATGGCATCACCATAGTACAATCCAGTGCAAAACAACACATAGCCAGCAATTCTTCATCATAAAGCACTCCAATTTTAATTCTTTCCCCAGTCTTACCAAAATCTAAGACACTTTCAAAAATGTCCATTCTTGCCCAAATAAAATAAAATTAGTTTCCCATCATTCAACACAATAATTTTCTGACTTGGGAACAACATTGGCAGATGGACGATTTAATGTTAAAAATCCAAAAGCATATGTAACACTCAAGTGTCTGAGGGCTTTGCCACATGAAATGCATTGCCAGTCTGTCATTTAGTCGCTGTGAATTCTTTTACTTTGAAACAAGTGCTGAATGTGAGACAATTTAAGGCAGGCACAGAACCATCATGATGCAGCCTAAAAGCCTATATAGACCTACCAGTCGCACCATAAGGCATGGCGTTTATGCCTCTAGTTAAATGGTTTGCATATCTGCATGAACTCTCTCAATCTATCAATACTGCAGGTGCATCCACACCTGAGTGGAAAATCATATATCCCTCACTCCTAGCAGGATAATTTACCATGCTGCTGGTTACCTGCTGCTGCTTGCAGAACTACAGAGAGACAGTCACCATTCTGCAGCTGATGGACAACATCGTGTTTGCCTGCGAAAAATGGGGACTACTGTAGTCTTGAGGAAAAGTGTATGGCAGTTTGCCATTAAAACTTGTAATTTTGTACTGATCCTAGTGAGAGAAAGAGGAAATGTTTTCTGAAAACGTTGCTCTGGAGCTGATACAGAAGGCAGTGGCTTAAGTTTCTAAAGCATTTTGTTATTTACATATTTCATCATAAAATGAACATTCATTTATTATCAAAAGTAGCAAAAAAGTGTATTTGGCAATTATTAAAGATAGGTGGAAGAACATTTAATTTTTCAGTTTTCCACCAAAGGAATATTCTTCCAGTATTTTGTTATATTATATTTTCTTTTACACAAAAATGTTTCCAAAAGCCGTTTCTGCTTTCCCATGAAATTTTGATAATTTCTGGAAGTTCCATTATCTCTAGCTTTTATTAAATTAATTATGCATTAGTACAATGTATGAAAACATTGACATGAACCTGCTGCATGTAATATAATGATATATTCTAAATACAGCATTACAATACACTGTCTATGTCAAAGTATGTTTTTTTCTATGATGAAAAATATCAAAAAAAGTTTCAAACTCAATTGCTTTAAAGGTTTTTCTTTCATGGGAAATTTAGAGATTTTTGCTTTCCAGTATAATGTCAAGTATTTTTAAATTATTGTGACTTCTTTCTTTTAACCAAGTTTAGTAGATGGTAATTTAAACTGTCATGGCAGGGTGATATATAATTTCCTGGAAAAAAAAGTGCATCACACAAAACTGCCAGCTACAACAAACTCAGCCAGGTACATTGGTAACCAAGAGGCTGTGATTTTCACTCCCAATCAAAGGGCTTAATGAAGTACAGACTACTGATGGACCTGGTGTCCAGACTAAAAGGACATAAGACCAATGTGGCAGGTGGAAATCTTCCTTCACTGTGTCTAGATAATGAGGGAAAAAAAGTACTGCCATCCACCACAAGAGAAGGAAACCACAATTCCAAACCAAGGAGGAGGGACATTTCTTTGCCTTGCCAGCCTGCTGTGTGTAACAGGAGTGACCAAACTTCATCTCCTCCATGACACGTAGCTATGCAGCAGCTCAAGCACTTCTCTCCTGTCAGATCTATGTCCCATAGCCAGCACTGTGCTGAGGTGGATATTACAGAGTAAAACAAGTGGACAGCTGGGAGGAGAAGTGAGCCAATAAGGGCTGCAAAGCTCAATACTGTTTCATTGTTTTGGAACCCATCCAAGCACCTGAACCTGAGCTATCCTGAAGTGCAAAGGTGGAAACGTGAAGGTACGTGTTCTGAGGTTTGCAGGCATACTTTAGCATGGGGGTTGCTATGGTGAGAAAGACTGGACATCTCTGCACCAGCAGGAGGATCTCCTCAAGGAAAGTAAAGATTAAAATACATACAGTCTGCTATCTCCCTTGTAAAAGCATGGTAAATAGAGATCAACAGAGACTTACTGCAGCATCATCATCTAGACAAAAAATTAAGGAGTTAAACTAGCAGAGGTGGGATCAGTATTGACAATACTTTCATCAACCGCAACCAAAAAATAAATACAATGAATCCTGCTCTGGCTCCTCCTTTCTTCATTCTATTGTCATGGAAGCTCCCCACTTTAGGCAAGGTGTTCAAAATAGGTATATAAAAGTAATGCAATTACTTCTTGATTACTCTTTCTAGGACTAACAAGCAACTTGTAAAGATGTTAAGATTTTCTGTCTAAAATGGAAGTTGTCCTGAATTTATTTAAAGCTCTCCCCTCAAATAAATGTTTCTAGCGATGTGAAGATTCAGAAAATGCTTCAACAGCAATAACTGGGATGGACGCTGTGTTGTAATAATTTGGATACACTTGACTAATGCAGTTATTCGCAATGAGGTTGGCACATTGCCCAAAGCACTGAGCAAACAAATACGGCAAGACATTCGGTTTAACATCTCCCAACACCACGTTGAGATCTTTGTTCGGTCCAGGGGTATTGTGGACACTATAGCGCGCTCTATCATCAAAAATTACCAAAATATATTTATATTCCTTTGTTAAATTCACTAGTGTGTTTTATGCAAAGAAATGCTGGTGAGGCACAAGCATTTTTAATCAAATTAGTATGCAACATAAGGCAGCTGTGTATTCAAATGGGTTTTTAAGCAATTTGGTTGTTTTCTTTATAATAACAGGAAAGAACATTTTGATTTTGAAGGTGACAGAGGCAATATTACCAGAATTAAACAATCTGAATTAGCTTTTTCATGAAATGTAATATGTTTTATGCTTTTAGATGGGATGCTCCACTGCTTTCAGATGAGCCTTTCACTGTTACAGTCAATGGCCAGGAACAGAATAAGCTCTGGAGGTAGGATTATCCTCAAATTTAATTTTTTTTTTAGAAGAAGCTAATGGCAAATGTTTCTAGCAAACTTTAGGTGTGCCTATGTTATAACTAGAGAACCAAGACAGGATATTAAAAGAAAAGATAAGTATGAAATTAGTAAACAAAGTTTGACAATTTGCTTAGCCTGAATTTGATGTATGAAATGAATATAATCTCTAGAAGGCTTTAAATATATATATATATATGTATATATATATGTACACATATATATCTATATATGTATATAATATTCTATAGTATGAACTGTGCATATTTATATAAAATATTATATATTTTTTTGTTTTCAGATACACATAGGAAAGCCATAAAAGAAATAATTTCCATATGAAATATAATAGAAATTATTTCCGTATACTATATGCTGCCAAAGAAACATATCTTCCAAATATGTGCATTGTGTAACATTACAGAGATTTCTGCAAGGAGTGGATGTGAATTTGGTTTTGTTACATCTCAAGATAAGGAAGTTTTTCTCTGTTCAACAAAACTGCAGTTTTAATCAGATTCACAATGCACACTCTTCACTAATACTGTAAAAAAAATTTTCTGGAAAAATAACCTAACTCAATATTTTATATCATTCACTGACTTTCGAGTCAAGTGTACTGAACATAACTTTTTTCTTAACTTCCAACAACAACAGTTGTGCAGCAAATCAGACTGGATTCCTTTTATCTGACACTTCACCACAACCCTCCCAGGTACCCTGAGATTTTTCCAGTTGCACCTGTGCAAATCCATTCCTTTAGAGAAGCCCACACAGAGGTGTCTGTATTATGGGTATTAGTCTGATGAGCTCAGCTGGCCCAAGGAAAGCAGACCAGGGATATGGGAGTGGCAGAAGGGAGTGTAGGATACCTACAGAGCATATTTGTTGTAGTGAACTATTACAGAAACATAAGTCTGTACAGTTCTTGACATATACCTTTCAGTAGAATGACAACATGGAGACTGCATTATCTGAAGGATGGGGTAGCTGTCCATGGCAGAGGTGTTGGAACCAGATGATCTGTAAGGTCCCTACCAACCCAAACCATTTTATGAATCTATGTTTTTTTTAAAGCAACTACCCTGGACTTTGCACTGAAATCATGTGGTGGTCATAATCATTTAAGGTCAAGAGATTTAAAACTCTACTCTTTGGTTTAGGAACCCCTTCTAGAGTGCTGATTACCACTCCTCTGGCCTGAGTTTTCACTAGGCTGGTGACAGCTGCCTGCTCTCTGAGGGCTGTATAGGACACAAAAGTACTTAGGAAGGTGGTTCCCTTGTGGAGTGATGTCAGCACTTTCATGGTTACAGAGTAAACCTTTATGTAAATCTTTTTTTTTTTTTTGACTATGTAACCTGGAAATTTCAATTCACACTTTTTTTTTTTTTTTGGTTGAAGTGGATAAGTGCCTTCTCTGTCTGCCACAGAGCGAAGTAGAGAGTAAGAGGTTTGATACCTGGCTGTGTCAATAATTTACTCCTAGAACAACTCAGAGAGGAGTATTACTGGGATCCCAACATGCAGAAGGAACACTAGAGTCATAGTCATATGGGGAGTGCTGGAAAGGAGTCTCCTTGGTGGATGACAAAAAGTAGTCATCATTTCAGTGGATCTGAAAGAAGATGCACACCCAATATGACATTCAAAAAAACCCAACATTTCTTGGAGCCTTTGTTGCTCTGTTTGTACAGCCATTTTGAGAACCTTAGAAATAGAAAAACACATATTTGGAATAAATTAAAATGAACACATGGAATTGTAGAGGGATCAACACTGGACTTCTCCAAAGAAGAATAAGAGGAAATATTTATGCTATCTCCTAGTTAACCAATGCAGGAATCAGATTGCTACTGTTTAAAGTTATGTTTGGGCTTCTTTAGCCCATTTGCTCTTACTACCCCAAGGGAGTTAGACATGCAGCCCTGACATCAGAAAACTAAGTACCATCCCTATCACCATTATCAAATAACCAAAATTTCCTGAAGGCAATCTCTGAAATACACGGAAAAAGCTTTATAATGGAAAGGAACAGGCCAAAATTAGATAGCCTTTCTTACAGTTTTATGCTCTCCGAGAACTGAGATAAAGAGTCTGGCAATGTAAGAGCTGTAATCACCTAGGAATAGAGGTAGAGCATTCTGAAATATGTCAAGAGAAAGAGAATTATTCAGAAAACTTCAGGCCATTAGAGTTAGCCAGCATTCTTTTGCAGTGATATTACTAGAAATAATGGTATAGGACAAGACTACAAGACATTTAGAAATGGGTGATTTATTTAGGGGTAGACGGCATGTATTAACACTGAAGGAAAATTGTGTTTGACTAACTAGTTTGAATCTGATTATTTTAATGTTCCGTTGTTGAAGAAATGAACTAGTGTCTGCAATTTATCTGATTTTCAAAACTATATTTGATATTTGTCATGAAAGAGACCTAGTTTACGAAGTGGGAATTTTAGGCAGTTATTAAATAGAGTAAAAATTATCTCAGAAAAATGAAAGAGCATGTCAATTAACAATAACACTTCAGGTGGAAAAGCATATACAATCAGCAGTCAATAAGCACCACTTTACTTGACCTATTGCACAAATTGCACTGAAATCAATGTCAAGAATGGCTAGATTTAGTGGAAAAGCGTATTAGGACTAATGAAATTGTGTTGGGTTTCTGGGAAATAGATAGTAAAATTGCATCAACATAGTTTATCTCTGAAAATTAAATCTGTTCTGGTGCTTTTTCATACTGTAATTCCTCATTCTTCCCCTCTTTTTGCATTCAGTCACTCACTTTTTGTTTTAGCAAATCTGTTGCAGAAACTGTGAATACTTTTTTATATTAAAAGAGCTATATTACTTTTAGATATTTATACAATGCATTTATTTCAACAAATCCCAAACCCTGGGTTTACCTATAGTGATTTGCAGTGACTCGTACTCAAGAGCACAAATCAATATTCTACAGCTTCTCCCTAGAGAAGTGAATTTCTAGGCTTGATCATTGTTTCATTTCTGTCTCCGTGTTGTGACAGGGACACATCCCACTCCTATCTTAAAGACCTCTTAGATCAGGGCATTAGATACAATTCCTTCAGACAAGCAAGGAAAAGTGATTTGCCTTACATCCTTTTGGTTTAACTTCTAATAAAATGTTTATCTTAATGCAAATCTAAAATTCTTCAGGAAGCACTCAGTCTCAGCTCTATTTGCTTTCAGACAAATTGATATATATTTTAATTTTATGCCATATTAATTCTACCACCAAGACACAAAAAAGAATCTTTTCATCTTCTTTCAGAATTGATAGAATCCCACTTTTTGAGTGTACTTGGTAGGTCAGATCGAAAATTTCTACCAGCACTACTCTACACAAAAGACTATATAAGGACTATTTAAAAGAGAGGTATGAAAGAGAGGGTGTGAAGTTCCAGCTCCACAGCAGTGTGTGACGGTGTCAGCCAGGGTGCTGATGGTTCCAGCATCCACCAGATGCCCAGCAGTGCAACTCCTGTTTGTCTTGAGAAGGGGACATGCAGGAAAGGGAGTTGGCAAAGCTGTCATTAGTGTCAATGTGACTGCATGTCAACCTGATTTGCCAGGCTAGTGTTCTGACCTATCACGTCTCCAGGCTGGTACTCAGAGCAGGCAGCACGAGGGAAGAGCTAGACTGCAGCTGCAGTAATTTAGATTTGCTGAGGCTGTCATGGGACTGTGTTTTGAGTGGCCCTGTGTGAGGTGGCTACCATCTACACTTAGGAGGGGTATCTTCAGTAGGACACTCGTTGTGGTGGAATTCTGCATCCTACCTCAATCCTTTCTCACCTCAAATAGGTGTTGTCACTTCCTTGTCCGTCACCCCTCGTGGCTGTACTCTGGCACTTTGCTGAAGGACTAGGGATCACTCACTCCAAAACCATTCCCCCAGTGAGTGGCTCACTGCCATCAATGTCTGATTTCAAACAAGAAGCAGCAATAAGCTACAAATAACTTAATTGTTTATATGTCAGTGTGGGTTCTTTTTAATTTGAAGGTTGACACAGCATGTCAGGTTGATTGAAAGATATATCCCTGCTGTAAAATGTCAAGTAGCCATAAAAGGGAGGTGCTAGAATTTCACACCTCATTGAAGGATAGGGTTGTTTACCAACTGGGTAAGTATACAAGGGAACTTCTGAGTATAAAAAGAGCCTTTATTCTAATAAAGCTTCATTTATTCACCTGAGTCACGTGTTCTGCTTATTTAAAGGAAAATACAGAATCTATCTAGCCCTCCTAGAGGTTTTGAAAGATAAAAGTGACTCTAGCATGTAAGGTATAACACTAAGAGAGAGGAACATTCACAAAATCTAAAACACTGACAACCACTTTATTCAGAGGGACGCAGAAAGCCAGTTGAAGATGAGAACTGATATCTGTTTGCAGTATAAATAGAGTAAATGCAGTTTTTTCTTGTTTATTCTTAGTAAACATTATTTGTATCTGTGTTCTCAGCTTTTAATATTCTGACTAAGTGCTGTTACAGATTCAGACAAAAAAAAAAATTAAAAGTGGGAAAAATTACTCTTCACTGAAGGGGGAGTGACCCTAAAACCCCAGGCCTTTGGGACCCCTTAAAAAGTGTTCTAGTATCCCACCACACCCTCACCATATCCAGAAAGTAAGGGAAAAGCTTCCATCTGTATCATGCAGGCCCGGTAGGAGCAGCAGAACCAGGAAAAGCAGGAGTGGCTGGCAGTGAGTGTCAGCACCATTGGAAGTTCCCTGACATGCAGTAATAATGTGAAGGGATATAAGCTTGGGCCCTGACAATTATAGAGGGACTGTTCTGCAAAATCGCAGCATTAAGGGTTTTCAAGAAGTGAAAGACTCAAATTCACATTCTCACTGTCTCTTTTAGAGCAGAGATTTGAAAGAAGATGTCGTACCTTTCAGTTGCATTCCCAGGTCTGGGACCTACATTATTTTGGAGTTTTTTCTTCAGCGTTACTGGTTAAACTATTTCTTTTAGCATAATTTACTCAAAATTTATTTCAGGCCAGGATTCTACTGTTAGATGAACACCATAATGACTTTTTGTCTCCTTCAAAACTAATTATTCACAGTGTGTGACAATACAGTGAGAAATCAAGGCAGACTTAGCCAAGGATAATTTGTAACCTTGTCATTCAGGCAGGTGTTCTTGGGAAATGAGGGAATTTTATTTCCAATAATATTAACAGGATATTTGAATCTGAGAGGATACCAAGCACCAGGATTACTGACATTTAAATGGAGAAGTACTCTATCTCCCCTTGCTGGAAAATATCAAATGCTTCCTGTGGATCTACCCATTGGTTTGCAAATATCTTGTTTCTAATCAAAACAAACTGATTATTTTCAGAAGCTAAACTTTCGTTTTCTCCAACCTACAACACTCTTTTCCCTCTGTCTGAAATTCTGAAAGTCTTAGTTTTAGATTAGCCTAAAACAAATTTGAAGAATTCTTGGTATTTGTTTCTATCTAAAAACTGACTTGCACAGCTCTGCTATACCTGTTGCCAGTAGAGCGAGATTAAAAAAAAATGCTCAATTTTTTTTCTGGCATACTCTTTTATTCCAGCCTTTTCTACAGTTTACTTATTTGTAAATAATTACAGCAAATGTAACGTAATGGTGCACTAATGCTGCAGTCCAGACAATGTAATCTCATTAGATACTAGTTTTAAATTCTCCAAGGGAGTAGGAACAAAGTTTCTAGCATGGCAAACAAATGCTAAAATTGAGGAGGAATTTGAGTCACTGTCACTAGGAGATAGTAGAGGATCCAGAACATCATGATAGTTTCCCTCATTCCCACCAGAAATTGTTTTATGGACAGGAATCAGTATCAGCAATACTGCTGATATTTTACCTTTTCTTCAGTGGACCTATCCCTTCTGATTCAACCCTTCACTGTTCTTGTGAGTTATCAGTGCTTGGATACTTTGGCATGAGTCTACCCAGCAAAGGCTTGAAGTGGTTCCACACTGGCAACAGCAGCACATGAGTTCCTCTTTGTTTTTCTGCCACTTCAAAGTCAGGTTCTCTGAACAGTCTTCAAATCCCTTGTTTCTCTGGACACATGCTTTCATATTTTATTGGTTGACCACATATTAAAAATAATCCTTAAAAGATCTCAGTGGTTAACCTTACACATGGTAAGAAAAAAAATTAAGGGTCAGCTGGAAGACCTATAACATCATGAACTTTCTGTTTTGACATCTTTTCCACTTGTTTTCTTAGGTCAGGGATCTTCATCTGAAAGCTGAAAAGGCACATATAGTTTAAAAAAATTTTGTTTCATCTACTGCTTCCAGACAAAACTGTATGCTTGAACTGTGTACACTCCAGCTTGTTAATGTAATGCTTTCCTGAGAGCCATTGCCTGTTCTCCTTGTTACTGCCAAGAGAAACCCCTCTGATTCTGCCATTCTTCCTATGGAAGGTGATTTGCTTGAATCTCAATACTGGGACAGCCGAATGGCATAGCTGCTCATACTGTGTTCCCTTCCCAATTCCATGGATGCTCATAATGGTGGGCAGTTAAATATCTGACGGGGGTAAAGTGGCATCACTATTGGCATCACTGAGCTGTTCTTGCATAGTCTGTGACAGCCCTTCATTCTTACATTCAGAAGGGAACCTGAACAGCTTTTAGTGAACAATAGTGACAATCTTGTTTCCAAAGCAGGACACGGTTATGATACACATCTGAAGTAGAACACTGAATGCCAGAGCAGGCTGATGCATGACATATACCAAAAAAGTCTAAACCACTCAGTTACTCTTGGTTGTGAGATAGGCCTTCTTGGTAAGATGTCGACCACTGTTGTTGTAATGCTAATGAGGCCTTCAATCAAACCTGCATTAGGCTATTTTCTGTGTCTTTGTGAAAATTACTGGTTTGGAAGGCTAATGTGATTCATACCATGCACAAATTTCTTCCTCTCTTTCAAGGAATAAAGTGATTCTTCTTTCTCTCTCCAAATTTCTGTTTTGGAGTGAGCCGTCTCTCATTTTTTAAATTAATCTGGTAGCCATAGCGCTGTCAATTTTCATAATACTCCTTGCCCTCAGTACAGCAATTCTACCTGCTCTTCTCAGAAGATGGAATATTATCTATCTGTACAAACTCGAATTACATAGAATTAAATTATCCATCTAAATTTCTCTTTTTATGAATCTTCTAGGAGATTGTTTAGATAATTACAGTAAACTATAGATCATGTAGTAGGATTGGAGCTGGCCAGCACATTGTTGGAATTTTTTTCTCCATTCCAAATTGAAAGAAAACCAATGGCGTTTTTTTTAAGAAAGAAAACTTGCAGAATCTTAACCCCCCACACACACTCCCCATCAAAATACCAAGAAGAGACATTCAACACAGTCAGTTGAGAATTATTTTGTTTAACTATTTCCAGCTAATTGTAGCTGAGACCATTCTTGCTGATGTACGCTATTATAGTCCTTTCAGAACAGAAAGGTTTAAGAAGGCACAGCACAAAGTCACTATCAGTTTCTAGAATAACAGTTTGCATAACAAGGCATATTAATCTTATATGTTAAACTATTAAGAATTATTTACTTTTTCAAGCAATCAAGCATGGAAAATGTAGGACTAGAAAGACTTTAATGTAAGTACTCTTATTATAAGACATTTGGGATGAGTTACAGTGTAGGTGTGCTTTATAATACTGAAAGATTCTAACTGTTTATGTACTAAAAAGGAAAGCAAAAATATGATTATTAATAGTTTAGAGCATTTTGTTTGTTGGTTGCTGCAAGGTTTTTGGTCTGTTATTAAGTGCTAAGTCAAGTTACTTTGCCACCAAATATTTTTGTAAAGTATTTGCAAGATTAAGCTCTGACACTGTGACCTTAATAATGCTCTTAATATAAGTTTGAAGTAAATGTGAATGAACATGAATTTATGTAGCTAATAAGAGTGCAATTCTCAAACTATTAATTCATGCAGCTAAAAATGAACATGTAAAGTAGACAATATAAGATACGGATATATTTTAACTTTTGAACATTTCTTCAGGAAGTTGTTTACTAGTCCAAAACTATTCAACCTGGCTACTTCACATGTAAATAAGAGGAAGAAAGTAAAAACTTTAAAGAAAAAAATAAAGAGAGAGTGTTGAATTTAACAATGGAATCTATTCTGCTTACTAATTCTGCCTTTTTTGATTAAATAGGTTTGTGACTCAGTAATAATTCCAACATCTCTGTGAACTGCTACAGACCAAACCAGTGTTACATTAGGGACAAGTCAGCCCACACACATAGTACAGAAGTCTCACAAAAAAGGGATCAATCAGGGTAAGCTTTACTTCCTAAGGGAATCACAGAATCATAGAATCATTGAATGAGCCAGGTTAGAAAGGCCCTAGAATTGTGTTGCAAAACTTGTGTAAGTCAAATCTTCGACAGTGTTTTTATGGATACATTAATAAGACAAATGATCACAGCCACCAGCTGACCCAGGACTGATCAGCTTCATACTAGGCATAGAGGCATGTTAATATTTATGTATGTGTTAGGACGGATTGTCTAGAACTGCTGACAACATCCACCTCATTCTACTTTGTTTAGTAAATGAGAGGTGCTTCCTCAGTCCCTCTTTCCCTTTTCTGTCCAGTCTGGTCCATAGAGTCTGAAAAAACCATAAACATATGGTAATAAAATAGGAAACAGTGATTCCTTTTAATTAAAGGTAGAATCTGTTAAGGTATAACAAAAAAATAAGCTAATGCATTAAGGTACAACACTGCTAGTGGAAGAACTGAACTCACACAAGTTTTCTTTGATTATTTCTTTCTAAGTGAAGTTTATGATATGCAGCAATTCAACATGTAAAAAAACTCTACTGATTAAATTATTCTATGTTTTATAAAAGATAATTTTTGTTTATTTGCCTGATACCCTCTAACTCAAAGGCTGACATCACAACCTTCTCAATATCGACTCTTGTCAATATAGCACTAAAAGAATATTTGATTTGCAGTCAAAAATGCTGGTTTTGCGAATCAAAGTCTAGTGCCCAATGGTATCACCATCCATGATCCCTCTGTTTGAAAGGTGTGTACTGTACGAAACCTAAGCCACTATGACATTAATATCCCTGTTCAGCTCATTTGTCTTAATACCATAGGTGGCACTGAGGTACTAAAGGGGTCAAGTGTTCTTAAAATAACTACGGCTATGTAGGAAAAAAAAAACAAACAATTTTCCATCATCTTTACCCTCCAGGCATTAGAGAACACTCAATTTTAAAATTAAATGTCCAACCAAATTATCAAATATGTACATTTCTTTTACTAAGAAAAAACAAACCAGCAAACCAAAACAAAGAGATTTCACTTGCTGTAATGGGACACCTTCTTGTGGGTGACAGTAGGACTGAAGTAACACTGAAGTCCTACAGATTTCACTGTGTTCTGTGATGCAGAACTGTTGTCCTATGCATCAGAACGGTGGCCTGATTAGCCAATGACAAGTCTGATGCATCTGGAAAGGAGACCAACTTCTCCATAAATTAGCTCGATAACCTCCTTTTGCTATCAAAACAATAATTTGGTTTGGCAGCCTGTTGCATTAATTTTCTGATTGAGTAATTTGAACTTAGGAAGTTATTGATTCAAATTTAATCCTAACATCATCTTGATGTTTACATTGTTTAAATATAATTAGCTCTAAGAAAGTTTAGTAAATTTGCAAAATGAAAAGCTTATTGAAGATACCTTTTTTCCCCTCATATTTTCTTATAAAACTAGCTATTCTGTCAATGTATTATAGTATCAAAACTCTAAACACAGAGAGAACTTGAGTTAAAAAACCTGTACTTTATGTATTTTTGCTTACAGGCTACTATCTAGTCTTGTTATATTGAAAAATCCCAAATTTCAGCTCATTTCAGTTACTCATTTCTGTTCCTAATCAAAACATTTCTGAAAGCTGGCTTAAAATTTAATCTAGAAATAGATAAAAATTATAATATTTTTCTGCTTTTTCACATTGAATCCTTCAGAGTTTTATTTTACCTTTAAGATTTGTAAAGAACTGGGAATGGGTGGGGCATTTTTTGCCAAAATCTTTTCTGTGCTTTCATTATCAGTACTGTGATGACATGAAGGAAACCAAGATCTCCAGATAAGTGAATTAAAACCACAATTTAGAGATAGAAATTATTTTTTGTTTATATGAGAAAACTAATTTTTTTCCTCGTTAGGTCAGTGCGCAGAAACAACAAAATCACAAGGAATTCATGGACTAAACTGAAATGTGCCCATTTTTGGGTCTACTTCGTGTTCTATCTGGCCTTTCTAAATGACAGGGACATTATTTTAAAACAGTCATATCCCAGATGAGAAACATACTAAAGACAGAAATATCCAGGAGGGCTCAGACTCAGGCACATGCATGAGAAAGACGTGAAAATATGTTATCTATAAAAGCATAAAAGAACTTCACTTGACTTGCATGACTTTTTGTATCAAGCATGCTACAGCAGTCTTTTGATTCTAATATGAAACTACAGTAAGGATCATTGCACTAATGCATGAGGATTTGTGATAATGTTGCAGAAATTTTACTGTCAAAACTGAACTGCAGTGTAATGACTTTTGTTATCATGGCTTCTAATAACTATTCAGCATGAATTGACCCTACATATGTTTTACTGCAATAATATGTCAGTTACCCAGAAAGTTAAAAGAAAATGAAACAGGAATCAATAGAGCTTCTTCCCCCAAAATATTACTCTAACATGGCCACCTGAAGATAGCAGATAGTGAATACAAGAATTAATATTTTACTTATGTTTTAAAGCAATTATAGTTTGCATTATAGTTTTTAAATAAAAGTTATGTGAAAAAACCAGATTATCAATGTTTTGTAAGACAATGCTGCTTGCAATATTAAGGATAGATCCAAGTTCTTAACTTATAACGACATGCCATGCCTTTATATTTGGGAATCTTCCTTAATTTAACTGTGAGAACAAAAGCTGATGTCTACAGTACAAACACTGACACATTAGCACAATACATCCGAAGTACCAAATTTTGCTTATCAATTAGATATTCTAACATTATTCAGTGCAAAAAGAAAGATATGGTAAAAAACTAAATTTGTTTTTAAGGCATAATCATATTCCTGGTGCAAATATGTTAGCACATTAAGATTTCCAGAAGAAACTGCTGCTACATATTTGCAGGGAAGAAGCTGTATTACGCAAGATTTTGTTGCTGTCTACCACATAAAGACCAATCTACAAATCTCTTACACATTTTGCCAAGCCAAAATACACAGGTACAAACTAATAATCTATCAGCACTGAAAAACAAACAAACAAAAACCACTGAACAAAACCCCCCACAACACCTACACTCAAACCCAAGTATTTAGGGAAATATTAGGTACTAAATAGGATGCATTTAAAGATATTATCAAGACCTATTACAGTTTATTCCAAAGTCATCTAGAAAAAATGGAAATGCGTGATTCATCTTATAATGAGGCTAGCACATTCGACATGACAGACATCCCATTGATCAGTGGAAGATATAGATACAGGGGATATATGAAGAATGTCTTTGTGGAGGGAAGTGTTGTTTCAGAGAGTAAACCAAGAAAAACTAATTGATAATAGGAGTATCTCAAGGTAAACAACCATAGGGAAATACTTTTCTTGTTCAGAGTGATATTTGACTACACTGATATTTGATTAAATTAAGCATTAGAATCATAGAATCATAGAATGGTTTGGGTTGGAAGGGACCTTAAAAATCATCCAGTTCCAAACCCTCTCTCACGGACAGAAACACTCTCCGCTAGACCAGGTTGCTCAAAGCCCCATCCAGCCTGGCCTTGAACACTTTGTGGGTGTTTCCAGTTAAAATGAAGAAAACTAATAATTTAAAAATAGGAATAAAAAAGGCGATTTGCTTTTACATTTCTGTTAGTAAAAATTGGCTTCTAATTTTGAGTAATTATATATATAGGAAAGCAACTTCTTGGGAATTAAGGATAAACCCACTTCCTTCTTGAATGTTCCTGTCATTGTACTAGTGTACATATATAGCAGAGCAGCGAGAAAAATCATTACTTTGACACTTCTCCAGAATTCATTTTCTGTTGCCACTGGAATTCACTTATTAGCAAAAACCTGAGAAGAAAATGTGTCTTTTCATAGGTAATGTATATAATCAACATGGGTTCCTTTTGTCATGATTCCTAAATACTTTCTTTGTGTGAGAATGGTAGGAATATTTTAGTAGTTTGACTAGTTATTTGTTTAACAAAATGAAGAGTTATCAAAAAGGAAATTAGATTGACTCTGTAATCCTTAAATTAGTATTGTGAGGAGAAATTCCATTCTTCATGTACATACCACTGCTGAATGGCACGGAGGACTGTCCGAAGTTTGAAACATTGCCATCACTAATTCCTACCTCAAGCTTGGTGTGTGTACTCTAATACTGATTATAAGCTCCTATAGAATAGCAACACCTTCATAACCATTTTCTTCATAAACAAGATTTTAAAAAGCAAAAAAAATATTATTATATAGCATTGCTAATGAAACTAGATCCTGTTGGTATTGCATTGCTATTTTGCTATATTTTACTATGTTTATTTTATTGTATTCAAATTGAGAAGGAAAAAAGCAATAATATATGCTAGCTCATTTGCAATTTTCTTTTGCTTCCAGACTACATCATTGAGATGCATGATAATATCATCCATACTATGTCCAGAAGAGGTAAACTACTGAGTGGAAAATCTTTTTTGCAGATATTACCAAAAACTATTAAATTCTGAGAATGTGGAAAACAAATACTCTTACATTCAATGAAATAAAACGTCCAGTTGACAAACTTACACAGATACATTTCTCTGTAGAGGGACTGGAAAGAAGTGTGCCCTAGTTCTTCATTCAGAAAAAAATACTTTAAATTCCAGATATAACACAGTCCCTTTAAGAAAACATTTCAGTACTCATAGCATTGCCTCTGCTGTCATATCAATAGAACAGAATTTACATTCACTTGGTGAAGAAAGATAGACAATAATTTCTTCTGGTTTTTATGCCTTAAATCTCCAGCTTTTCCTCCAAATATGGTTATGTCTAAGACTTAAGAGAGTCTTTGTTCTGAAATACAGAAGACCTCTATTGCTAATGAGAACATCTTGGAAGGGATTTTCTTGTTTATATTTGTCAGGAGCAAACTGAATCCAGCAAATTTTGAAATGTAAAATTAACAGCAGTATTACGAAAAAATGAGCAATGGATGAAGTTGCAGGTATAAGACATAAAATAGACTGCTAAGAGTAAAGTAGTAGCAAATAATCTGAATTTTACATCTGGTGTATTTATTTGAACACTTCTACACTGTACATCTAGAAAATGGACTAAAATACCAATATATCAGGACCTGATTCCTGCGTATGATCTGACTTAATAAATTTTCTGACCTGAAATTGATGATATGAAGGTAACGTCTGATGATAACTTAAATGCATATTAATTTTCCAAAATGTAAACGTTGAAAGCAACCAGGGGATAACCTAAGACACCTACTAATTTAATGGATTACAGGTGGTACTGCTAAGTTTTTATTTTGAGAGCTGTGTATAAACAGAAGGAAAAGAAACAGGAAATATTTTCTCTGTCATTGCCACAATGAAGTTCTAAAATATTTGACTCAGATTTCACAGCACTGTTAAATTAAAAAAATAAAATCTTTCAAGTTGTATCTACATCTGGCCACTATACCTCCATCATACAAGTTCATCGTCATAGATTTTACCTTTTCTGATTTTCACTTGACTGTTTTCTGAATTAAAGGCTTATGGAGTCTGACTATAAATGTCATAAAACTCACAATTAGCAGAAGTGTTTTATGGAGAAGTTATATGTAACAGTAAAGTAAATTTTAATTACTGCATAATGTATTTATATACAAAAATTAATACATTTTAGGTGCAGAAGTGGAATTTATGAATAATGTATTTTGAGAACCTTACATGAACTGCTCTGTAAAAATAATAAAATACCCCACCACAGCAAGTAAGCAAAAAATGAAAATATGACAGTGTGAAATATCCAAGAAGACAAGAATCCTGATGACAGGTATTGCTGCAAGTATTCTAATGTTATTAAATAGCTGCATCCATTGAATTTCAGAGGTGAGATCAATTAATTGAATGAGCAATATTAACACTTAATCTGCTGATGGTCACTAGCAGCAGCTTCATACCTGATACTATTGTCACTGAGTTCTGTGAGATCTTTACTGTTTAAGTAGCGGTTATGAAAGATTTTATACTCCTGAACTAACCACAGATTTTCTTTAATTATTTGATCCAGAGAAGCCTACACAGATAAGCGAATGATTACACTTATTGCCAAACACCTTTCTAAAAAATGAAATTATTGGTCACTTCTACAATTTCCCTGACATCGCCTAAAGATAGATAACAGGATTATGGTTCCAGTGAAACAAATGGAAAAACTGTAAATGAATTTTGGGTGGCTTGGGTTTTGCTGAATAAATTTGTAGTAAAGTACATGTTATTAATAAATTACTTGTACAGAAAACAATTATGTAAACAGTTACAGTAGAAACTACTAGATAGAACACATTCTCTGACTTACTACAGAAGACTGTTCTGCATAGAAATTATATTGTCTTAATTGCCAGAGAAGACATCAAATTCATTCATACCTTTCCTAACTGACATTTAACAATTTGTTTGTAAAGCTGAAACAATGCAATACTCATAGGTTTTCTTAATTTTAATGTTTCCAATTGGATTAACTTGATTTTAAAGATAAATAAAATGTTTGACTCTCATAATCTGACACCAGGTGAAGCTGAAGTTGTTTTGAATGTATGCTTCTGTAGTAAGAAAAATTTCCATTCCTTTAAATCTGATTTTGATTGAACTTTCTCTGATTGCATAATACTGCAACCATCACAGAATTTTCTGAGGAATTTGATCTAGGTTACAAGGACACAATCTGATTTAATTTATTTTTAAATTGATTTTTGACACAGAATTCAATTTTAATTTTCACTATTTTTCCATTAAAAAAACCTTAGGAGAAAGGAAGCCCAGTAGATTTTTACCCATAAGTTAGTTGAATATTGTCATTTCAATATTTGACATTCAGAACTTCTTTTAATTTCATCACTATAAAACAACATGACGGCTGATTTCCATATTTCAAAATCTTTCTTCAAATATATTTTTAATGTGCACCTTTAAAATGCATGTTTAAAACATCATGGCTAGTGATCAGCGCTACGCAGCAGAGAGAAGCACAAAATCCCACCATCAAGCAAGCCTGAAGCTTATCAATTTGTGAATGTTGTTGCCAGTTGTATTTGGGAGGTATTTCTGTTCAAAGCACCTGCACATTTTAAGGTGAAGGACAGTTTACAATTATGAGAGTGTGTAGAGCCTGGGACAACTAATTAAGCCCAAATGTCCATGGACTGAGTGGCTGCCCTAATCTAAGGCAATATTTTAAAGTCTTCTAATGTGAAAGTCAGAGTCTAAACGCTTTTAAAGGTAGAGGATTCTGCTTAAGAGTCTGTTTTATACAAGAGAGCTCTATGTAATGCCCCTTGCAGAACCATGTGTACCCTTGCAGAAAAGCAGAGCCAGCAGAACCGCTAGAGCAGTTGGAGCAAATGTCACCATCGTCTGCTCCCTGGATGGAGCCTGCCGGCCCAGCAGGAGCAAGGGCAGCCCTCTGGCTTGACAATCTGAGACACTGAGTGAAATGCTACCACAGGCGGTGGGGGGGCAACCACCTGTCTCACCAAAATCCAGAGAAAGGAATTATAAATAATTTTGCATTTATTTTTGAAAGAAGAATATTACATGTTAGCTGTTTACCTTTCTGCTGCTCTTCTCCCCTTAAACAGGTTTAAGTCAAAAGATGCGTGTCTGAGACAGAAAAAAAATATTTTGAGCATAAAGGAGTTTAGATTAATTTTCCCATGTTCAAACCACCATTTTTATTGAAATCCTAAAAAACCACTGTTGCTGCTAATCAAGCTGTCTTTGGAAAGGAAGCTTAAACACATATAGGGAAGATTTCTGCAACAATAAATATTTCGGCCTTATACTATAGCTACAAGTTTTCCCAGAACCCAGGAGGTTTAGGGAAATTTGGTAAAATTCAGACTTTGCTTTAGTATCTCTCATGTCTCTGAAAGAAATCCTGTGAATTAGTGGACTAATAAAGTCTGAGTCCTTCTGGGGTTCCAACACATAATATTAACGAATCATATGTTTTCTGAACCTGTTCCCCAGTGGGTAATTTAGTGTTTCACCTTTTAAAGACAAAACAATCCAAGGGAAATAGCAGCATGCCTGAACAAGTCCCTGGCCTTCCCTTGGAACTTAATGAATTTTGGGAGTTCCCAAGACAGTTAGAATATTAACAATGATTTTACAGCTATGTTTTAATCAAAGGGATATTAACTTTTGTTTCTTTATTTATACAGAATTTCTAAAAACTTTGTCTAGAAGCTAGTCATGGTTATGCAACTAAATCTAAAAATTTTTCCTGTACAGAACTGTCAATGTCTACATCATAAAAATATTATAATGTTATGTGTCTATCAGAAATCTCAAAATAATAAAGAGATGGGTAATTTAGGGAGTAAGATGTGATTATCTCCTTAATTAATCTTTGGGCAGCAGTAAAACCTGTTTTTCAGGGTTTCTCAGCATATGCAGAATGCTTGATGTTAACATATTTACATTCAATACCAGCAAACATATAATGTTTTCAACATCACCGTACTTTCACATATATAAGGAGTATGGGAAAATGACAGAAAAGTTTGCTTGTAGACTATGATATTTTTCACCAATACTTTACCACAAACCAGTGAAATACTGCTATTTTGTATGATTTAAAATCGTCCAGACATTTTGAGAATGAGTAACAGCATATCAAAGAAGACAATAGCCTTCTCCAAATACGGCCAGTTATACTTGTTGTCCAGTCCCCAAAATTGCTTCATTCCATAGCTTATGTCAGCCAAGACGATGAAGTGAAATGGTTCTTTTTCTCTAACTCACTCCTCTGAAAGACAAGCTGAAGTTCAGAAAGTAAAAAGTGCACATCCTTTAAGTACCTGACTGTCACTCATGGACATTTCTACAGAGGGTTTCCCAGAGCATAGGCAGAAAAAAAAAGTCTTAAGGAGCATTCTTTCTTTACAAAAAAGATGAACTGGTCGAACTGTGACCAAACTTGGCATGCAAGAATATACACTATACCTCTTTCTGCTGTTGTAGGAACACAGGGATATGAATGCCAAAACTGGTCGTAAGATAATTAAGTAGATGATTCTGACATTTGTTTTGGTTTTATCTCTGGAACTAAAACTTCTGAATTTGTAGACTTGTGAACTAATAAAAAGCACCACAATTCATGTGCTTGTTCTTTTTCTCCTCCACAAAACGTAATCAAACTTCTGGAACATAAGAATGGTGCATTTGACCTCTTCAAACATTCTGGAAATTACATTCAAAATATAAGAAGAAATTTTCTACATTTCTATTTTTAAATGAAGCTACTTTTTTTTTTTTTTTAAGTGGAAAACACCCTGTAATTCGGGGGAATTTCTTGATGGGTCTTCTCTGAAATGAAACTTCAGTCACAGTATAGGGAAATGAAGTAAAACTAGCAAAGGCCGTGTCAAAAACATATGAAGGAGGATATTTCTTTGCCCTATGTGTAGTTAAGGGGTACAGAGTCTTGTGAATATCAAAAACTTACAGAGAATTAAAAGGGACATGCAATTTCTAGGAGAAAATCCAATCACTTTGTGTTGCAAGTGATCCAAGAATTTTTTTATGGTTCTATGTAAAGAACTGTAGAGACAAATCTTAAGATCAATGATTTTGTCCACATAGTGATATACCCATAAACATGATATAAATCCCTGTGGTTTACAGGGCCAATTGTCATTTCAAATGGTCACTCCGGCAGCAGTGTTTTATTTGAAAGATAAGAACAATTGATTTTGACAATCAGGTGCATCAGCACAATAAACTAATTATTAAAGGATCTATATTAATTGACTATACTACTTAAACTTGATGTTGTGAGGAATGAAATTGGTTTCCCAAGGCAAGAATGATGGGAGATTTTTTAGGCATAAAGTATTCTGTTCATAACATGAACACCAAAATAAGAAATAACTTATCTTAAATGTACTGTGTTAATGTACATCTACCCCTCAAATTCCACAGACTTTCCCTGGAGTAGCTTAGCAAAGTTTTTCCAGTAGCGTCTGTTACACATCAAACATGTTCCTTATCAGGGCATAAGAAACATGGTGATAGCAAGGGCCACGAGGTCATTGTAATAGAGCTGACAAGTCTCCCAGCTTGGGCAAAACAAGTTCGTGTAAGGCAAGAATGAGGTGTTGGGGTTTTTTCCCTGTCTGAGGGTTGATTGATACAACCAATGCTTATCAGAAAATACTTTGGGCTCTACAAGTCGCAGAAGATACAACAGAACTTGAGCTGATTCACTCTCCTTACTTCTGATCTTCTGTTGATGCTGCAACCAGCATTTGATATTTGGTAATTTATGCACCAAGGATCACATAGCTACTCAGTAAATCTCTACAGCTGCAACCCTTTTAAGGTACACAGTGCAAACAGCTGAGCCCTGCTTGAACAAGCTCTAACACGAGTCAGAGGATTTATGTTGTTGATATTACATGCTGATCTAATACAGATTTTGATGGTCTCTGAGCTGAAACAGGTCTTCCCCTGTATACTCAGCCAAAGGAAAGAAAATCCTCATAGTCCAGAGTTGCTGAAAAAAACTCTTCATCTGAAAGACATTATCTTTTTACATCTATGCCATCAATTTTTTTTAGTATGTTCGGGTAGAATTTTAGAAAATGCATGTTTAATTATAGACACAGACTGACAGAGAGAAGTGAGAGATCATATTTTTTTAATAATTTGCTAAAGACCATCTGTAACAAATTAATTATTTTTTCAATAGAATATGATGTTAAATTTTTTTGACAAATTTCATTTTTCCTATCTGCAAACTAAGGTAACAGTAACTACAAGTAGCCTTTCACTGATATCACAGCACTTCAAATGACAATTCCAACAGTTTGGAAAAAACCTCAAGTTTAATTCTTGTAAGTACTCAAATGGAGAATTAATATGGGGAATAAATCCAGACATGCACTAAATGTTGGGGAAAAAATTATGTGGATGTTGACTTATATGAATAATAAATGCTGATAAAATATTAATGAATAAAATGCTACTAAAATAATATAGGCAAATATAAGCAGAGACCTGTCTGCTTTAACATTACAAGTATTCCAAAATAAATGGTATGTAATACTATACTAACAGTACACTTCATGTGAGCCAAAACCGGAAAGTATTTTTCTTCACAGACAGTCTTTCCCATGTATGAAATATTCTTGTCTTCTCCAGAGTTAGTTTTTGGCACATGAACTAAATTTTATTGACAATAAAAAGAATCCATGGTTATAGAATAAGATCTGAATGTTCTAAAATTATTTTATGTTGATGTACCCTTTAGCCATGATTACATTGGTTCAGAAAATGTCAGGGGGAAAAAAAAGTGCAAAAATTTGAAGTACTAGAAATATTTCATTTTATCTCACTTGAACCTTCTTTAGAACCCTGGAAATGAAGTAAAGACAATAACCTTGGAAAAATCAAAGAGTTTACCAGTCTAGAGGTCTGAACTGGTAAGGCAGAGACCAGTTGCAAGGCCAGGAAACAGTCTGTTCTACAGGGTATGTAGTGACACTGATTTTTCAAATGTAAAAGAAAAAAATTAGTGTCTAGTTGGGCTCTTTCCCATGAAGATGCCTACCTCCAAATTGTAAAAATTAGAATCAGAAACACATGTGCAATCTGATGGTCTGCTTGCTACTACTGACAGAATTTTCAGAACTCAACCTGTGATCAAAACACCTATAAAAGAACCATAAATGGCTTTGGCTAAATAGCAGTGTATTAAATGTATTACTGTTAAAGAAAGATTTGAACACAACTGATCTCACAACTGATTACTCGCTTTTAGTCCTATCTTTATCTGCAATCAAGAAACACTGATTACAGGGGGGAATATTTTCCTTGTGGAATCCAACCTCTTTGAAAGTCAAGAAGTGTCAGTTCTAGAATTCTTCTGAAGGTTTCAATGAAACTCCAGAGATTTTTGCATATACTTCACCATCAGGTCTGTCGATAGCTACATTTAAAGACGCTTTGAACTGGAAGAACAAGCTGTCTTTCAGAACATAAGACTTGAGTATCTGTCTTGTGCCTATCAAAATTTTGAAATGTGTTCCTGCCCTGCTGAATAGAAATGTACCTTAATAGTGTTACTTGACAATTAAGTAATTTTGTTGTGGATAGGAGACAAAGAAGTTTTTCTTATTGAAAGAATTTTCTTATTGAATGAGGGAGACCTTTGTCTATGACTGGAATTTTGCCTCAACTTAGATTTTGTGATCTGTCATGATCACAGATGTTCAGTGGGAGAAAAGCAATAGCCAAGATATTTAGGAAGCAACTGGATATTTTCTGTTTCATTTTGCAAGGCCAGAATATGGCACTGCATCTACTATTAAGCACATATACGTTATGTATAGTCGAATTCAAAAGAAATGCAGGAGACTGGAAAGTTCCTAAGCCTTGAACCAGTACGAGATGAATATCAAGGTTTTGATAATTCCTTTCAATAGCTCCTGAAAATAAAAAAAAGTAAAATTGTGTTGGGAAGGCACACTAAAGAACTGACATCATATAAGCAGATAAAGAAAATGAACTGATGAACAGATAGATCTTCGTGGTATCTGATGCCATGACTGTGTTAGGGCTCAGTACAGATTAGCTGGCAGTAACCTGGATATGTCAGTTAAGTAAGTCACAATTCTTCTCTTTCTTGATATCATGGAAACAGATTAGTATCAAAGCACTGAACTGGAATTACAAGCACGACGCCTTCAGGTAGTAGGGGTCACTGACTCCACCAGTGGTGTCAGGAATAAAGCTTCAGAATGCACACAAGTGACTTAGTGACTACACAGAAGTGAAAAATAAAAAAGTATTAAAGTAAGCAGAACACAAGTTAAAGTTCAAAGACAAAAAGGAACTGAATAAATTATACCGCTGTTGCAGAAAACATGAATGACAACATACCATAAAACAAAAAGGAAGAGGAAACACATCTTGAGTCTGATGCTAACTACAAAACAGTGCTGCTAACTATGGAAAAGTGTAACTTTAAGAGATTTTATTACAAGTTAATTATAAACAATTGTTATGATATAAAGTGCCAGTAAGTCAGGGAAGAAGATTGAGGAGGATCTCATCCAATCCATTGGTTCTGAATGCTAATGGAAGAAAACATCAATCATTCAAAGACCAAAAAAGATAAAGAGCAGATTTTTCAAAGTTATGCATTTGATAGCAAAATGCTTCTGTATCACAACAGATGTCTACCTTTTTTTTTAAATACATTTGCTTTAAAACCAACGTTTACATTTATTGAGAATAGTGTGGAAACGAGAAATATAAAAATGGTCCTTCAGAGTGTGTTATGTGATCTAAAAGATTAACACAATTTAAGTTCAGTGTTGCTGATTTTTCCATGCAGAAAGTTTTTATTTCACATAAAGTAAAAGCTATTTGTTTGGACTAAAGTCAATCTATAAATATAATGAAATGAAATTTCACATTCACTGAGCATTAAAACTCAGGTTAAAACTGATATAAATACAAAAAAGATTTTGAAATTACATAGAATTAGGAACTTTTTCACTCCTACATTATTCTCTATACTTAAGTTTATGTGCTTTGTCTGAAGAGAAAAAAAGAAGAGTTTATGATTTCATTATTGTTTTCTGCATAACATAGTTTTAGACTGTTAAACACAAACTTATTTGCCTATTATTGCATCATTAATTTTTCTTCTATATCATCACAGTTTGATTAGATATACCTGCCAATATTTTTAGAGCATGTTATGAGGGAGAACTTCACTTGCAATGCTATTTCGGAAAAGATGAAACTGCATGGGAATGTCCATTTATTTATGTTACTATGACCTGTTAAAGATTTATAAAGGCTCTCCATTTTCTTATATATTTAGGAATGGACAGATCTGCATCACTAGGGGAAAAGGCTAATTACTCACAGTAAGGTCATTAGGTACACACTTTCTTTTTGTCATCACAAAGACTAGTATTTTTGCAATAATGGCACTATGCAGAGTAGATGAAGCAAATAAATAATAAACCTCCTTATTCTGATGCTAATGCAAAACCAAATGTTCTTTCAGTTTTACAGCTGTAAAAATTAAAGTGAGAAAGGTATCAAAAAAGTGAACAGCAATACTCAACACAATATCTGTTACTTCTACAGATCTTTCATATGGCCACACTGCCTCTGAAGTGATGAAGGTGCAAAGAAAGGAAGTTGTTTTGAATTCTTATTAAATTAATTGGAAATTAGAAAATATTTTGTTCCTTCATTACTTGAAACATAAAAAATAAACTGGACTCTATGTTTTTTTTATTTTACAGAATAATATATTTTATTTTTACAAACACTGTAATCAACCATAAAAATATTAGCATTCAATTCGGGTTTTGAAATTCATCTATTTTAATTTCTACACAGTTAGAGGGATCAGCTTTAAGACTTGGTACCCAGAAATTTTCATAATTCTTTGAAAAATTATTACTACTAACTAATCCTCTGATGGAAATCAACATTGACATTTTATTCTAAAGTAATGTTCTAAAAGAAGTGTTGTAGATGAATATTTTGGCTAATGTCAGTTATGTGCTTTGTCTATGGACAAGCCATTTGGCTTCCCTGAATTCTGCCACAATGATAATGCACATGACTGATGTCCAGTGGACTTATTGGCTGAAATTTTCTTGACCACTGCATTTTTTGTAGTCATGTCCATACAAGCATTCACAGTAAAAGTAACTGATGTTGGAGAACTGTTGACCTATTTACTTTTATTTCTTTTTCTAATACTGAGATAATTAAGAAGATTAAACCTAATTTTCTCTTTCAAACAATTACTGTAATATTTATAATGCATAAACTACATTGAAAGATTTATTTTATCTTTTTCATTGAAGAAAACCCCTCTTTCATTCCAAGATGGAGCAGAAAAAAAGCTGTTCTCCTCACCTTAATCTTTCCAGATTTTTTAAATAACAGAGGATGCACCTCTGCTGCTCTCTGCTCCAATTAGAATAGGCAGTTTAGATTTTTGTAAAAAGACAGTTTTGAAAACCTTCACTAATCCAAATTAAATATATAATGAAAAATTGAACAAAACTTATTTTTTATTAATGACAGTTTTAAAAGTAATTACTTTTTCTGTCAACTCCATCACCCTTCTCAATAAAAACCTCAGAAGCATCCTGTATCCTTAAATATTAGGGAAGCTGAATTTTAAACATAGACTATATTATGACTATAGTCTAATAGAATACCAGAACTTTAATTAGAACAAGTCTGAATTCCAGGTAAAGTACACCAGTAAGCGTATAGTTCAGCTCTCTGGCAATGCAATATTGTGGCTGTCTGTACAATCATTTTTGCACCTCACACTCTCTCTACCATAGTAGATTCTTGCTAACAGGATGCCTGAAAGATTATCTTATTCTTATTTCCCAACCCAACAGAGAGTCCTTGGCAGGCATTCAAAAAAACAGAGATTAGGAGTTTTCCTTTCTGTTGTCTTCTTTAGGGTGAAATCTGAGATTTGTCTTTTTATGCAAACCTTCACTGCCTAAAACCTACAACATAAATATTATGATGGCCCCAACATATGAAGAGCAGAAAAGATGCAGTACACCAAGATCAATCACATAAAAACAGCAAGATGTACAGAGTGCCAAGAAACAAGATGTGAGATGGCTGGGAATACAAGAAGGAAGAATCCAACAGGTTTGGAGTGAAGCTGCTGTATGTTGGAGACCTGCCTGCCTTCAGTGTAAGAATTCTGAAGTCAACGTGGAGAGGTTAATTTCTAGAAGCAAAATGACAATATAAAAAAGGGGACCAATGTCCCCTTATCCAATGTATCTGCACAGGAACGCAATGTTAAACAAAAGGTATCAAGGATTTTGCTACTTGGTAACATCAAATCAAAGGCAGAACATGGTCAAGTTTCATGAAGAATAGTCTTCCAAAACAATTTTGTCATTGGCCACTGCATGTGAAGACAATGCTCACTGGAGAAAAAACCCCCAAGAAATACCAACATCAGAAAAAAACCACTAGGGGACAGAAGGTTCTAACAACTTCTGCCTTATGTTCATTGTACAGCATATGTCACCCTTCAGATTAAGCCTCAAAGAAGCCAAACTTCAAATCATAAACAGTCTCATAAAACCTGGTGCAGTAACTGTATAAAATGAAAATATAATAATAGTCTATGTAAATTGCAACATTTCATGCAAACTACTTACATGGGATTGTTAAAGAATTAATAGTGAAGCTTCTTTATTAAACACTCATTTTAAAAAACTGATAATGCTCAGAAAAGAAAAACACTTTTCCACATAATGGCAAAAGTATATTTCCCGGAACTTTTCAAATCAGAATACTATTTTACAGTAACTCTTATAAACCAAAAAGGACAACAATAGCAAATATTTTAAACTGAGTAGCTGTTTTTCCTCATTAGAATTTTACAGAATCCTGCCAGCTCAACAGATGTGTGAAACCTGATATTTCCTGTATAAAACAGGGTATTTAATATATCTTCTAAGCAAGTAACTATATCATGCATACAGACACACAATTGTTCCACAATTTTGTCAAACAGCAGTTAAGAAATTATTTAAATAAGGAATACATTTAATTATTGTTTCTAGAGATAATGTATATCATAATTTTAAGTATATTTATATTACAGAAAGCATTCATACATTAAATAGCCTGTTCAAAATAATTGTCATTGGACTTCAGGATATATTTAGATCCAATAATGACATAACAGTAATTGTAAAGCCAGGGTTTTTTTCTGACAACAAAGACTCTGCATTTGTGCAGATGTTTTGGCTTTTAGTACTGCTCATTCATTTCAGAAGTGTCATTTTCTACAATAATTGCACAGCAACTGTACTTGTTCTACATAAAAACAGTAACCCAGTATAATTTGCTCATTCTTGTAGTTTCAATGTAGTTAACACACCTGAAGTCACAGACATGGTCACTGAGAAAGAAACTACATTCCTGTGTTTGGGATTAGCCAAAACTGAGTTTTAGGAATGTTAAAGTAAATGCACAAACCAGCATGTTCAACAAACGATTTCAGAATCAAACCCAGGACCAAAAAAAAGGCAACTAACAGAAAGATTTTTGAGAAATACCTCCTAAATGTACTTTTACCTTTATCTCTGTGTGTGGATGTGCTGTCACAACTAAAGAAGAGGTCTCATTCAGTGTCACGAGAACATGGTCAGCACATAAACGGGCAAAAGGAGCAACACATATGTGCTCTACTACACAATCCTAAGAAAAAGAAAAAAAATGAGATTTTTCAAGTATAGGAAAGCAGGGATACAAGGGTAAGAATAATTCATATGTGGATTACAAAACCTGAAGAACTTCAGTGATCAGAAAGTGGTACCTTTCTCTACCTTTGAGTGATGTACGTATTTGTAACATGAATGCTCCAAGCAGTAAGTTCCCATATTCACAATCATCACAGGAGCAGTTGCTGAGTTCTTGAAGCAAATAGAATCACTCTATCACATGCTGCATTAGCTTTGAGTCTTCCTCCGTATTACTGCAGTGGTTGATAAGAATATAGATAAAGCTTCAGCAGACATAAAGAATGGAAACATTTTTTAACAACACCACTGATACAGCTTCAGCTCTGAAGGGTACATTCCAGTGAGAACAAAGGGCTGTATTTCAGTTGTTCAACACGACACTTTGAAATATTTCGTATTCAGGTTATGTATTCAGGCAGAGAGAAAGCCACGTCCACATCAGCAATTAATATGAATGATTTTGCACAACATCTTAAGAGGTTAGTTTTCCTTCTACTATAGCAAAGAATTCCCTAGATATCAAAGTGGAAATCATTCCCAGTTTTCATATATGTAGTATGGAGAAGCATATAGAAATATTGATTCTGTGACTAAGGCAAAAGTAAGGAAGCAAGAAAAAGTGTAGGACAGCTACTTCCAAGAAGCTACTTGGAAAGAATGTTATCTGTGATAGTTGAGTCATAAAGGTCTGAAGCTTATCCCTTCACTCCTTATCAGGAAACTGTCACAGATGACTATTTCAGCAGAAGCTAGACTTTGCTGACTATGGAAGAACTAGTTTTCTACATGCCAGAAAAAATTTCTACATGGGAGAAAAGATTCTATTGCCATGTTCTGTAGTACTGTAACAAAAATGAGATTAACAATGAAGAATACAATGAAGACAATTAAGTAAACTTAATATTTTCTACTCTTCAGCCAAAAGTGTAAGAAATATGATGTGCTTCTCACAGAAGGCCTTATAGATATATAAATGTTCCATAATTCCTGCAATTTACATGTTCTCACTTAAGATAGTTAACTAACCCTACTCATCCAGCAAATTTAAAAAAAGTATAGATGTTAACGGAATAATGTACTTTCTGAGCTTTGTAACTGCTAATCTCAAGCACATGTCAGACACCAACTCTCCTCCTTTCTTCCTGTCAGTGCAGTAGGTATGCACAAAAATGGTGCTAGGGGCATTGTATTCCTGTAGGAGTTTTCTTTTAGATGAGATATAAATGGAAGGTCCTACCCAAATTGGTCATTAGCAATCCCAGGGATCTCTTCAGAAGAGTAGGTGTGTTAACTTCAGTCTGCTGGCCAAATTCCAGCTCAGGTAATTACATTCAGCCTACCTAATTTCCCACTGCAATTACAAATACAGAGAGATTCTCAATTTCCAGCCCCAAGCCGCTGTGCAGTGCTGAATAGATGCTGTGTTTCACCCAGGGCAGCTGCACTTCAGCAGCGGATAAAGCAAGCTGTGTATAAATTGTGACAGTTTGTAAAGCATTTCAGAATTGTTTGAGATGAAAGTACTACATAGTTAAGATAATTCTAATTGAAATAATTGCCTGCCACTGATATAGATATTGCTTGTAAAAAGTCTTTAGAAGGAAACCTTTCTGGTGCTCTGGATAAATCATCTAGTAAATATTTAAATAGACTTAAATGTAAGTATTAGAATTTGAGACTGCATATATGCAAGAGCAATATTAAAAAAAACCAAACAAACCACCAAAACTCTAGCAATCCTTAATGCAGTTTACAAGCGTTTGAGCCATCAGCAGTATAGGATCACTGCTCCAGTGTAAGATTAATGGCACATCCAATCTGTCAAACTTCACTCTCACTATTACCATCCCAACAAAGGCCTAGACATGCATAATCTACTACTATGTCAAAGCTATCCGTAAAGCAACCATAAGAAAGCAGATACCATTAGACAGGGATTGTTTCTAACAAGGACTAGTAGACCTCACATTAAAATCATATAACATCTCTACACAATAAATATGTAGATTTCCAGTTTCCTCCAGTTTCCTCTCTTGGACTTCCAAAGATTACCACTGAACTGAAAACGCCCTTACCATAAAGCTCAGGATGATCTGACCGCATAATTCAACATTTTATTCCAAAGAAAGTACAAACAAGATCAGCATGTAAACCGAGGCTTGGAATGGCTCTCATGAAACTACTAGCTTATTTTTACTAGTTCAGTGCAGTATCCTGTGATTGGAGCAAAGTTACTTTCTATGTCAACTTACATGCAATTTTAGTGCTGCCTTCATTGCCACCGTTGGACAACAGGAATAGGTTATCCCAGGGCATAAAAGGTTCCATAAAGGGTGGGTGGAAGACAATGGAAATCCAACACCGTTTAAGGAAATCAGTGAATAAATTACAAAACCTGTCCATTTGCCCGCCCCTTTTAATCTTACTGTCGTATTCAAACTATTGGGCATGTAACTGAATATCTCAACTGTACCTGAAGAAATAATGGAGCGTGTCTCTGCAGTAAAACAGAACGGCACTAAACTGATGAGTTTAACCCAGCAGAAAGAGCGGCTGTAAACATGACAAATGCCTGCTATTGATTCCAGGTTTAATTACTCTGTGCAGCACTGACAAAGCCCATCAGATGTTGTTGTGAAGTGTAAATGGAACAAACTACACTTCACTGCCCATAGGAAACTGATGGTGTCTGCAGTTTGCATTGTTTACTTTATCCTCCGTAAACTTCAGCCTTGATCAAATTAACAAGTGCTACTACCCTCCAACAAACTACAATGCACTATGATTTTACAGCAACAGCCTTGGAACAACAGTTCTGGAGCATTTCATTGGTAACAAATGTCTGGCTAATGACAGCATAATGGCAGCTGCTGAACCCTACTGTCCAGCATGGCATGGCCTCTAACCAGGCTAGGAAGAATTTTTAAACACTCTCTCGCATTTCTTCCCATTTTGGGGGAAAAGATGGGTAAGGCACTAAATATTTTGACAAAACTTGTTGTTGAAATATACTGCCCAGGCTGTCTAGGAAGTCTTGAATGACAGCAGAACAATAAAATCAGAGCACATCTAGCATGTTGTAGCTACCACTCAAAATGTTCTCTGAAATAATTTCTATTTTTTCCTACATGTACAGCCCTACTTATTCACCCTTGTAGCTTTTCAGTTCTTCCTCCATTCTTCTCTACGTCCTTTTATCTTTTCATTGTACATATTTAGCATTCAAGCAACCAACAAATGAATGAATGAATAAAAAATGAATACAGTTTGAATCAACTTATTACGAAAACTGCCTTATTTTTTTTTGTTCATACACAAGGCAGGTTCTTGGCTTCCATCACATTGACGCTGAGTTTGTTACTTTACAAATGAATGCCATTTTTCAGCTTATTCATATTTTCTTTTTCCGAAATAAGATTCTACTGTCAGCACGAATATAAGCTACATTGTGGGCTATATCTTCATTGCTGTTAATGTGGGCTATATAAAAAATGTTCTTGTTACAAGTAAACTGTCAGAAAACAGAAAACCCAGATACCAGTTTGTGCTGCTCAAACACTGGCAGGAAAAACATCTTTTGATGTGTAGCCTACTTAGGTAAGTTATAATTGTGTCTCCTCAACTGCTGCTTGCAGACCCACAGCTCTAAGGATTTGCCTTTGCTCCAGAGTGAATGAGCTCAAGACATGTACCCCCTCACTGTTTCCAGTGACATGAACACAGTACATAGACACAAATGGACTAAATAATCTGGACAGTCTATCTGTTTCCAATAATCAGCAGAATCTAGAGGACTCTACAGAGATGGGAAAAAGGATGGGGTTTGCGCGTCTTCAGAACAAATATATACTAACTCTAATAATTTCTAGTAAGCAGACATTATTTTCCTTGTCATACATCCATTTTGAGGGAAACAACATGCACTATAATCCTCAGGGGATTTGATGAAGTAAACAAAGAGTGGAGAATTTCATCAGAATAAACATCAGAATAAGATGCCAAATCAATAGACTAGAGCTGTGCCCAGGTAAGAGGAAGGAAAAATTATTTCCCATGAACATTATTATAACTAGTCTTGCAGCATGAAGAATTACCCTGGCCTCAAGGTTGATTCTGGAAGACTTGTCCAAATACAAGAATTTGAAGTAGTTTTTAGTGATATGACTGAGAACAGGAAACTTCTCCTTATGGAAAGACAGCAATGTAGATTTGTTTTTTATTTTGAAAGAGGTTTTATAAAAAGAAGCAAATTTTTGACAGGAAAGTTACATAGTTGTTTAAAAACCTGTGTCACTGCAATGAATCTGTAGGCAGGGCTAGACTTGCTCCTAAAGCATGTTTCACCTGAAAAAAATCTGGTCCTGAATATGTGATTATTTGTAGTCAACATGGAAAAAAATTAGGTTTCCTATGAAATCTAGAAATTTTTCGTAAAATACAGTTGGAAAGGAGAGTGGGCACTTAGACTCACCTGTTTTCCTAACTACTACAGCTCAACATGAGAAATATAGGACAGAAACGGACTGAAAATCCGTTTGAGTCAGAACTGATGCCTGGCACTGATTTTGTTAGCACACAGTCTTATTTGCAACAGAGGATATTTTCTTTTATTGATTATAATTATTCTTCTTCTGCTGATAAAAATTTATTAAACAATATTAAATAAGGACATGCATACTGTTGATTTTTGTATTTTTTTCAGTCTTTTTAAAGAGCCATTCTGACCTTTTCTTTTGGAGACCTTTTGTAAGGAATTTTCCAATAAAATTCCATTTGCTATACATACGCTTTTGCATCCATCTTAGAACGTACAAAGAATGAATGAACCCTTAAGCTCCAATGTCTTCCTGGACAGCTGGGCTTCTCAAACGAGTCTCCTTCCCTTGTCAGCAGCGGCAATCCA
>JAWMRA010000078.1:107743388-107758388 GCA_035584735.1 Pseudotriccus pelzelni
CCCTTCCCTTCCCTTCCCTTCCCTTCCCTTCCCTTCCCTTCGTCAAATTAAACTTCTGAAAAAGAAAAGTCTAGGGTCACGACTGATACTTTTAACCAGAGTTTAATATATCTAAACATAACGTTGTCTCCAATAACGGCAACACTTAAAATCTTGCATAGCAAAAAAACCAGTCCTGGTTAAGTGAAAAAACCAAACTGTTTGCTTTCTATTGGAACTAAAAGAACATTTTTTGTCAAATAGGCAGTACAAACAGTATTCATTTTCTTTGTTGACAGCTAATTATGAATTTTGTGTTCTATTCTTCCTGAAGTGTTTGATGGTTGAAAGCAGAAAGGAGACCTGACTCTGTCCTCGGTCTTGGCTGCTGCTCCATGATCCGATGGAGTCTACTGAGGAGAGACTGAGGAACATATCCTTTATCTGAAAACCACTGAACGTGTTCAGTGAGAAGAAACTCCCAGAGTACAGGATAGAGGTGGCTGAAAATCACACAGGAGTAGTAAGCCTGCAGAATGAGCAAAAACCGGGAAACTCCTGAGAAATACTTCTTAATTTCTATCTCAGGACATTCCATCAGAATATAATGAGGTTTTGGGGTCTGTGGAAAAGCTCAAATAAATATTTTTTCTGTCAGAGTAAGATTCTAAGCAAATCAACCTATTTGTTTGATTAAGGTTCTTTATTTACACCTCTTTTTGATTATGCACTCAGTGAGTAGAAATGAACCCTGAAAGGTAGATTGGGTACCCAGTGTTCCATCTTCACTCTAGCTCATTTGGAGATAGCATTGTATATGTGTTTCATTTTATTTCCTTCTCTTGCTTTTTTTCTGTACAGATAGTTCTTTTGCACTAGTAAAGATACTAAATTAGCTTTAAAGCGGGTTGGTTTTTTGTGGGTTTTTTTTCAGGTAGGCAGCCTAATTTTGACTGATGTTTAACAACTGGTACAAGCGCACAAGGAAAGGGTTTTCCAACAGACTCTCAATATTCATTATGCTTCTTACCCCATTATTTGTAAATCAAAACCTTCTTTACTATATTAAAAGGTTTCAAAAATCACATAACTTAAGAAAAAAATGGTATGAAAATACCTTATTAACAAATAAGTAATTTCACGAGTATTTCAGTACAGTCCATCAAGATACCTAAAATGACGCAAAATGCATATGGCATCAGAAGAGCTCAATTTATGTGGAACATTCTTAACACTCTGGTAATTTTAATAACAGTATGTACACCTACATTACTTGCAATAGGCAAAAGACCCCAAATATCAGAGAAGGAAGATAATTGTCCCAACATTTGCTGTGCTTTAAGTCAAAATACTGCTCTTTATTCTGCTTAAATCTTGTGGAAGAGTGGGTCTTAGATATGCTGGAAAGCCAAGGGAAAAACTGGGGAGAGCACTCACGGTAAGATGAAATAGTAAGGTGAGGTCATAGACTGCAGTACTGGGCAAATACAGATGCTTTTTGAAGCACTTAAACAAGAAATATCTGTTCTTCATATTTATTTGAGTAGCTGCCATGAAAGGCTGCTTGTGTTTTGGGATTCTCTAGGAGTTTCCCACATTTGGGCATAGCTATGATTTATTGAGACTTTAAAGAGTGGTTAAAAGAGCACTAAATATTTGTGAGATTATGCAAAATGGTTAACACTACAACACAGATGTTCAGTTCTTTGAAATGCTCCCATAATCCATGGAAAGAATAGACTCTATCAAAAGACACCTAAGTATAGCAGTATAACTGTTTGCTCAGAAATATTTTTGAGAATCTTGATAAAAAGAGATTGACTAATCTTCTCTCCCCATGCCATGGACTGGAAATCTCCCCCCACATGTCCAGACCCCACTTAATTTTGGGTACTCACTCTATCACTTAGAATTTGTAAACAGTGTACCTTCTACACTCAGTGCTAGCCCGTAAAAAAGACTCAATCTAATTGTAAGACCACAAAACGACATATTTTTTCTTATGTTTCCTCTATTTTTTACAACAGTTTCCTTCTTCAGTTGTCACTACATCTCTCATTTTAACACACAGCTTCCAATTCGTACAATAAGTAAAAAAATGAAAGACAGAACCAAGTCAGTGAAAGGACAGTGTAAGATGTGACAAGATATTTCCAGCAAAAAAAATCACCATAGGCTAGCAGACAGCAGAAATTTCAATACATTTTAAGTTTATCGACTTAGTACAAGGTAGAAGGCATCATAGCATTCCTAAGAACAAAAGTAACAGGACATCTTATACATCAAAGAATCAAAAGGGCCTTCGTCATGATATTTCTTAACTGAAGAGGGACCAAGACCTGTACCCATTTTCAGGTACACATTTAAGGCTGACAGTAGATTCTCAAAGAGATCTATTTTATAGCAGTGTACAGGTTAGAAAAAAAATAATACAAGATTTTTCAAGTTACTAAAAGTGAAAGTATTCATTGTCCCTTGTTAGTACCTATGGAAGTTGACACTATTGACTTCTGGTAATCTACAGAACTAGTGGTGCCAATAATTTAGATTGTTGAAGTCTCATATATCACATCGTGAGAGCTATAGGTGGTGTTTTTCTCTCCAGCCCTCAAGTATCCCTCAGATAAGCTAAAAAATAACTCCAACTAAACATCTAGTACATTAAAATTACAATCCAGAACTTGTTAGAAAGTTACACCTTTCTGTGTAGCATCTAATTTTTAAGTTTAATTTTCAGTTCACAGTACTCAAGATGTAGATGCAAATAAAGGTGAAGAGAAAGATGGATAATAATAGTCATTAATTTTGTCACTAAACAATGAGGCATAGCCTCCCAGTTTTTATCACTCCTGTCAAGATAGAATATTAGTATTAAACCTTGCCTTTGTATGTATACTGTTTCTACATTCATTTGTATCAAAGACAGTATCAAAAGTTGGTGCAAGAAAGGGAAAGCTAAAGAACAGCAAAATTCTTTCTGAGATAGTTTGAGCTTCGTGTCTGGATTTGTAGGTACAAGATCAGTATATGCCCTGACTAGAAATATTTTCTACTCTTATGAGATCCATAAGATCATCACTGAAAACCTGAAAATTATCTGTCATGGTCTTCTCTGAATGAACAACTGGGTTTTTTTGTTTGTTTTATTATTTTCAAAAGAATAATAAATCTCAAAAAATATTGAGTGGAATTATCAGATAAGACAGTCAGTTAAAAGAGTTAAAGTGACTTTAAGATCCATGTATTAAGTATCACGACAGGATTAAAAATCAAGAGTCTGGAACTTTCAATGTATGAGTCAGCACTGAAGGGCATCTATCAGTGCAGCAGATTTGGAATTATTTCTATCTTGATAACCCGTTTTCATTTTTTGAGAGCTTTAGGGAAAACAAACATGAGCAAAACATTTATTTTCTTGAAAGAGAACGTAATGGGGCAAGTTTTTCAGTCACAAAACATGAAAGTCAGCAATCTATTGAAAGTGCTTAGAAAAAATTATACAACTTAAGAGTCTTACAGCTGTGAGTAACTAACTCTTGGACACTACATCATGTAAGTATTTATCCCAACAGCACATACTACACTTACCAGTTCCTAATTGACCAAGCAAGGTAAAATAATAATGTGCTATTTTTCAAATGCTGTTATTCTTCAGAACTTCAATGCACTTAAACCAGCTTTCAATTAATGGTGTCCTACCACATTCTCATGGACTTATTAGCAGAGCAAAAGAAAATTTTCTGATGAATAAAACCCACCATTGTTATACAAGTAAATTGAAGGGCAGATCAAAACAAAAGGAATAGGAACTCCTTTCCTGAACATGAGAAGAATCAAAGAGTAGTTGTGCCTTCTGAATTTCTCACTATGGAGCTCACAGATGTTTTGGGCTTGAGCTCATGCAAAATAGAGTAGAATCTCACACTTTGGGAATAAAATATCTGTATCTATATAGGTACAGAGATATTTTATTTGTTAGACAGCAAAAGGCAGCATTAACAGCTGATATTAAGGATGGGTATGTCAGAACTTGCTGAACTAGACACATACCTTCCAAAATACTGCTAAGCAAAGACTGTGGCTCCAATGCTGTAAAAACCTTTGCTTTTCTGTGTAACAGTCCAGAGACATGAACAATAATGTTCTCTCCTGTAGCACTATTTTGAAAATAATCCAAATAAACTTCACTGAAAATGGTAACATTTATGGATTAAATACAACAATTTATCTGTTTATAGGTAGTATAATGTGGGTACATAAAACATGTAAGAATATTTTGGAAGAGATGTCTGAGATACACAAATGGTAAAGCCCTCTCCCTCCAAGGATACTGAAAGTTAAATAGTTCTTTTCTTCTCGATGAAAGACTTAACTAAAATAAGCAGTATGAACAAACCTCCAACTGTGAACTAATTAAAGACAATTCCCTTTCATGGTTTTCCCTCTAAATGTCATTTGTGATTTTATTTTGCTTTCCCAAGTTTGTCTTACTTTACATATCTGTCTTTTATAAGGTTAATGCAAAATACTAATTATTTTAAATACTGAGCAATACAACCAAAACCTCAGAAAGTTTACATCAGCATTTATTAAGTCTAGATAAAATAAAATTTTCAACTGTGATGACATGTGCAGGCTCGTACTATTAATACTCTTTAGATTTACCAAGCAATAACAAAAGCCAACAAATAATGTATACAAAAAATAAATCAGGAACCCATTATTTTGATTTTATTTATTTAAAGTTGAACACAGCATAATATGCAAGTATAATGCTGAAGTCAGCCTTTAAAATATCAATGCTACTCCAAATTAAGTAAAGTTTTCAGCACCACCAAATCAATCTAGCTATGTGACAACATAAGTAACAAAACCCAGCTGACTCAGGCAACATCCTTGGGGTTTTGTATTCAATGTACCCAAGGCACATTGCCCTGTGGCATAGGAAAAAGGAAGGTTGAGATTTTTTAAGAGTTACAAATTAGCATTCTTGGTGATGTAAGAAAAACACAAGGTACAGGAAGAAGCAATTTAACCTGTTTGAGCAGGAGATTGGACTACAGACCTTCCAAGGCATTTTCAAATCTAAATGAGTATACTATTTTAAGCCTGGGAAGTCTCATCCTCCTCCTTAACAAAGATGTTTTAGCACTACTCTGGCAATATGACACCTTTTTAACACTTGCTCCATATGCTCCTTAACTGCAGGGATGTAGGTGACAAGAAGTGACCTGACAGCCTATCCATCTACTATTTTACTTTCCAACAGCCTCGCAGTCATTCTTATATCCTGTATGCTATTCCTTGTACATCATGGCATTTCTTCATTTCCCATGTCTGGCGAACATGCAATGATACAGTAGGCATTCTCTTAATTACTCACAAATTAATATAGTTCTGGATGTAACCAGCTGGGAATGTAGTATTCTTCCCTACAAATTGGCCACCACTGCATTAGCATAACAAAGTAATGCCATGATTTAAAATTGAGCAATAAAGCTATAATTAATTTTTCAAAAAGTTAAGTGTAGTTCTCATTCCCTCTTAAGCCTTCTAGGCACTTTGTTAAAGTCAAAAGGTCAATTTTGCTATTCTTTGTACAGCACACTGGAAATAATTTCAATTAAAAAATTTGTATTTTTTCTTAATTCCGTATGCAAAGTGGTAAGAAATGCAATATCAAAATTCCTACCTGGCTGACATAATTCATAAAAAATACATCAGATTTTTTACTCTGAAGTAATGTGTCACATCTGTGACGGCACAGAGTGGTCATGAATAGACGTGTAAAGCAGAAGTATTTAACAATTATTCCCAGTGCACATGAAAATATCTTCTGCTGCTAGGGAGATTCGTGAAACCTGAGAAATCTCTAAAACTGAAGAAAATCTGCCATTAGAGATAGCTGTCAAACTTTTCAGTTCTTCCTGTTAAGGCTTATAATGGAAATAAATTACAGTAAATGTTATCTTAAAATATTTATTCAACACAATTACACCAATAATTTCAGATTGGCAATAATTTAAAACTGTACACTATGCACTAGATCAGACCAAGGAAGTGAGACAGAGTAGTAAAATACAGCTTTAGAGAAACTCAGCCTCTATTCAAAACATAAGCTAACTTACCGCCAGCGTCTCAGCTCCAAGGAGTAGGTTTATGAGCTGACAACTTGACAGTATTTCTTTGTGATGACTGGCTGAGGATGTCCAATTGTCATACAATAATTTTCAGTAATTAGTATACATATTAGAGTAACTCATCTTTTCACGAGAACAATGTTCTTTTGGATAAACAATAGCTTCTGCAACACTAAATTATAGAGGCCAAGATACTAATTTATGGTGGGTTACAATTATACATGTTGTGGGCCACAAGCACTCTGTGGGCTGTGTAATGAAGGCCAATAGTTTAAAAACTGATTAGAATTACAAATAATCTGCCAGGTGTTTTCATTGCTGTTTTGGAAGACAGCATTTTCCCAGTCTTGAATCTCCAAAGCCAAGATGAAAGAAAATACTATGGAAAACTCTATGGTCAATAACATTTGAGAAACATCTTTCTCAAATTGTGTATTATTTTTATATCACTCATCAAGAATAAGGGTAGCACTGTAGTGACACTACCACTGATGTTAACATAAAATCTCATCATTTCAGATATGTGTTACACTGACCTGGCAAACGGTTCCCTTAGACCATCTGTAAGAGGTTTGTGGTCACAAAATAAATTAAGAGTAGAATAATTATAGAAGAATGGTACAATGGACAGTTGGATTTTTCTGTACTTACATCACAGGGGTAAGTTACAACTGTCTACCTCACATCATTATATGAAAATCTGAAATATTCCTTTTAAATAAATTCAGAATAAATTTTAAAAAGTTTCCAAAGCCCTTTCTTTTTCTTCTCACTAGAATTTGAATGCAGAATTTTAAATATATCTAAAAAAATAATATTGTATCAATACGTGTAATGGTTATCTATGATGGATAGCCAATCAACAATGTTACCATAAGCAAGTTTACCATAAACATGAGCTCTAGATTTCAGGGATCCAGCTATAAAATAGAACATTTAATAAAACAATAAAGAGAACGAATAAAGAGAAAGAAAACGAAACATCTAATGTAGTGTTCTGAGTTACAGGGGAAAAATAATAGTATTTTCATATTAAATCATAGAATCATAGAATATCCTGAGTTGGAAGGGACTCACAAGAACCATCAAAGTTCCACTCTTGGCCCTGCACAGGATGATCCCCAAGAATCATATCATGTGCCTCAGGAGCCTGTTCCAGTGCCCAAACACCCTCTGGGTGACAATCTCTTTCCTAATATCCAAACTAAACCTACTGACAGAGCTTCATACTATTCCCTTGGGTCCTGTCACTGGCTCCCACAGAGAAGAGATCAGTGCCTGCCCCTCCTCTCCACCTCACAAGGAAGTTGCAGACTGCAATGAGGTCTTGTCTCAGTTTCCTCTTCTTGAAGCTAAACAAGTAGAGCATTTACATGGATAGTATTCATGTTTTCATTTGGGAATGGCCATGATGTAAACAATATCATCTGTGTTCTTTTAACAGCTTTAAACAGCTCGAGATTAGAAGGGGCTTTAGAGAAAACAGGTCATAATGCAGGGTATGAGCGTATACTTTGACATTCAGAATGAGAAAAAAATCACACTCTTGTGGATTTAAAAGATTAACATTAAGTACTTTCCAGTGTTAAAACTAAGGAGCTTTATGAGACCATACATGTCATTAAGATATTTTCTGAAGTCTAACTGTCCTGGGAAGTCCACTGCCTATGTACACAGAGATTTTATGGATACAAATGATAAAATCTGTTGCATTATTAAATTATTTATGGATTATAAATATAATAAAATATTCAGACCAGGTCTGGTACTAAACACATATTTGATTGAAATTGCTAAGGGAAGGTAATTGCTTTGCTCAAGTGGCAAATGTAACTGTTTTCAGAAGTACTATATAACGAACATAAAAAATATAAAAATAAAATATAGATATAAAGAACATTAACTTGATTTGCAGTATCCAAAATGTCAAAACAGCAACACCATTCATCAGTTCAGAGTAAAACCATTTTGCTATCACTCAGTACAGATGCACCTTATTAAATTTTAATTGTTAAGGAACAGTAAGTAGATGGGGTTTACCTTACAGATTTCCTGAGAGCACATGCCACTGTTATACTTTCCAAGGGTTGTGTTATAGATGAAATAACAGGATATTCAAGTTTACATTTAATATTAAGAGAAAATACTAAAATGTCAAAGTTGACTTTGACTTAACTTTTTTTAAAATTACAAATTTAATTTTATTTAATTACAAGTTGCATACTAAAATATCCTTATTGAGTGGATACTAATTTAATTTTTTTCCTGCAACTATTTAATTTTCTACTTATAAATCCTTCAAAATTCATCAAATCTGAATGGCAAAGTTTTTAGACACTTGAACATTTTCTGTATTGTGAATGGATGTTTCCAAAACCATTGGCACTCTCCAAGTCTATAATTCATTTGGATAAAATCTTGTTACAGGCTACAGCTTAAATGAATACTGCATTGGAAACATATAACCTAATGAACATTAAAACATGTGTTGAGCATATGTGCTTAACTGAGGAATCCCTGAAATTTTTAAATAATGCCTTAAAAATCCAAAATATAGCATTTCCACCTATTTGTAACAGATTTTCTAAATTCAGCATTTAAAAAAAAAATAGGTATGATCCTTTCCAGTGCAGAAGAATATCACTATGCAACAGCGGTTTCCTAAACCTTATTGCACCAAAAACAATTGCATTTGTGGAAACTGAAGTGTGAAAAGCTTTTAGGAATGATAAGAAGGGAACTGAATAACAGTACATGTTTCTGCATAAGGGTAGCTGCAAATGGTGATCTTTGCAACCCAGTAAAACCCTTCAGCTTCATTTTGGGAGCCCATTCTGCCTTTAACTATCTCTGTAAGATAAATATAGGTCTTGATTAACATAATGTGCAAAATATTAAAGAAATTGAGGAAAAAATTAAATATTTTAAAGCCAAGTTTCTGCTGAAAATAATGAGGCTGAATATATTTTGGAGAGAGAAGATACTTTATACTCTACAATAGTAAAAAGATGTTCTTAAAAAAATGAAGGTAGACAAACCCATGAAACAGGTATCATGGTCCTGATCTTCTAAGTAGTCTGTAGATGATTTTCTTTACCTATGCGATGCTTACTGTAGATCAAGTTGAAAATTAAACAATAAATGCTTATCAAGAAAAAGGTCTTTGCTACATATCGGTTAAACTTGGATTTTGAACTAATTTGGATATTTACAATTAATCTAGGTTTCCGTCCTTTTCTTGGTGGAGTCCTCAGGAATTTTCAGGTTTTAGAGGGAAAAAAAATAAAAGACTTCTAGCCAGTCTCCTGACTTCTTTATCCTCTAATATACAGTAAGAGAATCCATATCTAACAGATCTGCTAAGCCCTGCTGTGTGACCAGCCCACTCGAACTTCCCTGTCAAAAACCTACAAAACCTGTTTATGTTTTTATGATCATTGTATTCTAAGGGAGGAAACTATTAGTGCAGGTCTTTGTTCAAGTGCGTTCTGACACAAGGAAAATTTGCTTATGCAGGTCTTTTTACAAAACTGCATTCTAGCTACCAGATTGGATTAGGAGCCCTGAAAAAAAACAGCAATTTTTATCTATTGGGCAAACAGTCCTGAGACACTAATTTATAGATTCTTTAATGATTTTAGGCAAAAAGGAATGATTTTTTTTTCTTTTCTGTAAAACATCCTCTGTTTCTTTGTCCAAGTTGTTTGTTTTGCCTGTTGTGTATATGAAGTGTACTGTCATATCAATCCCCCTGTAAAAAAAAAAGCAAACCAAACTTCCAAACTGGCAAACTCTCTTTCATTCTTATCTGACTGCTCTGTACCAATGCCTACTGAAAACAGACATGCTTATTAAAACTCTATGTACCAGCATTGGATAATCCCTGTGCAAGCTGACATGCAAAATGCTTTGCAGCTACTTTAATCTCTGACATAATCAAACAAGTAACATCTTCTGACCACCATTGCTCAAAAAAAGGAGCAATATACCTTAACAAAGAGGGAAGGTATGTACTAGCTGAAGAGCCAAAGGCAACTTCAAAAAAAAATTAAATAAGATTTAAATAATGACTTCTGTTTCTATTAGCAAAGAATAGGTCTGCCCAGCTATTAATATCTAAGTAAAATGTGTATTCAAATCACACCTATTTGGTTTCTCAAAAGTGCTATTTCAGCTAATTTAACCATTCATTCCTCTTAGGGACACATTTTGCTGGGAAATTCAAGCTACTGAAATCAACCTGAGTAAATCATGCAGTTAAGTGATTTTTGATAATAGAAAATTTTGGCTGACTGAAAATGCTTAAAGACTGTGGAAGTACAAAATACTGGTGGATGACTAGACGTTTTGCATTCCATATGTCACAAACACAAGTCTCAACTAACAAACTTGTGATCTAACTACCAGCACTGGAACTGCAGTGCTAGAAAATATGACAGATAAATAATTCACCTGAAGAGATTATTATTTTCCAAGAATGAATATAATTAGAATATACAGGAGGCTTTCCCCTCCTTCCTTAGCAGACAGACGGGATCATAAAGTAATAAAACTGTAGAATTGTGTTCTTTCCTCATGTCTGCTACTTTAATTTGATTTGTACCAAATTCAAATATACTGGCATATGCCATTTGAGTTGAAATAGCTCCTTGTATTCTCACTGGGTTTATCTGCATTGCAGAAAGAGGTATAACCTAATTTCCTGCCTTTGACTTAATCAAGCAACCTCTGAAAAATTATGGTCCCAAAAATCCTGTTATTCCCAGCTAGTACAATCAACACACATTATTTCATGCCCAAAGTGGTTAAAAAGGGCAGAAAATGTCTGCCTTGCAGTTTATCAAAACCTCTGCTCCTTCATCAAGCAGCAGGAGACAAATCTGCTGGATCAGGGTTACATTTCAACTCCCAACACTCTAAGTACCTTCTATCCATATCTTTAGGACATAACACTCTTATTGGAAGGCTAGCAGGTTCTGAGTCAGCTTCTCTCTTTTCCAGTAAAAAAAGTGAAGTGTTATGATGGGATGCTTAGTTCTATGCTGAATCCACTATAAGAAATGACAGGGAAGAGTAGGAGATATTTCTGTATTTCCAGCTCAATAAGGAGGGTTTCAAAATTTTTATTTTATTAGATATACTAAATTTGGGGGCTATGTGCAACAAATTCAGACTCAGCACATCTTCTGAATGGTAATCTAATGAAGGATATGTTTCCTCAAAAATCCTATCTTTTTTTAGACTAACATTGATGAGTCTAATAAGAGACAATACACGTTCTGACTTTTGGAACACATAATAAATTTAAGTACACATCCATTTGAAATTCTTTAAAAGTACAAGCTTCATTTCTTCAATATATCTTAAATTTTCATGATTTTAAAGGAAATACTTAAATCACTGTGCTATACTGACACTATATATTCTTCAGAAGCTTCTCTTTGAAGAGATAGTACAAGACTCCCAACACTTCAAACTGATGTTTAGTGTGTGTGTGATTTCACTGTCATGAATTCCAGTAACACAGTTTTTGGGTTGTTTGTTGGACTGTTTACTGAATTTCTTTGGCCTCAGGCAACTGCCTATAGTACCTTATGACATTGCAGTCATCAAAAAGTTCTACAAAGTCATTGTGGCTTGTTTTTTCATCAATGCATTGCCAACTGAGACACTTTGAAGTTAAGACACTTTGAAGTTGAGACTTCAGATCCCTTCTTCTCTAATTAGATAGTTTTAAATGATTTTAAACTAAAATTGCTCTATCATATAATGGTAGGTTCATGACTTTTTTTAAAACAAGCAAACAAACAAAAAACCAAAACAAAGTAACCCAAAACAAAACAAAGCTATTTTTGGCTGCAGTATGTAAGCCATAGCTATGAAACTGATATTACTTTTGCATAGTTCTCTTGCTATTGATTATAGAGTCAAAATGTAAATCACCTAGTAGAGAAGTTTTAGTGGTTCAAGTTTTGATGCATTCTGTGTAATTTGCCAGACATACAACAATGCATTCTGGAAATTCCCCTGCTATTCAGTTAAATAATCTTTTGGGCAAGCTATTTAAAATACAAAGTTCTAAGCAATTACGTAAAGCTCTAGAATTAAAATTTCATAATGAAAGGGCAGATGTTTACACATCTTTAAAGAATACTTCCTCAATTGACAGAAGACAGGAGGTTATGGCCTTTTACTGAAGGTGATGCCTTTCCTAGAAAATTTTTCTTTTTCTTAAAAAGTAGTCAAGACACGTTCATTGAATCATTACTGAGTAACACAGTTACAACTGACAATTATCATGCATCTTATCTTTGTAAGAAAGGTGAGTAAAAAGAAGCTCCAGATAAAACTAGGGACACCAATGCGTTTCCAATTTTCCTAGATCCCTGCTAATCAAGGTCGTGGATTTAGGATAAAGACGGATGTTTTTGCTGACAGGTAATCATCTTATTATCATAAGTTGGGAGTTTGGCGGTTATTTGTATTTATAGTCTCTCCATAAAATACTGAAAAAGCAGGCTATATAGGTGTCATTCCTTTTCTGATTGGATTTTTTTCCCTTTGGTATATACATGCAGCAACTAAACTGAGGTAAAGAAGTAATTTAGGTTGATGAGGTATTTGAAAATTTTTGCAGTTCCTTACTGCAGTATAGACACCACACAATTCATATGCCAGTGAGTCAGTGAGCTACAAACCTAAATGGAAAATAATTTATCTGTTCAAGATAATATACTTGGACAAAATTAAAAAAAAAAAAAAGCTGAATCTTCACTTTGGTGCTAAAAGCCTCTGGTTCTTATTACAAAGGTGACATGCAGTTTTGAAGTTTGGCAGGAGAAATAAAAAATATACATATAGGCTTTAGACTGTTCTGGTGAAGTCTCAGTGAGTGCAGTCCTACTGACTGAACCGATTCAATGATTCAGGCTTCTGTCTATGGACCACAAATATCAGCTCCAGAACTAAAAGAACATTCAAACGAAAACATTTTCTTCTGTGGCTCTCCAGATGAAACTGAAAGTGTATGTGGGGATAACAGGAATTGAGATACCATAGCTCTGTACTTTGCTTAGTTGCAGAAACATACTGAGTTGGGTTGATCACAGACAGGGCATGGTTTTAGAGTTACTGCCTCAGGCTGTCAGAAGTCTGAAAACCTATAACATCACTCAAATACAGGTCCCACCTCCTTTACCTCGTGTTCCAGACAACTTTTCAAATCTAGGATTGCTAGTAACATGGGAGCAACTATGATTTAACTATGTAGCCCGAGGATTCCCTATAGCAATGTAGAATCACGAAATCTGATTCCACCAGCTTTAGGGTGTGCTTTGTCAGAAAATGGACGAAAATTAGAAGCAGGTACTCTCAAACTTTCAGAATGAAGTGACTTGAATTTCACATAGGGTAGATCAGTGAGAATGCATCACACCAGTGCGTCATGTACAGTAGCTGACCTATTAATTCACTCCAGACCAGGTTTCTTATTTTTACAGCCCCAACTGGGCTAAGTCTTATTTATCTGAGAAACTGTCTCCATGTACAGCTCATTACAACTGAGACAGTCATATTTGCTCCATGACACAGTTTCAAAAAAGGATTCTTTCATTAAGGTCTAAACTGAATTTAGTTTCAACTACACAGTATTCTGGATGTCTTTGTTCCTTGTCTACACAATAACCACGGTGACCTAAAAAGGTATTTCATTATAGAATATGCAAATTTATAGAACATGTCACTGATTACTTGCCTTTAAATACAGAAGCCTGTAAAAACAAAAATATTGCTCAGGCTGAACTCCACCAAAGTATGATTATTTTTTTCTAGAATTGTCTGACATCACTTGCCTACAACAACAGCTATCTGCGAAACTGAGACCCTTATTCAGGAGGTTAATGCGAGCTAGGAACTCCATTCAGTGTTATTTTGGCTTAAGGGCATAATGTCACAATTTGGTGCATCCTTTAATGACTTTTTTTTTTTTTTTTTGAAGGCAGCTTACAGCTTAGACCTAGTTCAGTGAATTTCCTTGCAAGGTCCTTGGAAAATGGGGATGGGTGGGGAGTACAACTGATTGTGTGGCCAAATTTTTTGTTCATGCCTGCTTGCTGATTTTTGTTCATTTCACAAATAAACAAGGCATGAATACATCAACCCACAAACCATAAACAATAAAGAACTTCATCCTGTAAGTTTGCTACGGCCAGCAGTTTGTGGCTGAATCTGCTATTTGTCATAAGATAAATGATAAAGTGATTGCCATTTGTCACTGAATACACAAGAGAAGTATTCAGCTGTGAATCACACAAATGCAGGCAAAAGTAAATACTGATGTTCTTTTGAGTAACTTCTTATAAAAAGATCTGCTTAACTGTAAAAAATTATTTTCCTAACTATCTGTACAAATTTAATATGTTAACAATTTTATGTGAACACACACGTACCCATAAAACACATAAGCATTTACAGTATAAAAATCTAAAATTTACTACAATTCATTGTGCATAGCAGGAAAGGATACTTCTATATAGAAAGGTATTTTATAAAGTTAGGTGTAGAATTTAATTTATATGTATTGTTCCCATTTTTGTACTGTTCAGTGATTTTTAATACAAACTTTTTTATGTTTCTGGGAGTCACTGGTGCTTGACGGCTTTCAGCTATATTAATAGAGTTTATAACAGTACCCATACATTAATATAGTCTGTGTTTGATCTAAACTCTGACTGAATTTAAGAACAGCCTACATTTTCCCTTGTTAGATTTTCTGTCAACTATAAGTTTATTAATTTAACATTATCTACCAACAAAATAAGTTAAAAACCCAGTAACTTGAGAGGTGGATGACATACTAGCTGGAGATCCTTCATGAAGAGGG
>JAWMRA010000078.1:107763388-107808689 GCA_035584735.1 Pseudotriccus pelzelni
GAATGACTAGAAGAAAATATAACCCACAAATGAATAGTAAATTATAAAAGAGACCCAGTGGATTTTACCTAATACTGTGATGATAAACAGCCCCATGGATCTAAATCTGGTTTTCCCTGTTTCTTAATTCAGCTTTCAGCAGTATATTATCATATTTCTATAACAATCCCTTCTGAAATATGCCATTTTGTAGATTATTTCATTAGTAATACTGTGAATATCTGATGAAACAACATATCATGACTAGCTGTCCGAACCAGACGTAGATTTTCTGATATATCATTTCCCAGAAAAAAAAATCCTTTTCTATGAAAGAGAAAGTACTCATAGGAACATGCTGATTTGTTTCAAAATGAAAAATATTTAAGTCAAGATAAAAACATTCTGATCAAACATTTGCAGACCAAAGGTGGGGTTTTTTAATAATAACTGATATAAAGATTTTTTTAATATCTCTAACATTTAAAGTAAATTCTTTTTAAAGTATATTCCTCATCTTTAAACTTTCTGCACTGTGATAAGGAGACACTATTGTTGCTCCATTAAAGGAATTTCCATATGTCCTTTCACATAAGAGAGAAATTCTCACTCAGTTTTAGAAGAAAGATTGCTCAACTTGGTGCAATTTAAAGCTGCAATGCTAAAGAAATATCAGTCTATTTCCATCTTCTTTTCCAGTATCATGCAGCATACAAATAAAATAATAAAAATATCTGGAAAAACTATTGGGAGGTATGAGTCTCTTTAGCAGAAGACTAATAGATTAATAGAGTTAGGAAGTTATGATATTGCTACTATTTAGAAGTAAAAAAAAAAAAAGTCAAAGTATTAGATATTTGTTAAAGCTTAGCTTAATATATATTTTGCTTAATATTTAATATTTAAGCTTTGCTTAATATAAAGTACAAGTCTGTATATGCAGAAGACTCAAAGATCTATACATCTGCACTTCATGAATATATTATCATGTGTCCAATAGCAAATACTAACGAGGACAAATTTGAATATTTCAAGAGAGTTTTGGTCATTTAAAATGTCTTGCTCAATCTTCAAAAACCACTGCAATCATTTTTACAGTTCCTTTAATTGAAAGTACAATAATCACATTAGCAGCAGAAAATAAGCACAAGCAGGCTTGTTTCAAGGTTAGGAAAACAAGGCACAACATAATCATTCTGAACGTGATCCAACACTCATTACAAATTGTTATGTCAAAGAATTCTTATCTGTGTGTTTAATACAGCACATATCGGCACTGAACCAAATGGCAGTATGATAGTTTGGGGACTGTACAGTCTCTGTAGAATAGGAGGTAATGAGATGCTATGGGAGGAGTTACAAATAGCACAGTGATAAAACAGGCCTAGAAAGTATCCCTTCTTTATTATACGCGTAAGTTTCACCCCATTCAGTAGTGTAGCCTCTTAGTAAATCAAAAGTCACACCTTGTATTTAACTGTGCCATTTGTTATGTTTATGTGTCACAGTGTTATCACTTGGCAGTCCTCTCTCCTCTACACAGACAGTCTCTGGAAAGTTTGCAAATCAGTAACTCGGGTTTCCAGGAACGCACATGATGTGTGTTCCTGCGAGAACCAGGCACACAGGTGCTTCAGATTCACATCCCTTTCAGTCCTGATCAGGAATAGAAGATTTCTGTCTCTCAGTGCACTGCAAGAGTAACCCCACAAAATTTCTTTCTCTCTCTGTATCTGCTGAAGTCTCTAGTCTCTTATGAAGATTCTCTCGTTATCAGGACCATTCTTTAAGTCCATTTCCTTCATAACGTCAACAAGAAGTTGTTTAGTTTTCTCATCAAATTTTTCACCTACTTTAGGATCAGTTTGTTTCTTGACAAGAGATTGTTTCATCTCCTTTATGGATTTAACAGTCCCATCCAGTCTCCAATAGAGAGGGATTTCTTGCTTGAATAAAGATGTCACTGTCTATCCCCTTCCTGACAAGCTAATTCCAACCTTCTTCTGTTGGCAAAAAGTTTTTCTTCCTCTTGTTCTTGCTTACTAGCTTTTACTCACCCTCACAAATCCTGCACTTTTATTGCAGGACATTTTATTGGACCTTTTCATAGACCTCAGACTGGGATTTTCCATCTCACTGGTCTTTCCATTTATTACTGCATCATTCTCTTCTGCATAAGGTGTAATGGCTCATACCTGTCCATCTTAAAAATGAGGTAATGAGGATGACTTGTAATTCTGACCTCCAAACTGCACTGCTAGTTGTGCACCTCTAACTTTTTGTACTGACATGTACATCTGCATTTCTCCTTAAGTAGAAGGAACTACAAAGTAACTTTCCCTTTTCAGGGCTAAGAGTTTGTTTTACTGCTTAAATCTGTCTCTGAATCAACCAAAACATCTAACAGCAGTTCTCCCAAACTAAAAGATACAACAGTTGCTTGAGGTTTTGTTTTCACCTTAGCTATGAATACATATGGCATCACCATATATATTCATAACCTATATAGGAAAAATCCACTTTTAGGTTTTCCAGTTCAAGATACTTGTAACAGGTGTTTTTCAACTATCAAGACAGGCAGTTCTCACTCAGCATTACATCTCAATGGAATTTGTAGAAACCCTAGATAAGAACCTCTTGAACTGCTTCCTTTAAACTGGACTCCAGAAGTTGGGGCATCGCTTTTTTATTTATTTCTACCCTTGGGCAGAAATCCTCCACATGTTTTTTCTTACTGCTTTGACCTTTTCTCATATTCTGCCAGCTTATCTTGGAGATTATTAAATGCCATCTGAACATTTTGCTGCTTAAACATCACACCACTTAAAACTCTTACTAGAAAGAGAAAAAAAAAATCAATGAAGTAATCATTGCTATACTGGTTTTTAGTCTTTACTTACAGGTTTCATTTTTAATTTTATAATAGATAAAATAATATATCTTCTCACAACTAATGATACCCTTATAAACAAAAAGCAGCGGTATGATAGAGCTTATCATGAATGTTTAGAGCACCTAGACATTCTGCCTATCAATCCATATCCAAGGAGTCTAATGAGATACATAACTTTCACCATTTTAAAAAACTGCTTTCATTTTTAGAGAATGGACTGGTTCACCACATGTGAAATATTTGCTTGAATAATGATATTCTACGACACAGAATGACCTCACGGCCAGTGCTATATTGAGTAACTACTGCTTTATTATTTATTGGGAGTGGAAGTGGGAGCTTCACGCTATTTGTGTAATATCTTGTTTCTGTCTCTGTCCATGCCTAGTATGGTTGCTTTAACCTGTAAAGAATAAATATGTAAAGTTAAGAACTTTTCAGAGGTGTTCGCTTTGTACTGACACTTTGTTCTCTCAGGGTTTATATTTCTGTTAGTTGTAGACAGAAGCATAATAAAAAAAAAAAAAAAAGAGAGAGAGAAAAAAGAAGAAAAAAAGCTTTCCTAACTGATTTTCTGCAAGATAACGTAAACTGCAGCCTTGGAGGTAATGTAACAGTTAGCTGCTTAATAAAGAACTTACCACAATGTGCACACAGAAAAGGAAGCTCAAGAGGCAAGTTTAAGTCTACTTTTTCTAATTTTAAGGCTTGGCTATGTAAAATAAATATTATTTTAACGTTAAAATAAAATATTTTTTTAAAATTTTCAAACAAGTCAAACAGCCTGAGAAAGGGAAAAATCTGCCCCATAACAATAAAGCTGACCGCTCAGAAGCCATTTACACTGTCAAGAGAGCAACAGCTGGGACCAATAATAAGCTGCTATCCTTCTTAGTGACTAGCTGATACTCAACAGAACAGATGTATTTAGGAATTTCGTATTTGGTTCTAAATTCTGGAGGTCACAAGTCTGTTCTGAGACTTTCTTCAGAAAAACAAATCTCTTCACTGAGAATTAAAGCATCTGAGGCCTTCTCTGAATCCAAAGAGGGGTTTAGTGAACCATCAGAAATTACATAACTTCCTTTTCAAATAAACACTCTTCCAGACTTCCTAATCATCCCCACATCTTACTTCCTGCCCTTATTTCCTTTCTTGATGGAGGAGTAGACACACCATACAGCAACTGATGCGTATAAAGGGTGAGGGCTCAATATGAGAAAAGATGCTCCTCAAGCAGAACTTCAATTCACAGGATTTGCTCATTCTCCATTTAATTTAATTAGCACCAAATGCCACTAAGATAAAAAAACCTGAATGAATGCATTTCATATTCATTCTTAACTACAGATACGAAGACACATCTTTGTCTTCCAAGAGTGCAAAACCAATTTTTCAAAAGTCATTGATATAAGATGATTTCCAGATGGGATACCTGTGGTATGCCATTTTCCCTCGCTTAGCATTTTAAGCTAAGTTTTGCAGTAGCATTCAGTTTGGTAGTAAATTTTATTTTTGAAAAGTTTAATTTCCAACTACTGTTATTTTGAAACCATCATGTCAGTGTTTCTTTTTCATTCTAGTAACTATTACACAGTCTTTTAATTGCATCAATGGTAAGCAATGGTAAGTCAAGGAGCTGGTATTCAGAGAAAGATGCTATGAAGTACCCATCAAAGAACAGTGAAGACTGAAAGCAAAAGTAGGGACTCATTTACTTCATGTTTCTCCACCAATTAAGGCTGCCAAAAATGGAAATAAAAGTCAAGACTAAATGTTAAAACAGGCAATCTGTTATTCCCAGTTCTTCTGGGACTTTTATAAAAAGAAGAAAGATCAGTTCAAATAAATAAGAATATTTTATATTGAACTATATGCATAACACAAAATATGAAAGGGAATGGCTAATAGAGAAGACTGTTGAAATAAATTGATGAAATGCTATGTGATATATCCTATAATTAAAAACATTAAGAGAAGAATAGAAGAATAATAGAATAGCCTGAAAGAAATTTTTTTTTTAATATTGCCATTATTAATCCTCAGTAATGATTAGCAGTAAGCAATGAAAAAAGACTAGCAACACCAAACTCTTCCTCTCCTTTCCCCCTAACTCCCAGAGTCTGCTTTGACAACCAAAAGGCATAAGCATACTGCCTGTTTCCAGCATGCCACACAACGAAGAAATTTCTGTGTGCTGTGCCTTCTATATTCAGAGAATGACAAAAAGGAACATTAGCCACTGGGATGCATAGTGTGGAAGTCAGAGGGAGGTGTGGGGACTTTTGTTGACTGTAGAGTTCTTTCCATTAGATGGGATCTCTAAAAGCAAGTTCTTATAAAAATTTCAAGGTTTTTTCACTAGTTTAGGTCTAGAAGTTGCAGAATTTGCAAGAGAATTCCTCTTTGAAGAGGCAGACTTCTTCACTACAAAGAAACAATGAATTGCTGGAATGAACTTTCAGTGCCACTTTATGTTGGCATTATCCCTTTCTTCCCTGAGCTTGAACATAACATGTCACTGACATGAAACCAGTGACTACTGGCTGAAGAGCTATGAGAAATGAGAAGGAGATTTTTCAGTAAAGTAAGGGAAAAATGCCCTCAGTTCCTGAAGTTCACTAAGTTCCACTGCACATTGGGTCCCTCTGGATCATTCTGTTTGAACCAAGTGTTTTGAAAAAGCATATGAAGTCTCACATATTGAGCTAAAAAATTTACAAAGATTTTTTTTAACACCCCCCCCCCCCCCAGTCAAGAATGTTATGGAATAATCTCTCAAAGACCTTTCTACATCAACAGTACATAAGTGAAGGAGCTCACAGAAAGAGAGCTGCAGTACAATGATGTAAGAATCATTTTTTCACTATTTAGTCATTTGGTACAATTCAACAATCTGAGCTGCTTTCTTTTGACATTGCTCAGCAAGTTCACCTTTATCCTTGAAGAGTAAGCCTGCTGTGCAATCAGCATATACAGCCCCCCAAGGCCTGCATGGCCTAGAAGACAGACGGCATTATCAGTTTAGACAGAGCCCTTCGAGACTATTTTCAGGAATCAGCAGTCACAGTAAGTTTAGGTCCACACTTCTTAAACCAGAGAAGACACAAAGTGCGTGGACTTCTCCATTAATTAAGGATGCAACTGACCATGAATATTATCAGATTCCTGAAAGTAATTTTTATGCCCAAAATTCAGTTTGGTAGGTAGACAATGTATCACTAATAACTTCTACGGGTGTTTGAACTACAAGCAGTGATCAGACAAAAATACTCTCAAATTGTTGATGATAAGTACATATTTCCTAGATATAATACTGTAAAATAACAAAAAAACTTTAGTAATAATGTAGAATTACTAATTTACTTTTACTAAATTTACTAATTAATTACTTTTACTAAAGTAATTCATTATCCCTTAAAATTTTTGTATTGGGTAGGTCTAACCACAACTCAGCAAAACATTTTTCTGTGTTTTCTATCTGTATTTGCTTCATGTTCCATAAGTCATTTAATTCTTTAAGTTCATTTTTTATGTTTTCCATAGTGTGATAGTTTCTAACAATTTAACTAGTAATAATTAAAAAAAAAAAGAAAAGTGAAGTAGTCAAGGCTAGATTTCCGCATACTATATTTTAAGCACATGATTATGGGCAACAATTGATGACATTGCATACTCAAAGAAAGAAAGTTTCTTTCAGAAGGGGCACTTAAAACAATTAGTACAACTGGCAGAATTGCATTTCTGTAAGAGAACAGCTTCACAAATGCAGTTACAGTTCTCCAACTTGTTGCACAATTCTTATATATGTACAGGTTTTATTATGGTACTTGTATTTTTCTAATTGTCTATGTTGCATGTGGGTATATGTATAATTGTAGGCCACCATCTTCATAAAATATATGTCCCTTTTATTTTTGCTCCTACATATAAAATTTCTACAAATAAGCATTGACTTGCACAGCAAAATCATTATGAAAGACAATAAAAAGTAACAAGTTTTCCATATGATCCAAGGCTGCAACTATTTATTTCAGTTTATGCAGAGTCAGTGCCTTAACTGGCAGCTTTTATTGCTAGACCATCCAGCTACTTACAGAATGTAATACTGGTTTAGACAGATACCTAAAACACTTGACTTCCAGGAAAAAATCAGTATTTGTAGTTGTCATTCCTAGAGCAGTTTTTCATTTAGTTGCCTAACCAGAGAGTAGTCTTCTTTTAGATGTCAAGTTTCCATAACATAGTTGTCCTGTACTACAGACAGCAGAGGATTAAAGCACAGAGAATGACTCCTGAACTCCTCCCAACTTTCTTCAGCTGCAAGTACACAACTTGTAGAGCGGCTGACATTAAGCTGCTGAAAACCTTTAAATTAAAAAGTGTTTTCACTCTCTACAGAAGAGAGGTTAAATTGCTACCTTTTCATAACAAATGTGACTGAAGGCCATAGGACCCAAAAAATGCGAAAATACATGACACAAGGAAACTCCGCTTTCAAAGGCAAGAGTATCTGCTAAACGAAGCTGCAGCTTCCCTTCAATAAACAAGGTAAACATAAAGCTTTGTAGCAATCCAACAGCAATAAACAGGTGGGAGTCTTCTATTTGGGTGATACTTGTAAAGTGGTCTTGCTGCATTAGATTTTGTAACCCAGACTAATGGGCTGTAAGCAGCTAGGTAAATGGGTTAAATTAAGAGGGAGGAAAACACCTTTTGATTATCCTTATATATACATACATATATATATATATATATATATATCATTTAAGTGCACACATGTATAAATACGATATAAATTTCAAGACCTCACAACTCAGTAGGCAAAGAATGCATCACAGTATTTTGAGCTCAGTATTTTAGAAATTTCTGCTTTAGATATTCCCCCATTTTTCTGGAGCAGTAGCCTTATGTATAGTCTAAGGATCTTTTTCCTTATGAAAGGACTGCTTCTGAGAGGTATACTTAAAAGGTAGCTACAAAAAAAGCAATCAATCAAAGCTTTTCTAAGACATGGAAAGTGTGCAAGGAATTGCAAGAATGTGAGATTTTTAAGACCTGTGAACTTTGCAGAAGTGTAATAAGTATCTGTATCGAATCAGGTGAAAATGTCTCATTTCTTGGAAGAACACAGAATCATTAGAAAGAAAATGAGTATATGATAATTAATGCAAATTCCAGTCTAACTGAACTCCCCATAGAGAGTGTCAAACCTTTGAGGAAAAGTTTTAGGTTCAGTATCAGGAATGCTGGGTGAAATGTGATAGCCCATGATAAACAGGATGTCTGAATGATCTATCTTGGCCTAAATTTTTCAAATAATGAAATCTGAGGTGATTAATATATCAGGGCCAGATATAAATATGCACATAAAGAAAACATGACATGTTTTTTGCCAAAGAGTTAGGTTCACATTTGAGCTGTGTTAGAACAAAACTGAAGAACAATTATGCCTCTTTGTCTTCCTGCACCTTTTCCAGGACATTTTAACCAAAGACCAAATCTGAAAATGCTGGCTTTTAAGCACATGGAATACTGGCCATTGAGTCAGTGCAATCTGGTACCAATTATAGAAGGCAGAGAATTTGCCATCAGTTTTTAAAATAAACAAATAAGACTGGTGAGATACTCTACAGTATATGGTCCAAATATCAACTGACTGAATATCTGCACTTTATAGCTTGCTGTAGTGGATAACAGTCCAGTATCCTGCCTAAGCTGAATGAGTCCCTTGACACTTGGTCATTCAGCTGTTCAATACATGAGCAACATTCTTCTCTCTTCCTAGCTGCTGAATCAAAGTACTGTTGTATTATGAAGTAGAATTCATATGCTGTTATCTCAGTATCTAGCTTTTGACATTTAAATGTCAGCTGACCAAACTAAGTCACTACGAATTCAGTAGCATGACAAAGAAGCCTCCACACTGTGATTCACTTGCCTTCAAAAAGGTATATTATGAAGCATTGAGTGAATTTCTTGATCAGTTGAAAGTTGGAGACTATATTACTCCTGTATGAAGAATGCTATAGAGTCAAACCCATTTGTTCCATAATATCATTTAAGCTACATGCTGGACAAGCTTTAAACAAGCCAATATCTTAAGCATGGGAGAGCCTTAATATGCCTGAATATAATTTTAAATAACCTTTTCTCAAAAACCATAGAACATGATTAGCAAAATCATAGAGTATGATCCTGCACAACTATAAATATTACTTATTTTTAAAGAAAGAATAGCCCCTTTTATAAAGCCCCCCTTTTACAAAGTTGTAATTTCTACAACAAAAGAAGTGTATCAGTCTCTAAGATTGAAATATATAAGGTATTCAAGTAGTGTTACCAGTTCAGAACCCTACAAATAGGGTTTCTACATTGATTTAGTCCACTTAACCACGATAGTCCCCTACCACTACTCTAGAACACCAACTCAAATATTGTTCAAGTAAATAACAGATACAGTTATTTGCAGTTATTAGGAAAGGCGCCATTAAAAATAACAATTAAAAAAATAGGAAATAAATGCCCTGAGAGACATTGTTAAATTACTGATTATTTGTATTCTGACCCATTTCCACATGTTCTAAGATTTATTGGTAAACTTTCCATTTAGTAGAGCACAATCTTTACCAGAAAGGGATGTATAATCTCTGTCTTCACTGTCAAATTTAGGAACCTGTGTGAATCAGTGATTTTCCTAATGCTCAATTTAAGATTCTGTCATTGATAAGAAGTCTTGAAGTTTTTCAATAGAAATTACAGGATTCTGAAAGCTGCTCTGAACAACATGAAAGCTTTTTTTTTTTTTTTTTAATCTATGTGACTTCCCTATAGTATCTAACAAGTTTATACAATATGCAAGTAAAAGAATAAAAAAAATGAACAAACTCTTAGAAAGAAAATGGTTGTTTCTTCTAATGCTTATAACCATGTTTATACAACGCACAGTGTTCAGTAATGAAATTCAGTAATTCCCTTTTGTGGATTATACAGTTTAGTAAGTGATACAGCAGATATGAGCTATCATTTACAAGAAGATGCCATCTGCTGAGCAAACACGCAATCAGCAGGCACTTCCTATTACACTGGAATTTTTTTGTCCTTTATTGATTTTCTCCCTTGCATTTCTAAAGCCCCTCAAGCAATCTGAGCCAGCGTAGCAAATGAAGAAAGCAAAGGACTTCTCAATGACCCCAATATCAATTCTGCTTTGTACTTTATGCTGTCTCAAGGCTATGGACCTCATAGGTTAGTTCAAGCAAGAGAGAGAAAATAGTACGTACAGTGCATGTGTGTGTATAGTTCGAAGGCAACTGTGTAGAAATGGCAGCCTAGCCTTTGAGATTAAACGTACTTCAAAAAAGCATTACAACATTAAACATACTTCAATATAAGCATTAAATTATTCACCTCTATGCAATTTAATTGCTGCTGAATAATACTTCCTTTTTTTTTTCCCCCAACTTGTTGTTCAGTTTGCTTCTGCTCTTTATCTAGCTCATGTACCCTCTGATCCAAATAGGAGACCTTGTGGAGAATTTATGCATAAATAGATGTGTTAGTATTCAAAAGCTATTGTTCTGTGTTCTAAAGCACTAGTCAGTAAATACTGTAACAGTTACCATTCTTAAGCTTACTTTTGTTTTCCCTTCTATACCCATTTTTCCATCATGTAGGTTTTTATATTCTATGCTTTGAAGAAACAATGCACTTTTAAAATAGAAATACCTCTGTTACTTCATATAGTCTTTTTCATCTTACAGAAAAAAATGAATATAAAAAAGTCACTGATTACTTTGCTCCCCGTGTTTCTTTATTTTCTTTCTCCAAGGAAAGTTAGAAATAAAGTTCTGAAATCAAAATATGTATTTGGAATAGCTTCCATGGAATGTGTATAAAGGGCAAAATAAAAATTTATTAATTTTTATCACTACCTCATGCAAAATACAGCTCAGGACAGCTAACAAGAGGAGGAAGAAGAAAATAAAATATCGCAATATGTAATTTTTGTCTCTTTCTTTAATTCACTTTATTATTAATTGGCACCTCAAGAAAAACAATTCTCGTCTATTGTATTAATTTCATTTGCATCATTAATATGAGCACCAAATTTTAAATGACAGAAATCATTATTAATACATGTAGTAAGGAAAATTTTACATTAATAAGTGTGTTTATATAAATGGTATCATATTTATAATATTCAAATTAATTTCAAAGTATATAAAAAATACTGAAATAGGTATTCATATTTCCATTCTGAAACAATAATTTAAACCTGTAATCAGTGAGAAAGTTCTCCCTGGAAATTACCAATATCTTTTGGATATCACATGCATACAAATCTGCTTGTGCAAACTCTGTTTCCAAGCTTTTAACACTGAAGCAAATACATGGGTGTAGACCATGATGTATAACTTATACCACACCTCTCTAGGTTTCAGGAAACTAATGATGTGGTCTTTGTCACCTTGTTTCTACTTAGTTTCAGTTGGGGAAGGGCTAACAACATTAGTCACTGCCATGAATGCCTTGTTTGGAAAATACTATTACTTACTAGAAGAATAATTTTTTCCTTTTAATTTTTCAAATTGACTCATTAAATCTGCATCAAAAATAAACTACCCATAATCCATTATTGAACTGTTGAACTGTTCAACAACCCCTGCCTCTCCTCCAAAAGTGGAGAAGTACTGCTTTATTCAGACTGTGTCAAGAGACCTTCAAACAGAGTAACACTAAAAACCTTGAGAAGACAATAACCCATGACAAGTTATGTAGGTAGCTGGATAACAGAACTACTAACCTACAGACTGATTCTGAAAAAAAAAAAACCAAAAAACAAAAAACACCTTCTTGCTGAGGCAGCAGCAATTCTTGCATCTGGGCTTACTGAAAAAATATAAACTGAACAGTTTCAGTAGATGTTGATCTTACTTGATTGTGAGAATGTTCTGTAACAAGGATATGACTTACAGAAAAGTCCCTGTCTTGACTAATAGCTAGTTTTCTCCCCGTTGAGTTGGAAACAAAAATAAAGGAATTTTGCTTTCTCTTTTCTGGCAATATGGTCCATTGAAAATGCCCTCCTCTTTCAGACACTTACAGAATAATCACTTGTTTCACACTGATTACTGTATTTTCAATTTTGGTTCCTAAGAGTCTTACTTTCTTTGGGGGGTGGATGAGGAGGAGGGGGAAAGGACAGGAAAGAAGCTTCAAATATCTTTCCTATCATAAAACAACTTGTTACCATGAACAATGCATGCCCACCTAATACATGCCCTCTGCTCTCTATTACCGCTGCTGTAGCTCTCAATATAAGCAAAGCCCTCAAAAATCTAAAAGATCACCAGATCTAAAAGAGAAAGGTCTAATAATGAAAGGAATATTTCTCAGTCAGACAAGTTCAGTTAGTATTCTGTTGGAGCAGGTGTTGACAAAAGGTTATTTCTCTGAAATCTTTCCTGTAATTTAACCTCAGGGAGCATTAATACCACTGGTATAATCTGCAAACATGGGGAATAGGCTATTAGGTCATCACTGTACAACTGGAATAAAATGGCTCTTTTGCCATACTTTCAAGATGATAGAGGTGATAACTGAAAAATGTCATAACAGTAGGAATGCTTTACCAGAAGTAAAATAAAGGCTTGGAAGAGACAATTGTACTTAATTAAGTCAATTAAGTACACTTAAGTAGGTTAAGGAACTGTTTTTAATACAAAAATCTTCTATTTCTTTTTCTTATCATAGAAAATAGACCCCTTATGAGAGGAAGGAAAAACATTATTATCAGTAGCATCCATAAAGCAGGGAAGTGAAGAGGGTCCCCAGCATGCCATTACTGGCGGCTTATCCATTAGTTGCTATCTTTAGCTTATAAGTAAGAACTACATAGGAAACAAGAAAGTATTAAACAGGCTTACCTTTCGTAAGAAAATAGAACACCACAGTTAAAACAGACGGAAAGATTTTTCTAATACAGGAAGCAAGAAAGGTCAAAAATAAGGCTGGAATCGTGCTGGTTTATGCTGTGTCACAGCATAACTGCACAGCTGCAAAATCCTGCTCTTCTGAGCTATTGACTTCTGTTTCCCTTTTTTTTTCATAATGAAAGAAAAAATGCTAGTGAATGGTCCAGACTCTACTACTTTTACTCATGGCTGTCTTTAATTGCATCTTCAGTTCTAGATCTGCTACTTGTCTTTCAAACTCTTCTATGCTCTTGACATCTCCATAGAATCACAGAATCACAGAAGGTTGGAAGGGACCTTAAAGATCATCTAGTCACAACCACTCATGCTATGGGCAGGGACAGTTTTCACTAGGTGTTTCCCCTCTTTCAGTTTGTACCCAGTACCCCTTGTTGTATCACTACAGTTCCAGATGAAGAATCCCTCTCCAGCTTCCCTGTAAGCCCCATTTGGAAATGGGAGATGTAGATACTAGATTCTGTTATTGAGCGCTTGCACAGTTCAAGGTCACAGAATGGAAGAAAACAAATTTTGTAATAAATGCAAATGGAGATTGCCACTGTTCAGAAGCAAATAAAAATGGTTCAAACTTTTCTCTGTGGAAAAAAAAAAAAGGGGGAATAAAAACCTCAGAAGGACTTCTGGTCATCACAGTAAATCCAACATTTAATTCTAAAGAAAAATAGTCTTTGACAGCTCTCAGAATAAATCTCTCCTATCTGGGACCAGTGCAAAAGGACCCAAAGGGGGTTCTGACTCAAGGACTTACAGTAAAATGCTGCAATGCCTCCCTCCAGTTTTGGCTTGTTCTTTTGATTCCACACGATTTTGGATCAGAATCCAACATCAGAAAACTCACAGCATGGGAGTATTCATTTGAGAATGAGCAGGAAGGAACAATGGAGCCAAAAAAATCCTGTATTTCATATAGTTAAGAGTGGGAGTGTTAATAGTAGAGATGTTTTTTCCAGAGGTATCACAGGTCTCCTTTTTAAGAAGGATGAGATGATGAATCTCAATGTGACCCACCTACCAACTATGAGAAGGCTCTCAGGATACATTATACACTGGTGTTCTAATAATGCACCACAGGAGATCTTTTCCAGCTTTTAGGGGGAATTTGGATGAGAAGAAAGTAATCAATTGTATTGTTTTATCTAAGAAAAAGGCAATGCTTTTACTGCGTCTGTGTGCAACCAGTGGAAGGAACCCACACTAGAGCAGATTGTGAAGAACTGGAGGTTGTGGAAGGGCTCATGCTAGACAGTTTCATGAAGGACTCCCTGTCTCATGTGGGAGGGATCTCACACTGGAGCAGGGAAAGAGTGTGAGGAGCCCTTCCCTTGAAGAGGAAGGAGTGTTGAAGACAACGTGATGAACTGACCACAGTTCATCCCCCATACCCCATCACCTTGTGCCCCTGCAGAGAGGAAGGCAGAAAAAATCGGAAGTTAAGATCAAGAAGAAGGGAAGGGTGGTGGGAAGGTCTTTTAAAATTCTCTTTTGTTCTTATTACCTTACTCTGATTTGATTGGTAATAAATTCAATTAATTTCCCTAAGTCTGTTTTTCCTATGATGGTAAGTATTGAGTGATCTCTACCTGTCCTCATCTCGAGTTACAAGCCTTTCCTTATATTTTCTCTCCTCTGTCCAGCTGAGAAGGGGAGTTTTAAAGTGATTGTGGTGGGCAGGTGATGCCCATCCAAGGTGAATTTACCACACCAGGAAACTTTGAGAGAAACACTGAATTTGATTTTCTGGTATCATAAGGAAAGAAGGATTAGTCTCTGGGAAGTTGCTGCTCAGACAGAAGCCCCATTTCATTCTGACATCCCCACTTTAAGGCCTATATCTCTTGCTAGTGATACTGAATGGAGAAATTAAGGACTTCTTCCAATAATAGTCCTGGAGTTTTCGGTCAGTAAAGCCTTTTCTTGAGGCTTTAAGGCCTGGTAATTATTAAAACAATTTTAATATAACCATTATCCATGCCCTTGCAGAAGACAGCTGAAGGAATCCATCTGTCAAAGGATGAATACAGATGGAACACTCCTTTTGGTGATGCCAAACTTGGGATTTCAGTCAGAGAAGCTAAAGAAATATCAGCACTTATCTGAGGATGGAAAAACATCACTGAAGTTCAGAAGAAAAGAGGTACACTGGGCAATCTTTTAAAACAAACTGTAAATTATTGTGAATAAATAGATACAGATAAAATGTTTCATGTTCTCATGAGTACCTAAATTATGGCAAATAACATAACTCTTCTATGTGAGTTGGTCACAAACTACTCAAAACTAATTCATGGTAGAAGTAGAAAGAAGGTAGAAGAAGAATTTGGAGTTGAAGTAAAATGGTTACTGTCATATTTACCAGAGTCACTTTTCAAACTCCTTTTTGATCCTGAACCTCTATTTTAAGATTTCACACCAAATTCTTATGAGGGGAAAAAAAAAGCTTGTACAATGCATAATAAACCAAGTTAATGGCCAACAGCAATGAAAGTGTAGCCCTAACATCATAGTAAAGAGTAGCATAGCTTTTACATTTTTTTCTCAAGCATCATGAAATTATATTAAAGAAAAAAAGAAATTCCAACAGAGTCTCAGGTACAAGAGAGATAGATAAATATAGACCACACTATAAAAAAGTAACAATATTTTCCAGATTTAATTTAATTTTCTTTTGCTAGTATAAAATGATTATATACACAAAGAAGCTGAGCTGTCTTACAACCCATACCTGCACTTTGGAAGTGCATATGCCATCAGCACTTGGAGAGGGAGATTTCTGTATAAGGAGGTCATAAACATCTCCTAGGTGCCACATACCTAAGAAAATACAAAATCAGGTTGCCAAACATCCCCCCATATTCTCAAATCCTAAAGATTATTGGAACCTTCAAAGAAATAGAAGTGACAGAGATTGGTGTCCATGTGGAAAACACACCCTGTAATCAATGAGTAAAAGCCTTATTTCCAGATGAAAGATTACATATCTGTTCCAGGGATAACTTCAGGTAAAAACTCATGCCCATGGCCCTACCCTCCACCTCCCACCTTCTTGCCCGTATATACATATAGTGGATCTGAATCAAAATCCTGAGTCAGTTGGACAAACTGTGGCATCTGGACTGCTCTCCAAAATGCAGCAACATTTTGAATGAGTAATGACAACGTTTGGTGCTTGCATGAATATATTTTGACTATTCAGTAGCCCAAGGACACAGTTTAACTGGTGGTTACAGACAGGCACTTTGTTTAGACACACCAAGGGGTAATCGCTCTAACAGACTATCTACAGAGACCAGGCCATCAACTATAAATTGTACCCTCTTTTATACTATATTCAAAATTCACCACCATTCAACTGCTGCTTAGGTAGAGAGGTATCTCAGCTTGTGTGCACTTCAATCAAACTTACTTTTACCTGCAAATAGCTCTTGCAACTGGTCACCTTCCCTGTATGTGTTTCCATGTCTATAAGTATGCCTTAAATACATATATATTTTATATATATAATCTATATTATAATCTATAATATACCGTAAATTGTATATTATTTATTATACATATGTTACGTATTATATATTATTAAAACCCCATGCTTTTGCTAATTTATTGTAACTAAGACTATATTACATATAGCAATGTTAACTTTGCTTTACTGCTGACAGACTGGTCATTCTGCAAGTGACAGGAATGGAGTGGTGCAACAACAAGTAAACCACAACACCTACAGAGTGAAATTCCCTCTCTTACCAAGAATGTATAGCTTTGAGATACATTTCTGACTGACTACATACCTGGGACGAAAATAGTACCTATGACTCGCTGTATTGGGTTTGTGTGGCCAGGATTTGAGAAGGGGGGGAATGTACAGGTGTGGCTTCTGTGAGAAGCTGCTAGAAGCCTTGACGAATCCATGCTGACTATTCCTGATGACTTTCTTGTCCTTGTGAAATGTGCCTGGAAAATGCTGTCCAGGATTAGCTGCTCTGTCTCCTCTCCATGGATTCAGGTGAGGCTGACTCACCTGCAGTTCCTGGGGTCCTCCTCCTTGCCTTTCTTGAACACAGGAGTGATGTTTGCCGTCCTCCAGTCCTCAAGCACTTCTCTCAGTCACTCAAGCATTATTGATAGCGGCCTCACAGTGACATCAGCAAGCTTCCTCAGCACTCACAGGTGCACCCCATCAAGGCCCGTGGACTTATGTATGTCCAGTTTGCATATTCCCTGACCTGATTCTCTTTCAGAAAGGGTTGCTCCAGCTTTTCCCTTTGGTCTCTAGGACTTGGGATTTCTGAAGGCTGGATCTTGCAGTAAAGAGTGAAGCAAAGAAGACATTCAGTACTGCAGCCTTTTCCATGTTCTATGCCATCAGGCTTCCCGCTTCATGCAGCAATGGGTTCACATTTTCTGCAGTCTTTCTTTTGTGATCCATGCATGAACAGAAGTCCTTCTCGTTGCCTTTGATATCTCTTGCTAGATTCAATTCCATCTGGGCTTCAACTTTTCTAACTGCATCTCTACATGCTTAAGACAATATTTCTCTGCTTCTCCCAAGTTACCTGTCCCTGCTTCTGTTTTCTATATGCTTCCTTTTTGCATCTGAGTTTTACCTAGAGGTTCTTGTTCATCCACGCAAACCTCCTGGCATTTTTGCCTGACTTCCTACTCGTTGGAATGGACTGCTCTTGTGTTTGAAGGAGATGAAATTTGAATATTAAACAGCTTTTTTGGGCCCAAATATAATATAAAACTAGCAATATTGGATGAGAAGAAAGTGGTTAAAACAGCCCTTTTACCTTAAAGTGTTAAAATTTGTCACAGTTTCAGTTCATCTTTCTTATGATAAATGACCTTGTATAGGATGCTTCATACCAGTGATACACATTAGTGGTACACTTTAGTCATAGAGCTGATGAGTTCAAATCACAAGTATTTGCTATTTGCAGAAATCTTAGGTCACATAAAACAATTTTAGTTTCTTTGCATACTAACAAGCTTTCAGTAGAAGCGAACTGTTTAACAGAAGTGAACTTAAAACACCACTCAATTACACTATTGGATTACACGGCAAAATCCAAACTGAATCAAGTACAAAAAACCTACAGATAAACACTGATATTGCTTTGACTGACAGAATACAATCTCTATAATCTTAGACTTTAATATTTTTCAATATTAAGTTGTAATTATATTTTCAATAGATTCAACAGTTTCTTTGAAGAAGAATGGGATTATTGAATAATAAACTGTTACTGTAACTAATTATCTACTGAATCAGAATGATAAACCTAAATGATATTGTGAGGACCTTCCCAGGATATACAACATTGTTTCTGATACTTAGTCTTCAAACCCACAACAAATTTGCACTTTTTACACATTTCCTTAGGTGAACTAGGCAGAATATTTCTTTCAAAGATCAGCATCTTTATTACAAGGTGTCATTAGCTTAGTTAAAGAAAGGAAACATAATTTCCCTTACAAAACCCAAAGATTTCTAACTGGTCAAACATTAAACATACATGTGCACATGCACACACAAACACGCACACATGCACACTGCACATTTCACTTTCAGTGCGTGTGAACTGCTGGTTCCAAAATATTCAGCCTTTTAGTTTGACTAGTCTTTGAAATACCTGTAAGAGAGTGCAGGCCCACAGTAACTTAACTACCCTTCCCAAAATTCAAGTAACAAAAAGCATAAAGGAAGAGAAAAAAGCACACTGCCCATATGCATCTTGATGAAGCACACCTAACACATTTAGGCACTGCAAAGGGTGGGAGCTGAGGGTTTTCCATGCACCAGCCGGGAATCGAACCCAGGTCGCAAGAATGGGAATCTTGCATGATACCACTACACCACTGGTGCTTCCCTACAGGCTCTGGATAATCAAATGAGGAGTCATTCAGTGTCATTTCACTCTAATCTGCCCCAACGGATCTATTAACAAGAACCTCAGTCACCCTGCCTCAGAGGCAGGTCAAAACAAGGACAATGTAGGAAAAATAATTCTGTACCAGAAAAAAAATTACCAGAAGAACGTAACACATATCCTAAAATACTGACAAAAGGTCACTGATAATTAACTATTGACCTTTTCCAGGGAAGTTTTGAAACAGCCAACATGGAAACCCCTAAAAATTTAATCTTTTTGTTTCTTAAAATGTGTATAAGTAGAGCCAGTCTTCTTTTGGGGAAGGCAATGATTAAAGGGCTTCAGAGACTCCTGCCAAAATGCCTCTGGTTATAAAAAGACTGAAATTTCAAAACACCAAAGCCAAGAGAGTATTTCATCTGAACAGTGCAGAGTAAGCAGATATGTGCTGAAGCTGTAAAGAAATGAAAGGAACAAAACAATAACTGTTCCATTCTGATTTCCTATACCGTTCACATGCAGCAAAATTGTTTTGATGCATACAAGGCCACCCATGACTCTAGAAGTCAAAACAATTCAAGCAAGGAGGCAGTAAGAACATAAATATTCAAGCAGAAAAGGAAGTGGACCACAGCTGAAAGGAGTTCTTTGTTGCAATGTGTACACTCTCTGTACAGGTGTTGAAACTTTTATCACAGCTTCTGCAGCTTACTCAGGAACTCTGACCCCATTTGAGAAGCATAGTAGGCATTTGATTTTTCTTTTCCTAAGCTTTCATACATTTAGCAACTGTGCATAGCACGCAGACCTGAGATTTTTCTGATCTAACAGTACCTCTAAGATATACACAGCCTTCATGGGAAACAGGTTAATATCAGGTCAAATGCACTGGTTTTCCCCAGCTTCTTTCATTCAAGATGTTTAAAGTAATATGAAGGAAAGGTAACACAGATAGGGAGAGAGTGTCCATATGGACAACAAATCCCAGAGTATTCCAGTAAATGAAAATTTTTTTTCCCCACCCAAATTTGTGTAAACTTCGTATTTCAGCTTCTTCTAAAATCAGTGTTGGAATGCTTTGTGAAAAAAAATGAATTCATTAATTCATTGTGAAAAAAATGAATTCATGAATTCATTCCCAAAGGCAATCCTATTTCTGGATGCCTCTACACAGCACTCAACATCAGTGTGTTTGACAATTTCCTCATCAATGCCATCACCATAATCTGAAGTACACTTCTGATTATAAAAAGCAGATCCTCTTCAACAGACCTATAAAACATCCAGAGAAAATATGATACCCATTTGAGGAAACGGAGACTGTAGAACTCTCTTTCTCACACTCTCTCATATGAAGAAAAGGCGTAGGACAGGAAATGAGACTATTTAAACTGCACACACCTCTGGAATATCAGGTGAGCACAAGATGCATTTCTTATATGTACTGCATGTTCTAAATGCAAGTACGCAAGGAAAAGATACACTGCCAGCATTTCTAGGAGAAACATTAGAAGACAATTCTCTATTTTGCGGCTTTGTAGGAAGCGGACAGTCGCACTTTTTTAGTCCTGTTGAAGTAACCTGTCAGGGCTCTGATAGGATACAATTAATCAAAACAAGCACTCAAATTCTTAAACTAACATGAGACAGTGTGTTGACCCCTCTACTATATTTAGTTATAGCCTTTGGTTAAAACACTTCTTATTCAGTCAAGAGCTCCAAAAATATAAAAGGTGACTTTCAAATAAAAAGACCTACAAACAACCTTTTCATTCATCCTCTCGGTAACATGTAAGAGGAATAAACACAACTTTTAACTTTCAGGAGGGATTACCAATTGCTTTCTCCTTTAAGATCTGATATGTTACATCCTAGGTCAGTGGTCTTGAAAGCAGAATTGAAAGAGTGCAAGGGTCAGATAAAATACCATTCCAGAAAATCCTTCCAAGAGTAAACTTAAATTATCATAAGAAAGAAATAAATAGAAATCTGGGGCTGTATTAGGCTAACTAAGAATCCTGTTTTTCCACTAAAGCAACATTTAAAAGCTAATACTTCTGAATATAATTCTATGTTCAGCCTAAACTCATTATTTCCTGGGACTAGACTAAATGGCAATCTGAAAAGATATTTCTTCTTCAAAGGATAGCTTTAGATCATCCTTTGAAGACATAGATTTAGCTCCTAGAATCCTTCATTATCAGGAACTTGTCATAACCACTCTCTGTGTCTTGAATCTAAACTTTCACACACATTTCATGAATTGCTGAACGTGTAGAAGGACAATAATCAGGGTATACTCACAACAATACTAATTATGTATTAAATAAATAACGCTCTAAGGATTTCTTTTGTGAATGTGCCCAGTCTTTCTAGGATTCCTGTAAAGTTGTAGTGCACAAGTTGGTCTCAAGTAATAACGTTTCTAAAACCTGTTTTCCATGAACTCCCCTTTCAGTCCTGATTCTCCGCATTTGTCTGTATATGTTCTTACAAATCTGAGTTTCCTCTTTCAGCTTATCAGTTAATTCTTCCAAAATGGGTAAGATCTACCTTCATTATGGCAGTTATGGTGAAATAAAAATTTTATCCTTCAAGAAAGATATCAATGAAATTAAAAATAATAAATTCAGAAAGCTCCATCACTAATTTTAAAATGTTCTAATAATCCCTTAAGTAGCTCCATCAACATCAGGACTAATGAAGCCTGGTTTATTATCCATTTGTGTCCCATCACTGATTTACCTTGGTACGTTAAGGTATGAGCTCTGACTTGGACCATTAATAAAAAGTATGGACGTATCTCCTCCTTTCTTTAATCTTTTTATCCCCTCCCTTTTCCAACACTTCTTGTATGGCATTTTTGGGATCTAGTAAGGAATGCTTTCATGCTGACAAGTGTATTTATTTGACTCCATCATCAGTTTCTACAAAACTTGTAAAAACCTAATTATCTTAAAGAACTTGTCAGATTACTTTGCTGAAACCAGACAATAAAATCCAAAGTTTCTGGGAGGATAAAGAAGATAACCAGTCAGCTATATAAAACATCTAGTGTCCAAAGGCAGAAGAAACTAAAAAATGGGTGTTTTTTTTTGTTTGTTTTATTACTAATGCACTGAGAATACTATGTACAATATAATTTAAAGTGTAGCTTTTTGGAATCAATAAAATGAAAAGTTACAAAATATGTGTGCATAGTATATTACAAGAATTCAAACAAAATAGAGAAAAACAGTATTTCAAAAACTATATTAATAAATATCATATATGAAAAAAAAATCATAGAAGCTTTTACCAAAATGGTTTTGGGACTGAGGTTTCTGTTAACAAAAAAAGAATTTCAGAATTGTCCTCATTGTATGTATTTTGTCTTTTGCCTGATTTTAGCTGTTTTTCTTTTAAGTAAAGATCAGAAAAGTTGGATGATAAATTTCATCCTAAAGCAATTTGAAATTACTCCCAATATGCAAAACACTCTAAGAAATATTATGCTCCAACCCTGGTCATGTTCAAGGCCAGGTTGGATGAGGCTTTGAGAAATCTGGACTAGTGAAAGGTGTCCCTGCCCATGGCAGGGGGCTGGACCTAGATGACCCTTAAGGTCCCTTCCAACCCAAACCATTCTATGATTCTGATTCAAAATACACTTCAGGGGAAGTGTGAGAAAGACAAGGAGAAATTAGCTACACCTACAGAGGAGAAAACCACAACAGAGTAAGTATGAGCAAAATGTCCCAGTTTTCAAATTGCTAGTACATAGGAAAAACATTATTCAGAAATGTTTTCCCCTCTTCCAATGTTTTTAGAGCAAACATTTTGACAGGAATGACTTGAAATACTGTCACACTGTGCAGGTAATTAACGAAGACAAAAGAATAAAGGATTAATAGTTAAGTATGAGATCAATTTTAGAAGAAGGGTTTCTTCTAATCTTTGAAAAGCAAAGTCAGTGTAGATACAGAAAATAGATTTAATGCATACAGGTACCTTTTGTAATGTAAATCTGAGTAACATGATAAAAGAAAACTTACAGTGTCAAAGTTGAAACACTCCTAATAGGTCATATATAAAATTTAAAAACCAGCATGAATTAAAATAAGAAAGAAGAGCGAAGAAAAACAGTGCTGAAAAACACTAGTTCACATCACTCATTCTGTCTTCAAACTTATTGTTGTATATGACAATTGTCATTTTATAATTTGGATCCAATCCAAAACCCACTAAAGTCACTAATAAATACACCCAATATTTTTCTGATTCCTAAAATAACTCCGTTACCTCAGCAACTTTTGCATGATGATCAGAAGAATCACTTTAAGCTTTCTGAATACCACTATTATTTATAAATATTTATTCAGTTCATTGGTTTAACCATTTTTTTGAAGGAAATTGATAATAGCAAATCAGCTTTACGCTAAACTTAACTGTGGTTCACCTTTAGCATAAATTTAAGTTGGCCACCTAATGCAGCAGTTCCATGCTCCACCTCATCCCTGTTGTGCATGTCTCTCTTTCTCTTGTATTGGTCTTAATACCCAGGTAGTACATGCTGAAGTATTGCAGGTCATCAAACTCAGCTGGAAACACATGAAAAAAAGAAAAATAAAAGGGGGAAAAAAAAAAAGGTTTACTAATAAGTATTGGTTCTATTTGAACATAGTTGTGTTCTAGATATCAGTTGGTAGCAATTGCTGGCATCAGTAATGGGAAGAAAACTGTAATATACAGCTGGAAAGAAACCAACAAGAATATGCCCATTGGTGGCTGTCATATGCCTGTATCTTTACTTTTGTAGGGCAACTGCCTTGCTGATTTGTTTTTTTTTTTTAAATTAAGATCTGGGCTTGTTTGGAACATTCAGCTTCTCAGAAATCCTCCACCTATATTCTGGATTCCACTGCAGCCTTGGCAAGACCTAGTTATCTAGATGCACAAGCCACAATGGTACTGGGCACATACAAATGAAAGGCTTTCATATTTTATTTACGCTTGTTTACATACACATACTTATACATACATATAGACAAAACAGAGGTTCTGTTGTGGGCATCTAAATCCTGTTCTAGGCATTTTCTACTGGTTCCACATATGGAGCTGTCAATTAACTGAAAATCAGTCAGGCAGTGTGAGGAACTCCAGATTTTAGACTGCAAAGTACAAAATTTCAAAATAAATTCTAGACAAATTTAGCAGAAAACACAAGAATTTTAAGTAAAATAGGATATCACTATGCATGCTGTAAAAGTGTATCACATGCCCTCTTAGGTCAAACTATTTGATAATTTCAGAGGACACTTACACTGTCCCACTAAATGCACACTTTCTTCCAGACAACTTAAGAAGCAATATTAAGCAGATATGCATCCAATGACTAAAAATATCCAGGTCACTTACAGGAATGTAGGATGTTTATGGTATTTTTAATAATATTAAATATTAATAATACTAAAACAAAATAATGTACAAGAGAGTTTTGTAGAATCTATCAGTTTTTATTTTTAAATCCATATTTGTATTTTTACTTTTACAGAGGACCTTAACTCTTAAAGATACAAAATATTCAGGCATTCATGTACTTTTCAATAAAAGATACTCATTTACTTGCTTGTTTATAAATATTCAAGACTCACTTTGCTGTTCCAACATTTTGCATCTTCCTGGATTTCTGCTTTTTGCTTCACTAACTCCTCAAGGTGTTTTTCATCCTTTATAATCTTCTCCTCTGTTTCTTTTAACTTCATACAGTATTCGGTCCAAATAAATTCAGAATGCTTTAACTCATTCCTAATAGAAATACACACAAAGTGAATCCATCTATTTGGAAATATTCCAAGGTAGTCCCTCTCCATAAAGGAAAATGTAAATCAGATCTGAATTAGTAAAGATTTATTTTGATTCTCTACTACGTTTCTTGAACAGGTAAGCATGAGAGAATTTCAAAATATCTACCCTGGCAGGTTCATGCAATTTCAGCCAGATATCAAAACTACTCATGCTGTCAGTTCACTTGCACCTAAACAGCCTGCCAACATTGGATCTTTGTGCAAGTATTGGTGTAGCTAAACACAACTCTTTGTTTCATACCTCACACGTTTGCAAACCAAAGTAAGAGTCAGCACAGCTAGTGGCTGAATCTACTTCAGAGCCACCTCACTTAATCCACCCACTTCACTGTAACTTTGTGGGCAAATGTCATTTGTGAAGTGAATTTTTTACTGACATCAATTTTTCATGTTAAAATGAACTAATAGGCAATGTCAAAGGAAAGGATAAGGACTTTCACTCTAAATAGCAGATTTAACAGCATTGTAAGAAAAAAAACTTATCATAATTACAGAACAAGATACTAATAATTGCAACAGTTGTCAGAACGCATTTAGGTCTTATTATAGGTTAAAAAAAGGGTCTTTTGTTATATCTGTGTATGGGAATAAATTTGGCAAAAGGCAAAATAAATAAATAAATAAAGAAAGAAATAAAAAAAAAAATCAAGTTAAAATTTTTAAATGGCTGCTGGTGTTTGTACCTTGCTTTTATTATTGTTTCAGCGGGCAGAAAAAACATTCCCTACATGCTCCCCAGGAAACAATTCTGGTCAATAATATATCCAAAAGTGTGCCTTAAATGGCAAAACAAGTCCATCACAGCAGAACTAAGACCAACAGTTGTTGAGTTTTACAGACGTCTATTGCATTATAACCCAAAAAAATCCTGAACAAGTGTTGCATACGTAGATGCAGATAAGGCAACAGAAAACAACAATAAAAAGGCTTCATCACTAATTCAAGAGCCATTCCTACAAGATTATTTTATAGATCTTCCTCCTTAACTTGCTTCCAAGGTTTCATCTCGTGATGAAGACTTACCTTGTGAAGTGTCACGGCATATATTTTTAGCAACTTTCTGAGTTGTGGTTTTCTCATGAAAAATTACAGCACTGTCAGCCACAACGCATTTGTGTAAAAGTAACAGCCTGTGCTGTATGATGTACAACAGCCTCAGTATTTTCAGTTTTGTGCAATCTTCATCACTTTCTCAGTGATGGCACTGAACATAAAGAAACAGATTATGAACTGCAGAACAGTCTTTCAAGTCTGTGCCACCACAAATCTGTCTTTCTCACACCTATCGATACCACATGTTATTCTAGTCCTCCTCAGATGGCAGCTGAAAGGTCAGCTTTCTCTGTAATGCAAGCATGACTTCAACTACCAGTCTAGCAAATAGCTGGGAAAAAAATTAACAGACATAGTAAAAAAATAAAAATAAATTTTTTCACTGAGGTATAGAAAGAACAGTTTTCTACTTTTTGCCCAAAATGCTGATATTCCTAAAAACATCCCTGTCATTGGCATTTTTAGTTTAATTCAGTCACACAAAATCGGTTGCAAGGTGCAGTCTACATCACTGTCATGGGGTATGAATAGGAAATCACCTAACTAGGTGAAACAGAAAACATACATGGCATACTTCTGTCAGTATAGATGATAAATTTCTGGTATTATTTACCTATTGCCATTATCATAGGTATTTTACTTGCATTATGACTTCTTTCAAAAGAACAAAAGAACAAAGGCATTTGAATGCACCTCAGAACAAAGGCTTGTTACAGGAAAACACCACACTTTCTTTCTTGCACATGAAACAATCTCTAGAGCCTTGATTTGCACCAAGACTACCAAAACAAAACAGAAAAACTGCCCACATTGCCCTATAACTGCTAAGCAAGCTGACAGCTGTGACACAGTGACAGAATTCTAGAGGACACTGAACAAAATCTTGCACAAAAGACTTTTAAAAAGTGAAGTAGTCAGAAGGCAAGATGAAAAATTCTAATGTCAGTAAAAAATGGAGAATTAAGATTAAATGATCAATTTTCATTGAAAGAATAGATCAACAGCATGGCATCTCAACATATCATATCTGTTGCTTTGATGTATTTATGAATTATGTGAAAGGGCAACAAGTAGTCAAATTAAAAGTCTGCATATAATGTGACTACAATAGGCAAGGCCAAACCAAACAAAAAAAATTAAGAAAAATTTCAAGGCAAACTAAGTAAATGGGTAACAAAAGAGTACATATCATTTAGTGTCCAAACTCAAAAAGAAGTACAAGATCAGAGAAATTAAGTACATTTTAAAGTTCTAAATTAAGAAACATATGTATGTATTTCCACAAACACGCAGAAGGTCTACTCAATATTTAGCAAAGTTAAAGAAGCTAAAAAGATTAAATTAAGTAAGAAATGGAATAGAAAACATTAGGGGAAAAAAGAGAGTAATATGTTCCTCTTTAAGTCAGTGACGTGGCTTAATTTGGAATACTGTTTTCATTACCTTTCAACCCATTTCAGCAAATTATATCACAGTAATGATAAGGAATCAGAGGACATCATGAAAAGGCCATAAAATACAGAGGACTTCTGAAAGCACATTGAAAATAATGCAAGTTGCTTTAGAAAAAGAAAGGAAGAATGAACAAAGTCCTAAGTCATGGAGAATATATGCAACAATACACTGCAATATTTATTATTGCATACATCTTAAGGCTTAGACTCCCAAACTACAGCAATTTGCTTACAAGAGGACAAAAACACATAGCTGTTGATCACATCTGTAAATATGAATCAACAAAAGTTTAAAAGTTTAATCATAGGTATAGAGTAGAATGGTTAAAAAAAAAAAAGAAAAAAAAAGAAAGAAAAAATAGAAAAGAAAGTATACCTTTAACAATTTTTATTCTGGTATTACATGATAAAATCACCTCCAGCAATGGTCACTATAACCATTGCTAACAACTTTTGCCAGCAGCTTCTAATTCAGACAAGTTGATAGAACATTGAATATACCAGTGAAACACTAAACTGACTTGTACAGTATCTGAATACATAGCAATAAATCACACAACATTTTTGATAATACTTCTTACTCAGTACCTGATCTTTCCCATAATTAAAAGCAACATGAGGCTTGCAATGAACTTAAGAAGTTACAGAATCAAGGTCCATGCTGTCTGATTTCTCTCAGCTGGAACCCATGGAGGAGATAATGAGCATTTGATCAGATCATCTCTATATACATATTTAAGCTATAATTAAAATTGCAAACATTGTGTAGACATTGTGAAGCTTGCATTCACAAGCTCGTATACATCAAACATTTATTATTTCAAACACCTCTTCTTTTGGTTAGACATACACAGTGACATTAATTGGAGAATTATTTTCAGAAGTCACTCTGGCTTTGACAAGCGTTATGACAAAATTCTGGTTTCAGGGTTTGTGTAATAAAATACTTCCAATTTAGCTATATATCTGACTACAATTTTAATTTTTCATATACTAATATTCTTTCCTGAATGCAAATTACGCTCTGAAATTAAGAGGTTAAGCTTTAGTAACTAAAAATAAATGTATTGACTGTAAATCTACCTTAGAGGTAAAAAATATATAATTAGCATGAATACCTCTAATGTAATGCCAAAATTATTCTGAACTCTGTAAAAATAAGGCCAAGAAATTCACTATAAAGTTTGGGATCAAAAAACTCTCTAGTATTGCTAAGCTATCCCTCTTACAGAAAAATACAATTTTTAATCCTACATTGACTCCTCCTTTCTGAGACACAGACAGTTTGGATCCTATTACAAGAGCATAGACATCTTATGAGTGCAAGACTGGAAGTTCTCGAGCAGCAACATCATGCCTCCTGGGTAATTAAGATATGAACATATTACAGAAAAAGCTATGATCCTTCTTTGGTTCTGTTGTTTAGCGCCAATGATAGTGAGATCCACAGTGATGTGACATCTTAAAGAAACAGGATTATTGCATCTAAACAACATTCCTTTGTTCAGGAATGTGTCAGTAAAGTTTCTCCTGTAGCTGACTATCAAGCACAGGTGTCCCTGGATAGCAGACATCAAAAGGATCAGTCATATTAGCCCAAGCAATGATTTCCTGATGTTGATAGTTACCATAAAATACGCTGTAAGAGTGCTCTGTTTTGCAAAAGTCAGTGTTACTTTGTGCTTCAAGGCTTATTAATTGGCAAGATTCTGAGGCAGGCAGCAAATACTCCTTCTGTGGGACTGAAAGAGGTGTTTCACGTTTCTGAACGCTAATCAGTTCTTGAAATAAAGTTGCCAACATGTTATAATCTAAAGAAACTGGAAATGATACAACCAACCCCGCCATTTTAATCAGGTGCAGCTCTTTACTATGGTGCATTGAGCACCATAAACAGTAAGCGAAGCAATCACATTTAGTAATTACAGTTATTTCTTGAAGAAAGAACTTAAAATTTAAACAACAAAAAAATGTCTACAGCCACTGTGACCTCTTCTTTATGCCCCTCTGAAAGTGGGTCCCTTCATGGAGGGGACCAAGGTACCCCCAAATTCTACTGTATTTTATTCTACCACGTATTACAAAAGCAGTTGACATACATGCTAAATAGTTCCTATTTGGTACATCAAATGAAAAGGTAACTCACAGCACCCTAAGCTCTCTCAGCTACGCAGTTATTTGAAGACTTGGTTTTGGTCTTCATGGTAGCTGAGCTCACAAAAGACATTTCACTGAATGAATGCAGGAATTACAATGGGCTGTGTATAAGTATACTGGTTTTGGCTGGGATACAATTTATATTCTTTATAGTAGCTTGTATGATGCTACGTTTTGGGTTTGTGGTGGAAACAGTGTTGACAATGCAGGAATGTTAGCAGCGTTTACGCAGAGTAAAGGCCTTTTCCGCACCTCACCTAACCAGCAAGCAGGCTGGATGGCACAAGGAGTTAGGAGGGGACGCTGCTTGGACAGCTGACCCCCAGCTGACCAAAGGAATATTCCGTAGCATATGCTCAGATGCAATGGAGCTTGGCTTTCATGGAGATGACTGAACACCTACCTGCCCATGGGCAGTGGTGAATGCATTCCTTGTTTTGCTTTGCTTGTGTGTGTATGGCTTTTGGTGTTTTTTTATTAAACTGTATTTGTTTCAAGCCATGAATTTTTTCATTTTTACCCTTCTGCTTCTCCACACCATCCTGGCTCAGAAGAAGTGAGTGAGTGGCTGTGTGGGGCTCAGCTGCATACTGGGGCTAAACCACAACAATAAATTATTCATACAGCTTACTTTCCGTCTTTTCAGAAAGTACGGCAAGCATGCTGCTGGCCTGTAAACAGCAGAAATGACCACATTTCTTTCTGACAGTAAGAACTTCTAGAGGTCAATCTTTTCTTTACAAAAATGGGTTGACGTTTGACATAAGATTCTTAGACACGTGCAGATGAGAATCATCTTTGGCAAACAGGCATCCAGTGAGCAGAAGTGAATAACAGCTTTTACAGGTATTCCACCTGTGCTGGGGGTAGGAGTAGCTCTTGTAGTTCATAGTCACATCTGGAAGCATAAAGGGTGTCACAGTGTTCTAGAATCACCCAATTGTCTAGCAGACACAGATGCCCCATCTCTTTGAGGAATATAATGCTGCTGCCAGGAACTTTATGAAATTCCATTGTTTATCCAATAAACATAATTCTCCTCTACAAATGATCAGGGAGTGTTCACAGTACTTCCTGTGAGCTGAGTGGATCAGTGTACGGAAACAGACATCCTGCAGTAAGAGAATTGTAGTATCTTCATTTTGAAGAGACATGGCACTAACCTGAGAACATAAGTTGATTTTCAGATAAGAGATATCCTTCTAAAGTCCTCATTTCTTAAAAAAAAATAAGAAATTCAGTAACAAGAAACTTTTCTCCAGCTCTGTAATTGCTCCTTTACAGCTCTTAGGTAAACTAATGAGGCCAACTCCGTAGTGAATTTGAATGAAAATGGTCCTTTAGAAGAAACAGGGAATGGGAGTTACGTAGGACAGTCCCTTGAAATGGATGAGAAATTAACATTTACTGAAATGAGGTTACAGAGGACACAAGTTTGCACGTACAACTCAACCATTAGCATTAGTCTTACTTCCTTGAATGAAGCATCAGTGAGCAGGACAGGTTTTTAGCCACTACTGTACATGAGGCACTTTATAACATTAACTCTCTGGAATGTCAGAACAGTGCATGCCAACCAAACTCAGGTAGCGTGTAGCGCAACTCGAATTATGGAACTGGCATATAAATTCCTAGTGAACCTCAGTAGTTCTGAATGAATAAGATAGACCAAATTTCATGACTTATATGAAATTTATATACTCCATAATTACCATGCAGAGTTTTTGAAAAACCTGCTGCGCCCACTCAGGTTTATTTTGAAAATTAACTGACGTCTTTCAATTATGCCTGTAAGCCTTCCTCACCTCAAATGAAAAAGAGTCACCGTGTCACTTCCTACGTTGCCAAATAAAACCTGGCATCGAGCCATCGGCATATGGAGCAAAGTCAAGTGCAACCTCATACCAAATATCAAAGTACTTGTTATTCTTGTTCTTTGGCATAGTTATTCTCGGTGCTGACTATTTGTCTGTATATTCAGCAATAGAAAGGAGAGAATTCTTGTCACTGACTGTTTAGTAGCAGTGTGCTATTGTTAGTATTGCTCTAGTTGATAATCCAAGGGTCAGCTCTTTTCACTGCCTTTTGTATTTCCATGAGTTCCCAATGAACATCACAGCACATTTTTGATGCCTAAGAAAATAAGTTTTCTAAAAGATGTTATATAAAAATCATACATAATGTTTAATTGAAAATATAATTTCACGATTTGACTGACTCCTACCAAGTTAAAAAATGATGTTTAAAGATGAAGTCCCAGGAAAAACAACACAACGTGTTGTAAAATCCCATAACATAATGAAGTGTTAGAAAGAGGGTTTTCATCCTGTTACAAAACTTTGGAGTCATTTTGAAAAGGTGGCTACTTTCATGGGAAGATAGTGACCTCTGGAGCAGAAAGAAAGAAATAATGTGCAAAGAAGCCGCTGAGGTTTCAGTCAGGAATCTGACAAAATCCTAACTGAAACATGTAACAGAGGCTGTGCAAGCCTGGCAGTCACCTTTGTAAACAAGGAGCCTGAGACAATGCTGACAGTGACTGCAATTTTCAGTGTTTTTAATAGTATTGGGACACTCCGTTTGTAACAACTCTCAAATAGAGATATGCACGTCTGTTGTCTCTGCTTTTTAAAACATTACAAATATAAGCAAATAAAATCATATAAAATCTTTATCATAATCTAGCATGTCACTGCTTAAACTAGTTCTCTGGATATTAAAAAAGAGACTGAATATTAAATAGTTGTTTTAATTGCAAAGAAAACGAAGTATCAGCTGCTTTTTTAAGGCTATGGGAGGAAAAACCAAAGCTGAGTAACTAACTACATGAACTGTAGCACAATAAAAGCCAGAGATAATTTACTTGACAATTAGAAATTGTGTTGAAATTAAATATATAAATAAGATAAGCACAAATATATAAATATTCACAAATAAATACATATAAATACAGTAACACCAAGTCTATCTTCTTATGATATGGAAAAAAAGCTGCTCTGAAAAAAAAGAAGTTTTTATTCAAAATAGTCTTTAGAAAAAAATATTTTAAGTCTACTTACCAAGTTGTATTTTAGTACATCTCAATATTTCAACTGCATACAATATCTTTTAAGGCATTAGGAAAAAAAAGGTTATAAAATTTTAAAAAGTTACCAACTTGGTTTTTAATTACTATTTCAAATATACCTCATAGCACTGATAGAACTGTGAGCTGTTTCATAAGTTAGAACTAATTCATGATAATTCTCATACTATTTGTGTAATAGGCAATTAATTTTTTAATTTTAGAAGTATTTTGGCATGACTGTAGAGTTATTCAAATATGAATTCAAAATAAAATAAATTAAAAAAACAATATTATGAATCATTTACAAAAAAAGAGACTGTTTTAAACTAAATACCTTGAAAAAGATATTACATTCTAGATTTGTTATATAGAAAATATATAGAAAACATAATAATTATCACTAACATCTGAACTTGAAGAAAAAACAGTATCCCTCCAGTTTCAGAAATCAGTTTTAAGCTACATGGAAATTTGCTCCACTTTCATTATTTACACTGGCATAATCCACAATAGGCATTTATTATAAAAAATAATATATTATTGTCAATATTACAATCAATAAATACCATAAACAAATAAATCAGGAAAAATGTACATTAGTAGCTAAGAATAATTGAATATTGCAAACTTTTTTTGACATCTCCATATTCTGAAACACAGATGTCTGTGAGAAACACGAGCAGAATCTATGCAAATATCAGATATGCGCCTTCTATCTTTCCCATGAAAAATCCTCCATGAAATCAACACATTGAGTTAGAATTACATTCCACGTATGCTAAAGAGACATTTATTAAAGGCCAAGAGCATTATCCTCCCCGGATTCTGTCTGCACTGAGGGCCTATATGTAGTGGTACAGTCACACAGTCCACAGTCTTTGCATAATAAATTTAAAACAGACTTTGATCCTTCCAAAAGACTGTTGTTTTCTGAAAGGGTATGCATCTGTGTAGTGGAAAGGCTCTAAAAGAAACATCTTCATATGGTTTGTATTTACTTTTTCATACACCAGTAACAATCTTTCAGAGTTTCACCCTCTAGATTCAGCTTTTCTTCCAGCAGAGGGCTGTGTTTCTTCATAGTGTCTATATCCTCCCAAATCTCTCTGTTGGCTGTTTCTTAAGTATTTGGTTTAGTACCTGTGGCAGCTGACAGCTTTTACTATGAAAATGCCATTGTAGCTCCAAGGTATCTTGAACACACATTTCATGTTCCGTTAAAAAGGTAATTAGCACAACAAAATGCGAGTATCTGAATGACAACATGAATACCTAGTGAGATTAGGAAATATGTTTCATAATGCTAAAACTGTGGACTACTTTGAAGGCCAAAAAAGGACATTGGTTACAAAAGATCACCAAATATTGCATTAGGATTAGAACTGTTTTATAAACTCATCCTTAATTATCCTAGTATGTAAATCAAGCAAATGTTCAAAGCCAGGGGTGGTTTTGGTTTATGAAGGAAATGAAAACATCTAGCCTTAAGGCATATCTAGAGGAGGCTATTATGACACAAGAACAGCTTTACCAAGATTCCTAGCCTCCAGCTATGTTGATGTATGACATATGTTGATGCACAGGGAGAACAGGCCAAGTATAGATCCAACATCCTTTTAATAAGAAAACTGTTTTTAGCTCAGGGACGCTTCCTGAACTAAACATGGCTTCAAAAAAGCTAAGCTAAGGATACAAACTCAAAGCCAACAAACAAAACATATTCATATTGCCGTGCAGAAGTATATCAGATTTAATTCAGTTTGCTGCATTTAATTTTCTGAGTTTAGTATAAATTTCCAGTGGGTCTTTAAAAGAAAATATGTGACTAGACCACTGATTGCTGAATAAAAACATACATTTAAGCTTGCTTAAAAAAAAAAAAAGTTTATTAGACGTGGTGTTATGTAGCAGATGATGGAAAATTTATTGGTATGAAACTAGGGAAAGTAAAGTAGAATTATCAGATCAGAAAAAAAGTCAGATAACATCTTAAGAGAAGTAAACTTGGCCATAATTTTAAGAGAGAGAAGCATATTTTACTGATGTAAAAATACTTTACTTCTGAAAGTAGCTATAGACTATTCAATGAAGTCCCTTAACAGTTGATAAATTTTGCTATGTTAACAAGACATAAATCACAAATTTGCAAAATTGTAATTTTTACTAAAAGTTAGAAAGACATTGCATGAACAAGTGGCTTATCTTCATCATACGAAGTGATGTCTAACATCAAGATTAATAAAATGTGGTTTACACTGAACTTTTGTTCTACCTCAGAGAAGGTAATTTCTGTAGACAGGTTACATCACTGTAATTATCTGAGTGCGCTACAGGACACAGATGCATCAGGAGTTAGGAACAATGGAAATCAGAGTAAGTCTGAAAAAATAACAGAATTCAATGTCTACTCTGAATAGGTCATGTAAACTCTTAATTAATCTCCTGGGTTTGTAATACTTAGATTAGGGATAATTTTAACATCCCTGAGGGTCTTTTCTCTTTATCCTCAAGTCCATGCTAGCATATTTTTTGTCTTATAGATAATACTATGAAATGTTATCATCCTGAAAATTACAAATTTACTCCAAGGACATGACACCATACTGACACACCCCACTGATAAATCAAGGGAGAAAAAAACTGATCAATTTTCACAGCTGAATTTCATGTTGCTTTATTTTGCTTTTAAAAAAATAAAAATATATTAACAAAACTGAATATGTTCTAATTATATTCTACTGTTCTAAACTTTTGATATTTATAGAAAATGCTAAACAGTAAAGTAAAAGAAACAGAAATGCATAGCAACACAGAAAGATTATTTACAGCTGCATTGACTGTAAGTAATAACATCAAAAGCAAAAAGTAACACCTCTGCAGCAAAAATCCTGAGCTACTGTGCTGAAGAATGGAGATTATATTGTCAACCTTCTCTTTTTACATTTCATTACTTCTGTAGAACTGACCTTTCAGTTGCCACAGGAATTGCTCCTGAAAGCATTTTCTAACCTGTCAATGATTTTTAGTTCTGATTCTTTGTTCAATGTCTTCCTCTCTTTTAAAGGCATTTTAAATTGTCCTTATGAGGCAATTGCTTTTAAGAAAAGCAATCTCTGCAAACTGGTAGCACCTTAACACAGGTTTCTAATTTCCAAGTCAAGAGTTAGCCGTTGGCTGAAACAAACAAACAAACAAACATTTTTCTCTTATATTGTTAAGGATGTGCACTACCTGACATTTTACCTTCGTGGGGAGGGGGAGGAAGCATTTGGGACTGTCTTGCCTTCATTATACACTGATCTTCACTAAATGTTTACCCATCAGTAAACACAGTTATGGGAGACTCTTGCACTGTCACCACACTCTGGACTGTGAGATATTTCTCTAAAACCTCAGGGTGATGTGCACCAGAATACGCACTAGAGTAAAATTGTGATTTTATATTCAGGAACTTACTGTGATAAATTACACTGCTTTTCTACAAGCCTAAGTTCAGACAGTATGTGCTTTTGCCCATGAGCCAGAACACAAACAGCAAACTGCTAAGTAGCTCCTTTCGCTCTCCCCACCCTTTTTTTTTCTTTAATTCTATTGTGTGGGTGCTTGGTCATCACAAAAGGTAATAGCAAATGTCCCCAGAATCTGGAATTTCAAGGATACCTATCAATGGTTATGTCAACTTCCATTAAATACATGAGTACTTTGTTCAAATTTATCATGGTTTAATTTTTCTCAAAACAAATTATTTATTTATTTCTGGTTTAATCTATAATGTAATTCAAATGCATTTTTTTAGAATTATGTTTCAGCTTCTTATTTCTTGCCCAAAATATAGTATTTATTATCATCTTAAGTGTCTTCCTTACACTTATGTTATTTCTCAGACTTCTCTCTTTTTTCCAGATATTTATTCAAGTATACTAAATTCAGAAGAGTAAATATTACACTCCTATTAGAGTAAACACAACTGTAGTCATATCGTAATTTTTACTGTTGGTAATGAATTGACTGAAAAATAACAAATATTCTCAGTTTCAATACTAATACCTTTTTGCACGTCTGCGAGGAGTTGCTGAAGCCTCCAAAGTGACATACAATCAATTTTCATGCCAAGCTTTTTCCTTCACTATTTCTTCAACTCCAAAGCTTTTTCTCCCTCCTCACGATCAGTCTCCAGCTGCTTAATTAGCTCAGTAACTTCCAATAGCAAAGCTTCTGTTTCCTGCTTCAAAGTTAACGTCTTTGCCATCTTTAAAAATACATTAAAAATATTTTTTTATGAAAGCTTAATAATATGCTCTTTAGTCGAACTACATTCTCAACAGCAAGTTGGCCTGTTCATAGCAAGCACAACTGGTTAAATTTCTGTCTTTAAAAATACGTTATAATTGTTCCTTATGAAGGCTTAAACGCACACTCTTAATCCCAACTTCTTCCTCAGAATAAAGCTAGCCTCTTCACCTCTATCAAGGCAAACACAACTGGTTACAAACATAACTTTCAGTTATGTTAACGTTCAGTAGCATTTTCCTCCAGCTTAATTCCAGTGCAAAATGCGACAAAAATGTATTGATATCCGTGGCACAAAATTTTCATCTTTGCCTCTTTGCTTGTGTAAGTAATCATCCAAATAACAATACAAGTTCATAATTGTCTCAATTTTTTCAAGAATACTTATTTAATTTCAATTACTCCACTAAAGTCTTTGGAGACCTAAGAATATTTAGCATAATATCTCAGCAGTGCTGTTTTGCTTGTGATAAACAAAATCAGCATTTCATTTTGTGAAATATGGCTATCAAAAATGCCTGGGTTTTTTTTTTGGTTTTGGTTTTTGGGGTTTTTTTGTCTTTTTTTTGGTAAAAGATTCTTTCAGGTCATCATCCATTGTCCTATCTATAAGAAAATGGGAGTTATATCAGCTAGAGTCTAAGACGTTTCTGTTTTGATTCCACAGTTAATAATTCCCTAAATTATTTTGATTAAAAACTGCAAGCATTGAAAACAAGGAAAACTATTTAAAATCTGGAGTGAAATTTTGGCCTCACTACTGTCAACAAAAATTTTATCACACAATTTACTGCAGATGGGATTGCCTCAGGCTAGTAGTACTTAAAAGGTTGCACACTGGTGCACATAATCTCTTTAATATTTAAAACTTAATTAAAAAATGTATACTCTGACTAAAGACACAAACTGTATAAAACAGAATTCTTTGTTGGAATTATGCAACAAATACCCCATAACAGCAATGCAGTTATTTGTTTTACAGAAAATAAATGAAAAAAAATAATTCTAGGATTTTCAACAACCAACATAACTAGTTTAACTGGTTCAAATCCCAGATGGTTTAAAATAAAGTATGGATCTAAATACAGAAATGCAAATTATCTTATTGCAAATAGGATGACTTAATAATGTTTAATATATCATTTAAAATGTATGTGCCTTTCAGCTTGACAGATGATACACACAGATTTCAAGGGATACTCACATCATTTACATAAGACATGGAGAAGGGAAGAAGCAACCACTATTAGAAATGCAAAGCACATACTAAAAGAGGATAAGTAACTTTTATCACTCAGCTGACTATTATGAAATATTTTTACCTTCATAAGTTACGTCAGGCTCTTTAAAATCCAACTTAGTGGATAATGATGACCAGATATCTTCAACAGAGGCAGCACTGAACTGTTTTGATATCCTATGGGTAGAAGCCACTTTCACAAAAAATTTAGACTGAATTTAAATTAGCTTTGTTAAAGAAACATTACTTTCACTAAGACAAAATTTTCTCTCTTAAATCTTAGACATTTAGATGCTGGTCAATTAAATGGAATAACTACAAGTCTTAGAGAAGAATTATTAATATCACAATTCCCATATAAAATGCATTTCATATTTCTTTACAGAATTACAAGAAACAGATTTCTTTACATCTTGTACTTACACAGATCTTCAGTTTTTGTCCTCATATCAAGAATTTGCCAAAGAGAAACTGTTGTAGAAAAGCTGTTCTTCTTTCCAAGTTCTAAACATACAGGAGCAATATGTGCTGTACTTTTCAGATTCTTCTAAGTGGCAGAAGCATCTAGTGCTCTATCTGTGCAGAAGCAGATACTTTGCACAGCACATCAGATACAGTTTTAGCTTTTTCAGTTTAAGAGAAGTCAACAGTTGAGGGTCAACAACAAAGAAAGAAGATTTTTTTAGATATAGGAAGAAAATACAATCAAGGCATAAGGCTTAAATCGGATTCAAACAGATAGGCATTTGAAATCTGAGAGACCCAAAAGCAGAGATGAGGAGGGCTTTGTTGAAATGAGATTGGGACAAAATTCGTCTGCAAGTGAGAAGGGGAAAGAAGTAACACAAGAAATCAAAGAAGAACCCAAGCAAATCTTAGCTCTCATGAAAACTTAAGGGGCTCATTGGCCTACTGGAGCTGAAAACAAGGGAAGAAAAGATAACTACCACCTGCTTATGCCCACACGTCCAGCTTAAAGGGCACGTGCAGGTCCTTCATATGCAGCTAAGCTGAAACGGAACCTGCGGTCACGGTGTTACATCACACATACATGCATAATGTGAACATACATATATTTGAAAGAACTCCACTTGGAGGAACTCCACAAAATAGTCCATTTGCCATGAAGAAAAACAGACAACAAGTCTATGCCAAAAACAGACCGAGAGAAATACTACTGAAGTCTCCCTGGATCAACAGAAAATACATCAAAAGTGCAGGGAATAAGGAAAAAAAAATCTGTGCAGTAATGGAAAATAGGAAGACATTGGGCAGGAAAACTGGGACCTGAAGAGATATCAAAATAGATACAGAAGCAGGAGTTTGATAAACAGGAATTGGATAAGTAGGCAAACACAGAATTACTCAATAGGTATATCTTACATGAAGTAAAAGTATGCAGGGAAATACAGTGTTTATTGAGCAAAACAGCTAGGACAGCAAGCTCAGTGCATGAGATACGAAGATTAAAAGAGGATTTTGAAGCGGACAATATAACTAGAACTATGTCATAAAGTACCCTGCATCAAAAGAAATTTAAAGTCACAGACTCAGACTTACTTTGTGTACTTTCTGAGTACCTGGCTTTTAAATACACTTATACTGTATTGTATCCTAGGCATAGGAAACAAAATATGTAAAATTTAGAGAAAAAACTGCATGAATTTTTAGTTTTAAAATTACATTTTAAACTTACATTTTTTAATTAATTTTAATTTTATAACCTTTATAAACTCTGTATATGTTCTAAAAATAGCTCAATTCTTCAATGTGCTATTTTTCGTTTAGGATCTATGTCCTATTTTGATTTTAACAAGCATCCTCTCTCACTCTCTAACTTTAAAGAGACATAGTTGTAAACACTAGAGTGTGATTTAAGGGAATTTCATCACTCAAACACAAAACTGTTTTTGAACTAACTATGAACAGCTAGCAAACTTCCCTGAAAACACAAAAATCATGCATTTAATAATGGTATGAAGTATAGGAAAACAAAACAAAAAAAAGATTTTAAAATCTTGGGGTTTTTTTCCCCATCTTATTACAGCATGTGATTAAGAAATAGCCATTTCATTCAAACTTTTTTCCTACTCCCTTTCTAAATTACCTGTCTCATTGTTTCACCAAGCTGAAATGAGGGTAAATTGATGTCATCATCCAAAGGACTCAGACTATTTGAAATCTCTGTATGTTTAGTAACAAGAACTTGGAAAAGATGTGGAAAATATGCATGAGACTTACAGAAAACAAGTTAAGCTAACATTAAAATGAATAAACATCTGGATATGTCAATGCTTATCCAATTCATGTATATTGATGACAAAAAAATGACATTGAAATAATTTCACTGTTTTCACGTTATATTAAATAAAGGTGAATGAGGCAAAATAAATTTCGAATCAAATTACTGTCTATACTGTAAATCAAGATGTGACTGTAGTTCATACACCTTGGATTCTTCTAGCTTCTCTGTTGCAGTTGCAGAAATTTCCCTGCAGAGTATTTAACAGCATTTGTGGAATACTAATCCAAGACAGCTTTCCTGATGTGCTGCTATGATGACATTACTGCCAGAATTGCAGATAAATTATTTAAATATAACTTATCTGTGCGGGCAGCTATCAGATCTTCTTGCTACAGTGTAGACATATGCAAAATTTATTAACATTTGGAAAACACTTTTCCAGTAAAAGTGAATTATTTAAATTATACTAATCATGTTCTCAGAGGAGCTAATGGGAAGCTTCTACAATATTTTAAAATGATATATATATATATATAGGGCTGTTTCTTCATCTACCTACCCATTTTTTTAACTTGCTTTTATACTTGCTTCTATTCACTTGTGTGAATCTGTATAGACTAAGAAAACATCATGTACTGCTAGAGAAAGAACCACAACATTTTCATGTCTTTCCATATTAAAGAAACTTTTCAATCAAGGAGTTGTTAAGTACTGCTCATGAAAAAACATTTCTTACTGTAAATGACAGAAAATGGCACACAGCTCCATTTGACTAGCTACTCAAGATTAGTAACCAAAACTATTTAGTAGATGATATCACTGAATCAGTTTGAGTCTGAATCATCATACATGAATCTATTAATCTTTATGATACATGGATATTACATTATGATATTGTGCTGTATTTATAGTTCCATTTGCCAATACTGTTAAGTGCATTAAAAACAAATCATGACTTATAAATAAATTCCTGGGCACTATTTCTGGGGAGTACATAAGATATGAAGTTAAAAATTTTATAAAAATCAACATAGTAATCATAATAAACTATATATGTTCCTATGAAGATAAAAAGCACTTGGCCATTTTTAACCGTAAATGTACCTGTTGAAAGCATTTTTCCTCCTTTAATTCTAACTCTTGAATTTGATGTATAATTTTATTAATACAGCATAATTGTGTATTTACAAAAGCACAGCTTGCGGTGTTCCACTTGTTCTTGTCTGGAGAAAGAAAGAGAATACAGAAGGTTCCTAAACATGCGGGCTGAAATCAGATTTTCTTATAGCTGATTTTCTTCCTTTAATTCGCAAATTTGTTAGCTTTGGTCTTGAAATTGACTACCAGAGAATGTAACATCTATATTTATTACTACGCATACAATTTGCTTGAAACCTTATCCTTGTTTAATACAATCTCAAATACAAGGAAAGAGATGAAAAAATGCTTGTGGAATATGAAGGAATATTTTCAAAGACATGAGATATGATAAAGAGGGCTAGGGTCAAAATACAATTTACTACAACTAATTTTACATAATTAATCCCAAATGAATCCATTTTTATGATTTTACATTAGTCCTCAGCAAGGATTTTGTTCAAACAAAAAAAAAATCACAACTCAAAAAGGCAAAGGTGACAGCTACTATAGAAACACCCAGAGCAAAATTGAAAAGGTCACAAGGCCTTAGAGACAAGCTTAAACTACTCTTATGTACACAATACTTAGTTCCAGCAAACGTTTGCTTCAACCTTATGAAGGGGTGAAGTTCAGGAGCAGTAATTCCCATGATGGGAATTTAAAGCTACACGACATAAATGAAATGTTTTACGAGAACATGCGGATTTCACAATTATTTTTTCTTTAAACTCTGTTAGCCTTATAAGTACATAAACAAATGATTCTGTGTCACACTATGGAATGTTAACTATTGAATTAATACACAGAACAGGAATGTGATTGCTGAGGTGTCAGGAACCAGAACAAGATACTGAAACCTAGCAGTAGAGCTATTAAAAAATCTAAGAAGCTGTCCTACAAACATGAAATGTTAACCTAATTAAGTTCAGGGGGATACAATGCTTTAATGTGCCTTGGAGATGAACCAAAATAACAATAATAGGGACTAAACAGTAAAAGAGAACCAGATAACCGACACATATGTGGATTTGTTTGGGGGTTTTATGTTTTGGTTTTGGGTTTTTTTTAAAGAATATTCTCCATGTTTTAACCAAAGTATCAGCTTAAAACATTAAAAGTTTTTATGTTACATAAGGTTCTTTTAACTTAATTTTATTGTAAACAGCCTTACTGGAATAGAAGAGATGGTTTGCAACACATTGCTTGAAAAGACAGCCCACCAAAATGAATAACAAAACCTATTTCATAGAATCTTGCTCTGCCTGTTTAGAGAGCAGAAACCTTCATAAGATGCCTGCACAACACAATTCTAACAAAGCATATATAGACTTTATATCTTGCTTGTACTCCGAAGCCCCACACAGAAGTTCAGATTTTCAAACCAAAATTAATTTCACTTAGTTGCTTCTACTTTTATGTAACTATCTTTATTCTGTTTACATCACTAATGAAACTAACAATACAGTCATTTAAAAAAGAAAGGAAAGTTTTGAGAAGCTTTAATTAAAAAACATTATTCTCTTACTGCTTTGGTCTTCCTTGGTAAATGCAAAAATTTTACATGCAAGTCTTCTAATCCTTTTATAAAAGCAAGCTAGAAATATAAGGCGGAATACATCACTGATCAGAGGTATTTTTAAAGGTTAGCAAACCTATTTTCACTTTTCCTACTAAGGGAAAAGCAGCAACTGAACAATTCATGACATTGCAAATCACAGAGTGGATCCTATTTAAGCGATGAAATTAGAGTTAAAAAGCAAATAAAAATAAAAACAATGCAATGTCGGCCTATGTGACCCAGCTGTTTAAATTATACATGTTATTCAGGATCCTATGATGACAGTTGTAACCAACTGGAAAAAAATTGAAAACAAAATGGATAACATATGAGATGAATTTTAATTAAGAAACTGTTGATGGAAGGCAGGTTCACAAGCTTGTAGTCTGAAACATTGCCACATCACTGGACAGGAGACATGTAAGAGTGGAAAAAAATCTACTTATTTCCATGCAACATATAACTGAGATTTACTACAATAAAAACTCTCAAGATTATTTATTTATAATTTGCATAATTCAGAGAAAAACACTGGATGAAGGCTTAGGTAGTTAAGTCTCAGGACCACAAACTAAGGTAATTCACCAAAATACTTTATCACCCTTCCAGGCGACCACTTCTGGATGGTGCAATTGGCATATTAGAGGTCCCCAGTAAATTGTGGTTTCCAACTATTATCAGTGTACAAAAGCTAACTAGTAAAAAAGAAAAAAAACCAAAACAACCCATACCTATATTACTGTCTTCATCAATATAAAATACTGAAAACAAATATCACACTGATTATAGATTTTATCATTCCATATTTTTGCAAGTAGCACAATGAAAAAATAGAAATATATTTATTCCAAGCTCTCTGAAACGGAAAATAGAGTCCAACTTTAGAGTCCAACTGGATGGACAGTCAGAGAAAACAAAGAGCAAGATCAAAACATGCACTTCATATTCTCCAGACCTCAGTTTATTGGTCCACCAAACTCAAACTCAATTCCAAAGAAATGCAAAAAGAACGTAAGCGTACCGAGTTTGCCAAAAGAAATGCTGAATCCGTGGCTATCTCCTACATGCACTTCCATGTACTGCAATGCAGACAACATTGTTGTTCTGTTACCATAACAAACTAAGTGACTTGGAAACTCTGAGCAATATCAAGAAAGGCTTTCAAACTAAGTCTGTGGAAAAGGTATTCTTAAATTAAATTTATAATATGTATAACAAAGTTTTAAGTCACCATATTTTCAACTACGCAATTCTCCTCAGGAAATGTATGGAAAATGCATTATATGAGTCATTCTAGTATGTCATTTGCACATTAATGCTTTTTTTTCAAGTTTGGTGGCTCTTTAAATTTTATGAAACAAATATTTTCAGTGGTGTTGTTCAAAGAAATACATCGATTTGGCAAGCAGCAATTTTTAACTATATCTGTGACAGCTTCTTGGGCTCTGCAAAGTGAAATTGTAATATCCTAAAGGCTCATCCTCTGACAGATGGACCAACAAGGCTCCAACAAGGAATACAAAAGAATCTGAAACTCTTAGTAGGTTAAAAAAAAAAAAAAAAAAAAAGAAGTATTGACAAAAAGAATAGCTCTAGAGAAAGGAAGAAAGATGAGAAAATATTACATATGAAAGGATGAAACCCAGAAGAAAAGCTTAAGAAACTGTTTCAATTTGTTGTTGCATGTATAGTCAGTTATATATCCAGGTCAAGGTATGAACAGACTATTATCTGATATGCTAGCATGTGGGAAGAGAAAGGAGAACATCACTTGTCTGTGAAGCAATCAGTTACACAACACAATAATGCATTCCCCTGCATATAATAACCCATTTAAAAAAAAAAAAAGGACAAATACACAGTTGATGACAAAAGTATCATTTCAATCTTAGGAATGACAAAAAAATTAGTCAGCACATAGTTCATTTAGTACCCGCTGACAATCTTAGCCTGACTACACATAAATATTCACAGAGTCAGATGAGTTGGAAGAGACCCACAAAGATCATTGAGTCCAGTTCTTAGGCCTGCACAGGACAACCCGAAGAGTCACACCATGTGCCTGAGAGCATATCGCACTATTTACGTTCACAGCTGTAGCCATAAAAAATAAATTAAGAACATTTCTATTGTCTTACACAGAAAAAATAAGCCAAATCCAGTGAGATACCACTCACAGTTTTGTAACATATACCTCTGACCATAGGGAAGTGTTATTCTGCACTAACTGCTTTACAGAATTCAAACTAATTGACACTATGACAAAGATAACCAGTACATTAGTCGTATTGTTACAGCATAATTCCTAAAAGTCATTCTGTGTAACTCCATAAAGAAAAAGTAAAAAAAATTACTGTGAATCTTTCTTCAAAGATGCATATTTATATATTTATCAAAATATATCTACCTTATTGTCATGGGTTTGCAAAAGTCCCCCTCCTTGAGGATTGAAAATAGTTTGTCCTGATAAATTTCCAGACAAAAGCCAATCAGGAATTTAGGTGACGCCTT